>VZRZ01001606.1:377209-432363 GCA_013398175.1 Climacteris rufus | reverse complement strand
TCCTCTCCTCTCCTTCATGCCAGTAACCAACAGACTGCTTTTGCTACCAATCATCACAGGATTAGGAGCAGAGAAATTATTGTCTTAACAGTGAACTAAATGCTATTCTGGTTTACACCCACATGAATGCAGAATAACTTCATTGAAATAAATGAGCCAGAGCTGCAAGTGGTGTAAATAACTTATTTGTCTCAGTGAAATTACACCAGTTCTCTTCAAATGTATATCAGACCTCGAAGTAAATCCAGTTTGTGCTCACTTACCAGGGCACTCTTTGGCCCAGTCTCAAAGAGAATTATTTGCCCTCACCAGTAACATGAAGCATTTCTTTTCTTTTATTTTCTTTCATTTTTTCCCTCTGCTTACCTGTTCTTTTCACATGGTGTCAGTCACACACGTTCTTCTTCACCACATCAAGAAGTGACAAGCAAAAAATACAGTGACTTATGCCACTGACCTTAAACCCTTGTTTACAAAAATAAATAGGTGCTATTGTCAATATAAAGCAAGGGTGAGATATTCTCCAAGAACCTAAAACAAAAATGGAAAAATGGTATTGGAATAATATAACACATTACATAGTAATTAATCATCACCACTGTGTCTTAGCTGTCTAGAAGCTATGAGGGACTAAATAATGAAGCAGCTGGATTGCTGTTTAAAGGTACACAGTTTATTGTTAAAAATCTGAAATAAAAGCCTGCTACCACAGCCAGCTGGGTTGTAGCCAAGACTGCCTTAATCTTTCATAAAATGCCAGAGGAAATTGCCTTTTATAGATACACAGGACATACCTCAGCAGCAGGAAAAATAGTCAAGAAAATTGTGAAAGATAGAATTATACATTAATTTAATGTATACAACCTACTAGGAATAAAGCCTCGGGCTTCTCAAGACTAAATAATAGTTCTCTAAGCTGCTGACACTCATTCAGAATTAACAAAACAGTGAATAAGGGAGAAATGGAGGATAAAATTAATTCAGGCTTTCAAAAGACCTTTGATAAAGACCCTTACAAGAAATTGTTAGGGAAACTTGGTAACCATGGAGTGAGTGTTAAAACTGTGCATGGATTAAGACCTCACTAGGAGATAGGGAAAAAGGAGAAGGAATAAGATTCTATTCTTACTGTAAAAGAGGTTAGAGGTGCAGTAGCCTGCACACCAGTGTTTTTTGTCTGTGCCAAATCGTAGAGTCCATACTCATGAGCAGCTCCATTGAAATCTGCTGCTGACTCCAGTGGGAAGTTTGTTGCTACTGGGCCTCAGGAAGTTTAAATAAGGTTTAGAGGACAGGATGGCATATTTATAGACCGTCTGAAAGGGGAAGAGCTCAGTAAATTAACCACATGGGTTGGACATGCAAATCAAGTGGATTTAGTTAAGGGCTGAGACAAATATGAAGGACCATAAAATCTTCTCCATGAACCTGTAGGTGCAGTGGTGTGTTAGTCACCAAATCAGCCCATCAATGGTGTCACTGAACTATCTGTCCAGATCTCCTACCTGCCAGGTTCCTTTGGGTGGGTAGTATGTATGCTCACTAGACAACATTCTGCATCCTTTTTTGAGCCTCTAGGTTTGAGGAGTATCTGCAGAGAAAAAAGCAAACAAACAAACAAAAAGAAACAAGACCAAATTTCCAAAGACATTATACCTGAGAATGATGGTGACCAAATTAAACCTCGTGTGAAGGAAACTAAGGTATTTTTGTTATGGATCCTGAAGCGAGAACAATAACTGCATTCTGTACTTTCCTCTGAAGTCACACTCTCTTGACTCAAGTGGAAGGGTATCAGACCATTAGGACCTAACAGAGTTGATGTGTTGCTGGTAGTATGACTCAGAGTGTATTACTGGCTACAAAAAACAGTGTGCCTTGACCACCTTTATCCAAAGTAACAACTAAGCATACAATATCATTTCTCTGTTTTCTTAAATCAACATCACACAAGTTTGCTAGCTGCCCTCAAGCTGAACATTGTTTTGGAGAAAGCTTTGTTTTCTCTGTGAAATGGATCTATTCCAAACTCCATCTCAACATGCTATGCATGTGCAAAGAGATGAATAATGCAGTTGCTCTATAAGGAGGATGAATATGAGAAAAGGAGTGAAAAAGTAGATAAAAATAGATGGGAAGATGATGGCCCATAGCCAACTATGCAAAATTTTGGAAGCATAAAGTACAAATAATTCTGGTAGCAAGGCTGAGGTAGACTAGTTTGTTTCACTTTGCTTGGGACTATGGCCCTGAATCAGCTGCTTGAAAACACCAGGAAAATGCACAAGTCTTAAAGGGGAAGAGAATGAGGACACCAACTTTTTATCAAAGGTATGAACTTGCTTGGATTAGTAAAAATGAGAACTGACTGCAAAGATATACAAAAAGGCTGTACAAGGCTCAGTGTCTGAGAGATAAAATGGAAAATGAAATTCAATATGGGTAAATGTGAAGTAATTCACATAGGTAAAAGCAATAAAGCTTCAGTTACAAAATTATGGACTCTGGGCTGACTACAATCATTAAAGTGAGAAATATTGGGAATACCATAGCTAGTTCTATAAAAACATCAACTCAATATTCAGTAGAAGTCAAAAATCAAATAAAATGTTAGGAAATATCAGGAAATTAATAGAGAACAAATAGGTAATGTTATTATGCCAGTGCATAAATCTATGGTATGCTTGCACCTTCAATGTTTTGTGCATTTCTGGTCTGTTTCAGCTAGAAGTGGGAAAGGCACAGAAAAGAGCAGGATGGCTGATCAAAGGTGTGGATGTCAACTGTGCAAAAAACAATGAAGTGAACGAGAACTCCTGGCAAAGAGGTGATACAGAGCAGGGGCAACAGGGAGGAGGTGAAGAGGGATAAATGTCTGATACATGGGCTGGAAGTCAGGAGAATATTCTGCCACACACTCAGTTCAAAGCAAGCAAATCGGAGTAATTTCTTACACATATGTGAAACCTTTTGCTAAAGAAAGCTACTGATGTTAAAAACTACCATTGTGGTAAAGGTGCCCCATTTGTCTGAAAGGAGAATCCGCTGAGGGTGGATAACACTGAGCTACCACCTCTGTTCCAGAGTTGTAAAACATGAACAAGGAAGGGCTTCCTGGCTCTTCTTTTACCCTGGGTGTCTCTCCCTGCTCTGTCAGACAGACTATGGGAATAGATGTAGTTTTGATCTATATGCTTTACACTGTGCAGGTAAAAGTTATTCCTAGAAGGCAAAGAGATATGAAAACAGGCATGTGGAGGGACAGAGAAACTGCCCTCAGTGCAGGAGGGGAGGGGAGCAGAAAAAGCAGCGTCCAAGGAACATCAGAACATTGCATGTTGTTTTATTCACTTGATTCTTAGACTGACCAGTCTACGTATCAAAAAGGACTTTTTGCAATCAATAAGAGTTGGTTTAGGACCTCAGCAAAGCCTTGTTTCCCTCTCTGGTCCATTCCAGTTGTAGATATGGTTTCCAGATAGGATTCATTCCGAAGAGTCGAAAAGTCAGTCTGTGGTGACTCAAGGTGCATCTACTTGTCATTCTATCTGTACATTTCACTATCCTTTTCTTGTGTTTCCTCTGATAAGGGACCTTGGTGACTGAAATATAGATCAAAGCACCAGTCTAAGGCTTGTCAAAAGAAAAGGGAAGAGAAAAAAATATCAAAAAATATAGCACTGAGCTTAAAGGATTCTTTCTTTTCTTATTTTCTGCCCTTTCTATATGAAGAATTTCAGCCTCATCCTGCATTTAGCATATCTTATAGCTACTTTGAAAGAGAAGTAAAAGGGAGAGACTAAACAAAATATTTTCCTTTCTTATATTGTAACTATACTTATTTCTAAACTTAAACTGTTTCATTGTACTTCTTATTAGATGTGACTTACTGTGCTTGATGTACCCTGTCTGTGCTGAATGCTCACAAAGCCATGAGCCCAGTGACTTTGATCCTCTGCGTTTGGTTACTTTGGTTTTAATAACCAAACATGTAACAACCCATGTTGTCATGTGTTAGTTGTGAGGAAAGGTACATAACTTAATGTATATTTTGCCATAGTACCCATATTTGAGATAGAAGGTCTAGATCCATTGAAATGTCATGTCACACCACTGAGACTCAAATACAAAAGATAAAAGCTGTCTTGTCTTGTGCACTGGGAGAGGGGACACTTCTGAGTATGAAAACAACTGGAAAGCTCATTGTGTCCAAATAATCTTTCTTTTAGCACAAGCTAGTCTGTGAGTTCTCAGAGATTTATGTAAAGGATCTTGTTTCATTTATTAAATAAATATATGATATAACTGCAATTTTTTATTCCATCATTTCAATTCCAATAGCTTCGCCACACATTTTCTTTTAATATCGTCATAACAGTAATACTCATGCTTTTTCCTGACCCCAGAAAACAGTGTTTCTACAGTAGCATCAGGGCATACTTATCCATCACATTTTTTCATGGGTTTTATGAAACAGTGACACTGTTTTCACTACCTACAGTATGATTTAACTATATTCAGTTTTATTACAGTGCTCAGAACTGGTTGTTAGACTATAGCAATAGATCAGCATAGCTTCACCAAGCTCAGTAAAACTTAACTCCCTTGAACCATTGGATATGATGCTTTTAGAGGGTATGTGCTGTTGAAAATAGCATCCTTCTTTCATCCGAAACCAGAACAAATTTATGCAAAGTTACAGCTATGGCAAATTTAGAACCAATACTTTCTGTTATAACATCATTTGTTCTAGCAATGTAAAAAAAAAAATAAATTCCTAACTTTTTCAAGATTTTGATTTCATGAGAAAATTTCTCTGATCTTCTTATAAGGGTGCAAAGTACTATACTCTGACAATGACTTTTATCCAAAATTTACTAATGTCTCTAAAATTTCCTCATGCAAAATTATACCCTCAAAACATAAGCCATTTACTGCCAGATGTTTTGCAAGCTGTTCTGTAACGTCACATAAAAAGCAATGAAGTAAAGACAGAGCCATAGCAATATATATTACAAGCAGCTAAAATTGGGATAGAGAGGGGTGTTAGCTTTGTAAAATTTACAGTAAGGGGAAGAAATCAAGGTCTTCTTGGAAACCAAGTGGAGACAAGCCAACTTTGAGTGTTTTTTTTTTTTAAGATTGAGCAGAAAATTCAGTTAAGAAATGATTGAATATATGTATATATTTTGCAGCGCACCATGAACACCATCAAACTTTCCTCCCTATTGAACCAAATGGGGAAATAAGTTTAGGACTTGAAGATCCCATTTTGAGATTATGGCTTTGTCCCATCCAAAGATCTTTCTGGAAGAAACCTGGATCCCACAGATGGATCCATGGCCAGACATCTCACATGAGATGTGCCAAATCACCACCAGTGCTGATAATGATCTCGTCAGGCTTCTTTCACTTTCACTGTGTATACTCCTGCCTGAGCAATTTTCAGCACCTTTTGCTAGTGGTGACTGAAGTTGCACATTTATTCAGACCAAAGTTAGTACACTAGTCAGGTGGAAAGAACAGGTTTTGACAATGAAAAATATGAAAAATGAAGGATGTGTAAGCAACTTCTGAGTTGCTGTTTCACTTGGGGACACACCAGTTCAGCCTCAATACACACTGATAGCTGAAAACCATGGAAGTTGGCACCAGAAGTAGTTGATTAAGCAGACAGTAAAGTGAAAAAAATTACCTGTAACTGGAGAAATCAACAGTTTTTGAATGCAGATTGGATTTTTTTTTTTTTAAGATCAAAATTTAGCAGGAGAGGAAAGACTTATGTCCCTTGCATATACTTCATATCCCTCTGTCACTGCCTGCAACGAAGATCAGGGTCCTCATACAATAGAGAGTTACAAAAGAGAAAACTAGAGCAATATCCAGAAGTCAAGATGTGATTTTTACTAATAACAATATTTTATTTTACTCTCAGATGTTAGGATAGTGTCTGCACAGAAATAGTCACTGCATGACAAAGTAAGCACGTTCCTTGCTTTCCTATATTCTGTGTTTTAGGGGAAGAATTTAGGTATGTGTCAGTGGAAAAAGTGAGCCTGAAAGTTAATTCTTCATACCATTTGTGCATGAAGCCCTAATCCAGGATGGGAGAAAGAGACACTAGAACACTATGCAATGGAAATAATAAGCTGAATTTTCATAAAATCATAGAATCACTAAGGGTGGAAAACACCTCTGAGGTCATTGAGTCCAACTGTTAATCCAGCACTGCCAAGTCCACCACTAAACCACATCTACATGGTTTTTGAACATGTGTGTCTGTTCAGGGGGCTACAATGCTCCCTACTCCCTATTAACCCAGATCTCTTTGGCAGCACTAGAAGGTGCTGGTGTCCTCACTGCTGCCCAGCCTTCTTCAGATCCTCTGTAGCAGGAATCATGAGGATGCCAACTTGCCTCTTGCTGCTGTGCACGGTTATCAGCAGGGATACCATCTTTATTTGTTTTTTTTAAAGTGTCTTACACATCTGCGGAGCAGGATAAGTCATAAATAATAATAACAGTGTCACTGCTTCCCTCTCATTAATACCAAGTCACTAGAGATTCCCTCGTGGTGATGCACAGTGCATGACACTGCACAGATTAGGGTTTCCATCATGCAGACTGTCAGCATGATTACTTTTACTAAATACAGCCACTGCACATGGTGAAATATGCTCAACTGGGGCACTGCTAGTAAAGCACTGACAGCAGCTTTGCAAACAAGAATGTATAACTTTCATAATTCTGCTCTGGAGACTAAAAGCTTGGAAAAATGCTGGAGATTGTAAGCAAAAGGTGAATATGTTAGCACTTTTCTCACAGGAATACAAGCAGTGGATCTTATTGCCAGAAATCTGCCTTTATTCTCTCTGGGAAAACCATTCACTGACTTTCTTAAGTCCATGAACTCTCTGGGTCAGCGATCATCTTAATCAGCTCCACAGGGTTTAGAAGACTTACTCTTGACTGCCATGGTGAATGGCAATTATCGTGATAATTGGCTAATTATGTTAGCCAAACTGGCAAAAGAAACTTTTAAACGAGAGCTATTGGTACTCTGTGTTGAAGGAAACAGCACTAAAACTCCAGCTTTTCTGAACATCTGCATTAGTCTCATCTACTGGAGCTGTTTATAGTCAGTGGACAGCAGGGAGCTTCTCTAAGAGGTCATTCAGAGAATGAGTCCAAGACAAATGTCTGATATGCACCTGTGGAGGAGTTGCCTCTGTCAGCAGAGCCCCAGACTGCACACCTGAAGCTGCATGTACACAAGAGATGCCATGGAAAAGTCTCTGTTTCCCTGTCTAAAACTGCCCTTCTTCCACACGGCATCTGGCTTCCACAGCCGTTCTCAGCTGAAGGCAGTGCCACAAAAATCACTTGTACCACCTCACTACTACGTTTGGCCAAACGTTTCCCTCCCTGCTTTTCTTCTTTGGATGGGTCCTGGTGTTCTTACTCTCTAAGAGCAACTTTAGACCATAGCCCTAGATGGAAAGAAACTGTTTTTTTTTTCATTTAGGGAAACTTTCTGGAAGGCAATTCTCCAACCTGGCTTATTGCTTGGCCATCCCAAGGGAGATGGCAGGATTATAACACCAGCCCCATGCAGGTGTATGGAAAGAAGTTTTGTAACAGTACCCCATGCTTCTGTGAAGATAACTCAATATCCCTCAGAAGTGAAGAATATTAGCTTCTATATCAGAGACAGTGTGAAATATCTACCAAACTTCAAATTCCTCTCATTTCATTCCTAATAACTTCCACCCGTAGGCAAACCTGTGAGGACTGCATATTCTTTTTCTTCCACTAAGTCATTTGGATTCATGTGAGTGTAGGGAAGGGTGCATGGACATCACTAGTGCAGATACAACTTCCAAGTGTATTTCAACATATTTGCTTGTATTCTCACCAGAAACATGCCATGATCATACACAACACCTTAGTCAGTATTTTGAAGGAACTAAGCTAAGGAACTAAGCTATGGCCATGTTTAAATCAGCTAGGACATTGCTTTGGAGTTCATCCAGACAAAGACTCCTCCCAAGAGCAGTAGAAAAAAAGTGAGACTAACGACTTCATTGCAGACTTACCTGTGTCTTCTCAGAAGCAGCTGCAGTTTTCTGGGAAAGAATAACAGATGAAGCACTCTGGATTCAAAATGGCAATAAACTATCTATTTTAATGGCACTCAACATTGTCCTGTGAAGAAACAGGAAAAAGTAATATGTGAAACCATAGGAAAGATTGAGTTGAGCAGAAATACATTTTACCACTCTAAAAAAAAAAAACGTGATGCAGAAGCCCATAAAACATGAAACTGCAGAGGGTTCATCCAGCCAGAGAATCACTTCTGAATAGCAGTAGTTTTGACAAATATAGCTTTTTTAAATATTATATAATGAATGGTAGCTTATTTGCATATGGTAATTGGCCTTGTCTGTCACTTCTGCTTGACAGTCTGCTCTTCAGCAAGTGCTGCTTTGTTTGTCACTTCCCAAGCTCTGTGACTGCCTATGGAGCAGCAGTCTTTTCATTTTTATAGATTTCTAAGTGATGTTAATGAGAATAATCTGGCACAAGCAGGAAAAAAACAAATCCAGTGTCATTCCTGGTCTATGGACATAGAGAAAACTCCAGAAGAATGTATTAAAATCATAATATGGTTTTTGTGCTGTATTGTTCCACTACGTAATTTTAAAATCTATAGCTTTATGTGCTACTCCAGTTGGATTATTTTTTCAGTATCTTGGCACTATTTGTTGTCCTGACAGTATAGAAAGCTTTTAAAATCTCGAAATCATAGAATCATAGAATTGTTAAGGTTGGAAAAGACCTTTAAGATTATCAAGTGCAACCATCATGTTCATTATCAAGTGCAACCCATGTTCATTATTAAACCATGTCCTGCGGTGCCAAATACACATGTTTTTTGAATACTTCCAGGGATGGTGACTCTACCACTTCCCTGGACACCTGTTCCAATGCTTTATAAATCTTTTAGTGAAAAAACTCCTAACATCCAATCTAGAACTCAAGGCTATTTCTTATCCTCTCACTATCTGGGAGAAGAGACTGATGCCCACATGTGTGGGTGTATGTATGTATGAAACCATTAAATTTACAAGCCTGTTACTATAAATTGTTTACAATATTTTCTGTACCATTTTAATGAAAACCAGGCAGAACCCAGAGCTACTGAACAAAACTTCACCATTATTCTGGAAATGCAACCTTCATATGTTGCATCTGCGTATGAAAAAGTTTTAATAAGTGTCTGAATGCCAAGAAATATCCTTTCTGCCATCACTTCTTCTGCATCCAAAGTTTCCTTCAAGTGGGAATAAAAACAAACACAGTGTCACAAGCTGTCTTTTGCTACACAGGAGACAAGGATGACTGAAGGTATCTGACAGGTCTCTGAGCCATGCAGGGAAAGCCACTGCTCATGTTGTGCTCCTCAGTAGCCTAAAATCATTTTAATACTAAGGATTGTTGAAGGGAAAATCCAATCCCTTTCCATGTGAGGGTCCATGGGTCACCAAGAACTGAAGTACACAAAACCAGATGAGACTGGATCAGTTAGTAGCTTTCATTTGTGCAAAGAGGACAATAAATTCTAGCCAAAAAGGGGCTTTTTTTGGAAGGTGAAATGGGAAAAGAAAGATCAAATATAGTCTGTGATTCACCATTAATGTAAAAAATATTTCCACTCCTTCTGTGTAGGAGATTCTGCCTCAGTTAGGAGTAATGGCAGATTTATATAGGAAACATGCACCTGACAGCTTCCAAAATTAAAACAAAGAATATAACCTATGGCAATCTTAGGGAAAACTATACCAAATGAACCTATATTGCACTGGTTTGCTCCAGTGTCACATTAGTGAATCACAATCCATATGACACAGGTAATGCACACACTGAGGGAGAAGGTCAGAGAGAAAAACCACAGAACTCAAGAAGGAAAACAATGGATGAAAATTAAACAGATGTTCAAAAAAAGCAAAAGAAAATTTTAAAGCAAAGTCAACTGGGCAAAAAAAAAAACTTATTAAAAGGAAATAATCTGCAAGTATCTTTGCACAATTTTAAAAATTCAAGTTAGTGTGAGTTAAAAACTGCTTATAAACCAAGGCATGGATATAGCTGTCACCTGAGACATTCCCTCACATCCCAAAGAGATCATTTTAAGGCTTGGTTTAAATGAAGGATTAGGAGCCAGCTCAGACCTTGAAAGAGTTTTCATTCTTCCCCCTCAAATCCTCATTAATTAGTCAAAACTGGTTGACTGGCCAGGTTAAATCCCAGCAGCAGGCACATCTGTGCTGCCTGGTCAGTCCCTACCTGTACAGACACTTTTGCCAAACACTGAAGGCTCCTTCAAGCCTAATTTGCTGAAGTCATTACCATGTCCACATGGACATGTCCCCATCTACAGCAATGGCATTTACAACCCAGAAGAGAAGCATAAATTTGGGTTCATTAATTGCTTAAAGTGATAAGCTGGACAGCAAACTGGCCTGCTCAAGGCACAGAAACACGTTCCTCCTGCTTCTCTTGAAAGTGGCACAACAGATGACAGCAGGCAAGACACAAAATATCTGACACTGCCAGAGCAGGTCAGGAAAAACTTCCCAGATCCCTCAACCTAAATACTGCAGGTTCCTGAGAGGTGATTGCTTGCAGGTTTTTGAACCATTTTTCAGGAATGAATAACAGGTTTTCTTAGACTATCCTGAGCTGGAAGAGGTCCACAAGGAGCATTGAGTGGGGAAAAATGCACCAACATATCTTAATACAGGAAACAAATCTGTCTGAACAAGATGAAGGCAGCAAAAAGCATATGAAGAGAATATTTGTTTAAATTATAGAAAATTAGAACTCAGAAAAACAGATGTGATGAAGAGCAAAAACACATGAGAATCACAAGAATATCTCTCCTGTTAAAATATACATTAACGTCACAAATCATAATGACAAGGGATATTTTTAACTTTGGTAAATTAACTTAGTAATTTCAGCTGCTTGGCAAATGCAGCTGCTGTTCTGCAATCGATGGTATTTGATCAATTTCTATCACCTGAAGATCTGGCCCCTGGTGTGCAAAAAGAGATTGTTAATTATTTCAGCACACAATGAACAACCAACTCATGAGATGAGTGCAAAATTAACATATTACAGATTTGTGTGCTTATTTCTTTATCATTTGGGATTCACAGATAGGAGTTTTCTTCTGCAGTCATGCAGACGAAAATTTTTTTAAATAAATTGTTCAAAATTATGGGATTCCAGGAGCTTTAAGCATATGAGTGATTTCTGCACTTTGATGAAATTACAAGAGTTGGCAAGCACTAATTATGACTGCTGACATTTGTTTTATTGGTCTGATTTCTCATGCTTGTCATTCTCTGTTGAAATCCATGGCAAAAAAATTGCCATTACCATTGATGAAAACACTGATATTGTAGATCACATAACTCTTAATGGCTTGAAAGAAATCTGCTTCCAAAGTCAACTTTTCTGTTTTCTTTTTGGCTTTGTTCTTTTGATAGATGCTCTCAGCCAGTAAAGAAAAATCAATTTAAATGAATAAGCAAGTGAACAGCATTCATATCACCTTTATTTTGCTTTGCTTCCTTGCTAGATTCTAATGATTCTTTATTTCAGTACCAAGAAGCTTCACTACCTGGCTGAGCCATCATAAATAAGAATCAAGTAAGTAAATAAAATCACAAACCCAACTCAGTGACAGCATTTACTCGCAACCATTACAAAGATCTTTTTAATAATAACAAATGTAAGTTCAGGAAAGTCTAAGCTGTTCATTGCTCAGGCAGGGCTCACAAATTGCAGGAGATGACAGCAGTCTTTTAATACTAAAAAAAACAAATTAGGGCCTCTAACAGATATGTTGCCAGTCAGGAGAGAAATTTTACCCGTTTTTATTAAGTTTGTGGTTCTGCTTTCTTTAATTTGTTCTCAAACAAGGGGGAAAATGAGGATGAATTCATGCAGGGACAGCTGGAATGACAATGTATTGCAAGGGAAGAGATCTGAAAGAGAAGCACAGAGAAGGCAGAGCTGGAATCGATGAGCCATCCTGGGCTGGCAGCCTTGTCAGATGTGCCTCTGGGACCAGTGGAAGTTGGGACTGACAACTTCTCCCCACCTCAGTCCACTGGTTTCTGACAGGGGTGGACCAACCCTCCTTTGACCCTGCATCCCTTGGCTGGCCTGATCTTTGCTCCCCTTCTCTCTGGTCACAGGCTTGGGCCACCTTACTGGCAACGCTGTTCCCTGTCCTCATAAACATTCTTCTTGCATAGTGCTGAGACAAAACATCTCTGCAGAAAGGCCACCAAATACAGCCAGCCTCAGTGGGGGTAAAAGTGGGATTTTGCATCAGGGATGTTTGATGGCTTGAATTGACACAGAGCCTCATCAGTCCTGTATTTTAACCCTTTGAAACACTGAATGCTTGAAAAAAGTGCAAAGAAAGCTGAGTGGGATTTGTATATGCAAGTGTACATTGATCTTTTGATACCTAAAGCAACCAGGTATTTTTCCTGCTAATGAAAAGTCCAAAACTTATTCCTCAAAGAAATGTTATTTTTTAAGGTATTTAAATACCCTAAGACACCCAGAATTTAGGTATCTGTGCTCTCACCTGTCATTTACATGTGCCTTCGCAGTCATCTAATATATCCCACAGTCGCAAGATGACTGAGATTGGAGAGGATTTTAATTCCAGCTTTAGCATAAGTAAAAACATGCACGTTTGCAGCACCAGTTCTTAATCATTGCCTGTGAAAAGGGTGTAAGAACCTGGCCTTGATAGAAACCACTTTCGGGTATCTAAAGTTGAGTGTGATGTTCAGCAAGGGAAAGAGGGAGAAACTGTCTTGGTTACTTGTAAGAGTGTAAAACACTGCTTAGATGTTCCCTACCTCTTTCTGAACTCTTTTTTTTTTTTTTTTTTGTTTAGGTCATTCCTGTTGTACCCATGTTTTGAAGTTTCTTGAGTGCTTGCAGAACTAAAACATTAATTCAAGTTTGTGTTTGTAGCGAGAGAAAAGGTGACCTCTCAGACCTGGCAGATGTAACTTCAGTTTTCCCCTACCTGGGCTGTACATTAATGCTTTCTTTTCAGGAAATTGGTCCAGAATTAAACCTTCTTCCATAGCTTTTTTGTTGTTGTGAGAGCTTCAAATTCTCAGCTCTGGTTTACATTTCAATTCTTCAATACAAGTTTCCTGAAAGCTTGGAGTCTTTTTATTTGTTCATTTGCTTTTTTAGCTGTACTTTTATTTTTTGTAAAAGCCGTGTTCCCTTGAGCTAACTGTAGGAATTTTCCAAAGGTGTCAAAATTAGTCTTCCTCCCTTGAGAGTAGGGATATCACAACCCCTGGGTCACTGTGCATGTGATGTATCTGTCTGCATTGAGGGTAGATGGATTTAAGGTGACTTAGACTTGGTGAACCCTTACTGTCTTGGGTTATATGAGAAGTGTAACCAAAGGGAGGTATTCTATTACTATGTCCATCTTTTGATGAGTCGCTAACGATGGGTCGTTCACACAGCTGACTACCACCCCCCAAGATTGCAAACTGAGCATTAGATAAGAGAAGAGGCAGGTGATGCCTCCTGTCTTCAATGACCCAGCCCTGATAACATCTAAGGAGAAGCAGCTTCTCTGTCCACCGATGGGCCATCGTCCCATTGTGATGTGCTCCGCCCCAAACAGAAAAGACTGAACATCCTACCCAGGCAAAAACAGTAGAGGAAACAGCACAAGACACCAATCTACAGATCTCCACCCATCTCCACTGGTCTCCAAAGGAGAGGAACTGCACAACCACCAGGACCCCAGAGGCAGACAGGATTTCTTCCACTTCAACCAAGACATCTCTCGTTCCAGCAGAACTGCAACCACTACGTGATTAGGACTGCTGTCGCTACCCTGACCAAACAGGTATCAGGTTGTATTGTTGCCTTGTCTCTTCAGCCTGGTGTTTCTCTGCATTACTGCTTTTAATTTTTCTCCCATTAAAGTGTCGTTCTGACTTGGAATCTCTTGTAATATTTTTCTGTGGGGTTAATTCCTCCACTGGTTTCTTTCCAAACCAGTACACTTACCCAGTCTTTAATCTCTAAACCACACAAGAGAAACACAGGTCCCTCCTGAGAATTTTCTGGGATTCAGCTGGAATTACCTAAAAACAGTGGCTCCAAGGCAGTTTTAAATGTTTTACTAGTGGGTGCTCTGTGATTTACACTAAGTTCTACTCTCACAGCAGTAGTTGTCTTCTGTATTTCAGGATTTAATAAATTGGGATGTTAAATTCATCAATTTTATCACAAAATACAGACAAAAAGGGTTAAGTGATGTCACTAACTAAACCTCTTGAGAAGAAGAGCACAGTTCTGTCTGGGAGTTAAAAGTACAACAGGCTAACATAGATGTCACTGCCCATGCTGTATAAAGGGAAACCCAGCACATTTGACCCTTTTATTCACTATTTCTATAATTTCTGGACTGCTTGTGTTTATAGGAATTACTTCTTTCCTGAAGAACACTTGGGGAAAAAAAATCTTTTATTTCTTATTGAGCTCTACTTTTTCTGCTTGCCATTAGTTTCTGTGACCTACAGCGACATGTAGAGCTGACTCTGCCAGAGTGTCAGCTGCTTATATCTTCAGCATCTCTGTAACATGATAGTGTGTCCATGGTGACACTGTGGCAGAAACATTATAAAGCACCAGCATTACCTTCAAATGAGAATTTCCTAAGTTTGCCTGAAAGTTGTGTCCTCCAAAGCCAATTTTGTCTCTCGAGGTAGGAACCGTAATCACACTCCCTCATTCCTTTGTTAACTCAAGAACAATATTACAAATATTTTCATATTACAGTCTTCTATTACAGTCTTTCTAATACTTAGAGAGGGAGGCTGTAAAGTAAAACAAAGAAAATACAGAAAGAAAACACACCTTCTGTGAGAAATATTGGGTCAAGATATTTCTATGTATATTCTCAGCCTTAATTCTGACAAGACATTTTTGTTCAAGGTGCAGGCGCTGTGGCTTTCTGGCCCATGGAATTAGCAATTGTTTAAGTACAGGTTGGGGACCAGACATAAAATATTCCATGGAGTGAGTGCCAGTAACCTTTTATGGGAGCCTTCAATATCCTGGTGCAGTCAATATCCTGGAAACACATTTTTAGTCAGATAAGTAAGGAAGGCAAGGCAGAAAGTTCTGGTAAAGAAAACAGTAAAGACTAGTTTACTGGAATAATTCTTCCATCTTCAAACTCATTCTCTGTCACCTTCTTTCTCAAGTGTCCTTCATATGACCCAGGCAACCCAATTAGTTGTTTGAAGGGAATGAATTTGACCTGTGAGCCAAATACCAAGTGTTCTAGAAATTAACAGACGATTTATCCTTGACCTCAGTGTCTCCATCTGCAAAAAAAACCCCCAAAGCAATAATATTTAATGAACAGTGAAGTTGCAACTAATTGGTGCTCACTCTGCAGCAGCTTTGCCATCTGGGGACTTGAATTCGTGACTGGGGTTGCAGACAGCAGCGTTAGGGAACTCACAAGTTGGAATGGACAGCAGGAATAGGGAAGATGTCAGGGGTTAAAGGACTGAAGTCTCAGTCGACCTGTGCGAGGTTGGATCACGAGGGAAGCATAAAATGGAGGGCACGAGTTCATGTCCCGATTTAAAGGTATGGGAAGTGGGAGAAGTTTGAAGGTAGGCAGGATCTATTTTGCTTCTTCATGTTGGGAGATGTGAAAAGGACACCAAGGAGTGGAGGAGAAAGCAAGAAAATTTGGGTCTCAAACATGTGAAAGAGTTGATATTTGAGCAATGAGGCAGGGAAATTGCATCCTTTTCCTGAGGAAGAGAGTCTTGTGAAGGATGCAGCGCAATTGATAAGTTCTTTGGGTACAAGGGGGCATCAGGGTAAATATTCAACAACCTGGGAAGTGTTTCAAGGAGAAAGGTGGTCGGTAAAAGGAGAGGCAGTCACAACAATATGTGCAGCATCACATCCTCTGTAGGAACTGCTTTGTAGGTATAACTAAGTGTGCTCTTGTGAGATGGAGAGTCACAGAGAAAGGAGCAGAGGAGCCTCTGGGACTCAGCCACACAAAGAATGAGACCCCCGTACTGCAGACTTAGGTAGCCTGAATCCTGTAAGACAAACGTGGAAGCAGAACTCTCAGTTGTTCTCGATTTAAATGTAGTTTTAAAGAACCAGCTAATCCTGAGACTGAATCTAACCTCATTGTAGCCCAGCATCGCAACTGGGTTATTTTATTATTATTCTGTGTGTGTGTGTGTCTGATCATATGAATAATTTCTTAACCTTCTATGCTTCGAAGTTTAAATAGGTGCAGCTCTTCACAGAAGTGTAGGGTCAAATCTCTGGGACTGGAATCCAAATCCACCACCAGATGCAGATACAAAGCAGTCTCATTTTGAGAGACCAGTGAAGCCATAGTTTCCATTGACTTGATCAGAAGCTGATCAGCATGTCAGGAAATCTGCTTTTTTAGGCACTTAATGATGGAGATCAGTGTCTAATAGACAGCAATGAAATTTAAAATATTATTTGCTTCATAGCATTATAGCAAGCTGACCTCTCCAATATCATTCCCTCAGCTGATAAAGTGATTTTGCATGGCAGAGCCCTCACTGAACAAAACTCCTGTGAAAGGTCTTTTAGAAGTGTAACACCCTGCCCAAGGGCATGAACAATTTTATTAACATTTTTTTAAAACTTTTTTAACATCACGTTAATTAGCAGTGAACACAAATATCTGTAAAACTCTCCAATACAGCACTAAATTCACCACTCGTTCAAAAATTTAGCAAAAATTACCATATGTGTTAGAGGAAGCTCAACGTTTTCTGCTTTTCCAGGCTGCTGAGGCAGCATCCTCTTAGTGTTGATAAAAATTGCTTTGCAAAGGTTGTGCCTCTTTGGATTTATCACTATCAGCATGTGGCAGTGTTTGAGCTTCCAGCTAAAAAAAAAAAAAAATCAAATGGAATTTTACAGTACTTGCTTTGGGGCTGGAGTGTAAAACTGCTCTCTTAGCAGCTTCCAAGTCCCTGGAAGCTCAGTCCCCGTGTCTCTGGGCTTCGTCACACCCCCTTATACATTGCTGCTAAACACCCTCTTGGTGTTTACTTATTTTATTTTGTAGTTTAGAGGCATCTTTTATTATTATTTTGTTTTGATTTTGGGTGCTCTTGATGATGAGTGTTTACAGAAGGGCAAGGGTATAAAGTACAAAATTAAAGTACCATGCATGGTAGGCAAGACGTCATCATGGAAGAGAGGTGAAAACTGCAGAAATAAGATTTTGAAGACATTTTAATTTCAGAAGAAATGTCTGGGTCTCCATTAGCAAGCAATGAGCCCAAGATGAAGACAAAGAAAGTGATGCATAGCACTTGGCAGCTACACTATACACCTGCCTCAGGCTAACTCTGGTGCTGCGGGTTGGATGCCTGGTAGCAATTAGGACAAATTAAGTGCTGACATATTATTCTGGTGTAATGATTTCCTAAAGGGCTGCAGTTTGTGTGTTAGGAGGCCCCATCTGCAATCTGAATGGGAGTGGTGGTGATAAGGAGATACACTGAAGAAGTGCACTGCTGAGCTGAACTGAGGCACTAAGGGAAATCACCTGGAAAAAGAGCTGATGTCCTTGGACTGGATGGAGAACAGCGGTGGGTTTATTGGCACAGCAAAACACACAATCAGATATTAAGCAGGTACAAGCCAGTCTATATTAATATAAACATCCTAAAACACATATATAGGAAACATATATTGGAGATCTGGGCTGATATTCTGGTTTTTTTTTAAAGATACTTACCTGTGTGTCCTGGAGTGTATGAGGCATTCTAGCATTTGTCTTCTCCTGGCTGTTTGTCTGGTTCGCATGGGGCTTTTGAGCACTCAGCCCTTCACTGTCTGGCTGTATTTTGATTCCCTTGGTAAGGTTACACACAGCACACCTGACCCTGTGTTTCCGTCTCACACACTTAGAACAGAGCCCTTGGAGAGAGCTGGAAATGACTCTGAGTCCTAAAGCCAACTCAGCCCCATTCCACGGGAAGGGTAAAGCAAAGGGTAAATGCTCCGTTTTGAAGCCTCTTTTATGTGTTTGATCTTTCACAGCATTGCTCATTCAATCTGTCCTGCACTAGTGATATGAAGAAGGCATGAAAGTGAATCCATTTTAGAGATGAATCAGTTCTGGCAGCTGTCCTCAGGCGCAGGTCAGCAGGCACAGGATGGACAGGCATTCCAGGGTTCTCTGAGGGGAATAACTCCTTGGAAAACAGCACCTGGAAAACGCTCACTCCCTTGTTGCTCATCTGCTTTGGTAGTAGGTAGCTGGCACAGAGTTCAGCTTCACCTTGGCCCTGGGCGAGACAGAACTGCCAGATGATGACAGTTTTCAGGCAAGAAACTTGGGGGAAAAAATAATTTAGAAATTACACATACAATCCCTCTGAGGAGAGATCCTTTTTGTGCCGAACATTAATACACAGCCAGAACAAGTCTTTTAATTTTACATGTTCCTGCTGGCACTATAATGCTCCAAAATAAAAGTTTATTGTGGAAAAAGCAGAGAACAGAAGCAGAAAATATGATAAATTGTCTTGTGTTTTAGGGACACAAAACGTTTCTGATGCTTCCTTGATCACAGTCAGCACTGTAAATAGGAGCAATGACCTGCTGAAACGGCCAGGTAGAAAAGCTGCTCCATTTAGAGGAAATTATTGAGAATTGAAGAATGTTGATCCTAACATGGGGAAAAAAATATATAGAAAGCTAGTCTTGTCTCAGCTCCCACAGTGAAATCTGTGTCTTCTTGTGGTCAGGTCCAGAGCAGTTCGGGGTTTGGGTGTTTCTCTTGTTAGCATTTGCCCCGTACTAACCTTAAAGAAAGGCTAAGATCCTCATGTTGTCAACCTAAGAGGTACAGAAATTAATTCTAAATCTGAATTTTAGTGGCAATGAACATCTCAACCCCCTTACTCAGAATTGAACACACGTCTAAACTCAGAAACTCTGAACTGAATATCTGAGCATCGTATGAAAATAATGAACCTTTTTCTTTTGTATCTGTTGGCTGAGCAATCTTTGGGACAATGTCTGACTATTATACTGTTCTTTGTTCAGACTTAATTGTCAAACACAATTTTGGACCTTTTTTATAGAAGCTTTGGCCCCAAATCCCACACAGAACTACATCTATAGATTCTTTTAACATACTCTAGTTTTTATGTACTTCTTTAAGTAAAGTTTTAATAGCTAAAACAGAAGTGATGCTGGGAAATCAAATTTTTCGAGTTTTAATTGATGTCAGCACCCTTCTCCTCTTTAGGAACTGTGAATGTTGCCCCCGCTCGGATTGTTCAGATGTGTATTTTTAGGTTATTTTTCATCTTTGGTGAACATTTCTGTTCTGCTTTTAGACTGATAAGTTAGGTAGCTCACAGGGAACTGTCATTCTGAGTTGGGATTATATTTTTGTGCAACTCATTTCTCTTTAAGTACAGCTGCTGGAGTTCAGTAGAGCAATCTCTAACAAAGCCATCCAAAGAAAAAAAACAATATAGCTGCTAGAAATGTTGGCACTTGGATTAATAAACTCAGTTTTAGCCAGAAGAAATCTGGCTAATGGGCTTCAGGGATTCTTGGGAACAAAAAATTATAAGACGTGAGCATCCTCTCAGAGCAGCATCCTTGCTATTGCAAATGATATCCAATACTCTTCCTGACTTTGGAATGGGTTTTGAGCTTTCTCTGTTGTGTCATTTCTTGCCTCACCTGCTGACCTAGTCTCATCTGTCCAACCAAGTTTCTGAATGTTAAAACACATTTTTCCTTTTCACATGGGAAATCCTAGGACAGAGAATTTATGTCAGTAAATTTATGTCACAAATATTCCTGCTGGAGAAAAGAAGAAACTCTACTAAGTTTAAATAATCTTCTAGCAAATAAGTTTACAAGCCAATAGCATGTTTTTGCTAACATAAGTAAACAAATAATAACAAACAAGCTTGACCCACACTGATGTGAAGTAGTTTACATTATAGAAAATATTCAGTGCTTTCTTGATCTTGTTGTTAGAGGCTGCCTCTTGTCTCTGTGGCCTCAAAAAAGACTCATCACAAATTCTGAAATTCCCAGAAATTCATTCATGTAATCAATGTCTGTTGCATGTGTTGGCTTCTCCATTTCTCTCCTCACGAGGATTTGTACATGATGTACTGGTAGAAAACCTGTTGTCCAGGCCAGCAAGTGCTCGTGCAGAGCATATAGATGATTCTAAAACATGAGAAAACTTGAAAATAGATTAAAACTTTAAGACCCTAGTCTGGTTTCTGTGCAAATGAGCTGTGCGCTCTTCATTGTAATGATGTCCCAAGGTTCATTTTAGGATCTAAGATACTTTATCTTCAGAATAGAAGATAGACATCATCAGGACTATCTGCAGCCTAAGTACCTTGTTTCTGCATGTGTATCCTGAATATCAAAGCCCCTCTCAGGATGAGTCTGAAGTTGAATCATACAGCTTCACTCCTGGAAGGAACTGCCACAGAGAGGTGGTTCAGGCACTTCACAGTCTGAAGGTTGGGCATTCCATCTAAGTAGTCATGTACACAAATATTCACCAGAGGAAACCTAGTGGAACAAAACATAAGCTAGCTGTCTAGATTCTTCACAGCTAGTGGAGAGAAATAGATTACCTCTCACTTCAAGGCAGTGTCTAAAACCATTAGTTGTGTCATCCTTAGAGATGCTTTTTTCCCTTCCGTTGCTTATAAAAATATTCTAAATAATTAACTCTGGTACAGATGTTTATCATTTAGATGTCTAAAATTAAGTAAACTGACTATTGCTATTGTCACGGCTTGTGAACCAGGATGACAAGTGAGCCTTGTGCTTTTCTTGTTTACTAACTTGCTCTCCACGTGCCATCACCACCATTATGCCATCTCTGAGTCCCCTAGCAGTAACATGGTTAGGGACAATATCTCACTTCACCTAAAGCCTAATCTCAAAACTGCTTGTGCCCAGCAGTGCAGCAGTACAACAGTCCTTGGCAGTGGGTAACCCCAAACACCAACCACACAGACTTATCCTCTGCTTTTCCATCCATCTACATAAAGTGAAAAGGGGTAATTTTCGTGTTCAACAATCCTTCCAAAATTTGTGGTCAAACCTTCGCTCTGCTGTTGAACACCTCTTTGAACTCAGGTAAGTCTGACAAGCCACCATTCCAAAATATTCAAGGCTTAGCCTCCTGCTGGAGTTGATGACTGCTGGTTGCCTGAGAAGCTTTGAAGGTCAGAGGAGTGCTCAAACATGTGTAATCTTCAAAGCCATAAGAGAGCAGTGTTCCTCAGAACTCATGCCATTAGAAACAACTTTATTTCACGCCTCTGTGAATTGTTCTCACACAAATATTTTATGGTTAAAGACAAAATACCAGCTTTCTAAATGACAGGAATCATGCAGGAGTTTAGGTAAAGAAGGAAGGGCAATGCAAATGAGCTGTGGCAGACAGTGCATGACATTTTTCAAAGTGTTAGTCTACCAATTAACAGGAGAAATAAAGGCAACCGTTATTATGCAATTTTATGTCAAATGGCTCTAAGTTATAGGCATAAAGAGAAAACGAGGCTTCTAGAAATACAGGAGTTAGACAGTCTCCAAAGACTGGGTCTCTTTGAAATGAGAAATTTGCGTTCAGTATCTTCCAGATACACTTTCAGATCTCTCACCTCTGCTGGTCCACAAGCCAACAAAACAAACACATTTACTATCAATATAAAGGGTCTCCACCCTAACATTTCCAACATGTAGCAGTCTTTTATATACATTCCACCCATTCTTATCCCTCTCAGCACATCAAGGCCAGCCACTTCATAGGAATCTCTTTTCCCATCAAGGTGGTGCTAGACTAAGAACATTGTCATTTTTATAGTATCAGCTGTGGTGAACACCTGGCTTGGTAGGAGCCTTCATTAAAAAAAAAAAAAATTGTATTATTAGAACATTCTTGTTAGCACAAAACCACTACTGACTGTTGATCCACATTGTAAGACATACTGTTATAGATGTTTTAAAGTCAACAATGAATTCCATTGGCAGCTAAAAAACAAGGGAAAAGGCTTCAAGATAGACCTTTTTGGACACTCTTCATCCATGCTTGTCCTTGTATTGATTCCTTCCAACACCCAAGCAATGCAGTGCAGTGTTTTAAGCATGATCTTTGAATCTTTTCAAGGTCATAGCTTTCTATAGGATTTGATCCTTATCTTAAAGGACAAAATATAAGGTACTTTTGGGAAAGAGGAAAATTATCTTCAAACAACATCTGGATTTGCTGTGAAAATTATTCTCCTTCTAGCCCGGTTTTATTTCTGGTCATGGTATAGACATTTAATTATCTTTTGCACATGTCAATCAAATATGTTTTGCAAATGAACTTCTCTATACAGGATGCCCACAAAATGCTATATGTCCCTTGATTTCTTTTTTCACTGTGTTAAGATGTATGCAATTGTACCTCCAGCTGTATTAGATGATGGCAACATTTTATAAATTAAAATAGTAACGAAAATAATTTTTGCAGTATTTGTATGCCTAAAACATTCCTCATTATCCAGAAATGGTGCAGGAAAAAGCAGTTTTGTAGGAAAACAGAATTATTTAAGTGCAAAAACTGAAGGTTGCAGTTGGCCCCAGTGGGTTTATTTGCAAGCAGCCTGTGTCCAGCACTGCTCTCTAAACCCCTGCCTGCTGCCCCTGCAGGAATATGGCTTTTTCTCTGCATTCCAGACCTTTATATTACAAGGTGATAAAATGTTCAGGATCTGCAAATGCTTCACAGTTAAATAAGTTATTCATAAAATTATAAACAGCTCCACAGAGGGAGCACTCCACTATTGATAAATCTCCAACAAGAGCTTTAATACTGAAATATTTGACAGGCTAATGTCACAACACTTCTACATCTCTGGCTATTTACAGGTTTCCTAGGTACTCGGAAGCATTGTGTGCCAGTAAGGCATACTAGATAATACCCGAATTTTCTTTTGTTGTCAATGCTTTCTTCTATTTTGGACATGGTGTTAGACCTCTTTGTGCATCTGTAAAATGAGGAATCTTACTGTTCAAGGAGTCAGAGACGGAATGAAGAGAACGTTGCTGGTTGGGTTTCTTTCTCTCTGATACTCCCCTCTTAATAGCAATTTCCTGAAATTGAATTCCATATGTTCTTAATTATATTATTTCTTTTTTCTTGGGAAACTATTGAAACAAAAGTGTTTCCTATCTCATAATATTAATGAATTACATAAGTTTTTAAAAGAGGTTGCACTATGAAAAAGTTTATAAGAAATTACTTAGTGAAAAAAGTGAGAAAACAAAGAATACATGGCTTATTTTAAATAACATTTTGTTAACAAGCATACTATGTGTTGTTACAAATATGGAAGATATATTTTGTTTCTGTAATGTATGATATTTCAAGAAGATAAATGAAATCTCTAATACAGTGCCATTCTCATGGAAATGACATATTCTTCTGAAAGGGGAGATGTTCTGTGTCTTACATGTGTCACAGCTAAAACATTCCTCTAACTTGAGTATGTAGCTGACATTGTTTCATCAGAACATTTTGCAGGCTGCAATGCTTTTATTCAAACTACACATTTTTAATACATTAGATTGAAATTTGGAATTTTCGTGGTCTTAAATCAATATCTTAATCAACATTTAATATTGGTCCCATGGTCAGAGACAATATTTTACTTCTCTTCTACGGCAAGCACCAAAGGAAAGGAACAGAAGGGAGATGTCCATGTACTGAAGTCAGAGCACTTGCATGCAAACACCATTACTAAAGTTAAAATGCAAAATGTGCTTTTGTATAGGGAAAGAAAAGAAGAAAATGTAATACATTTTATATTTATGAGGAGTTTTAAAAAATAGTCCTACCTCTTTGGTAATGTAAGATGATATTAGATCTCCATGGCATATAGCAATATATGGAAACATCCTATAAGAACAATATTTTGTTAATTGCATCTTAAAAATCAATTAGATTTTTAAAAATGTGCCATTTTTGGATCACTGATCTGTTCCACTATGTTCAGCTGCCAGGTGTAAATGTAAGAAATACATATTTTCTTAATTTAGGGGGGAAAAAAATGCCTCCTTGCATGTGTTGAAAGAAATTAAGGGAAGGAAAATGTCAGCACTGTGCAGGTAGCCACCTTCTACAATTATAAAGATACCGTGCACATAACATGAGGATGAGCTCTGAGCAGCAGATCCTGCCCAAATGCTGAGCCTGCACCTGCCCAGAGCCCAGAGCCCAGATCCCACCTCTGCCAGCTCCATGGCAGGAATTCTGTCAGGTTCCCTGAGGAGCATCCGTGTCCTGGGAAGTGTCTGCAGATCCCCCGTGCTGTGACAGTCTCTGCTGGGAACCTGTCATCGAAATAACCAGGAAAGGTGGGTGTAGGCTGCTAAAAAGCAGATTAGTGGCAGATCCAGGACGAAAACTTGACTCCCCTGAGTCTCAGGAGAGCACCTCAGTTACTCTGAAGCCTCTGCTCCCCCACTGCTCCACAGAGCAGAGCTGCTGAAGTGCTGAGGATTCTCGGGTTTCACTGCTGCTGGCATGGGATGTACTGAAGTAGCTCAGTATCGTGTTTAAGATTGAGTTTCCAGGACCAGTTCAGAGAGATTGACATTTCTAAATAATCCTTTCCTTGGAAATGCCTGTAATTTAAAACTCCCTCGGCTTGCTTTTCTCTCATAAAAGAGTCTTTCTTATTCATGTCACTTTTATTTGTGACCTGAGGATTTTGCTGGAATCCCATCTGTTTTTTCTGTGCCTTCAGTCCTAGAAGAGGTTTTATGAATATGCTCCTGCTCAAGGAGCACTTTGATATATTATCCTCTTGCAATTAGGTATTGAAAATACATATGCATTAAATGCAGATTGTGCAATTATTTGTATGTCTAAATATAAAAAAATAAAAAGCATCGTAAACAGTTAACAACAGTTAGATAATGCCTTGCACCTAAATATTTACCTCGTTTACTTTCACATTTGAAGTGATCAGGGAAAATGATGTATTGAGCTTATTTCTTTCCTGTCACCTGAGATATGTCATCTGACCTTTAGCTGGGGCTGATGGGCAGAGAAGGCAGCTGATGCAGCAGCCCAGAGTTTCATTCTCTGTTACCTCTGAGGGACCCAACTCTTATCCAGCACAGGTCACAGCGTGGTGACTTCAGCTAAGCCTCACAGAGATAAAAGCCTGTCACTCATACGTACTGTGGCCTCTGCTTCAAAAACACCAGGATCAAACAAGTTTAAGGAAGGCATTAATTTACAGATGAGCTGAGAAAACTGGGTTGAGAGCTTGGATTTAACATAGTAAATGAGCTCCTTTCCATAATCTTTTTACTGACCAGCAAAAAAAAAAAAAAAAAAATCAAATGTTGTGGTTTTATTTTCAGAAATATCAGTGCCCATTTATATAAACTTTTAGAATGTGAATTTCAGTGCAAAAAGCAAACAATAGGGCTTTGTGGTCAAATATCATAATTGTTAGTCACCCAAGTGATACTTTTTCTGGTGAGTATTACAGCTCCTCTCTGATACTACAGAGGAAAGAAGAAAGTGCAATTTCTCTTTACGGAAATGATTTTTTGATCCTAATTTTGCTAAGAAAGTAAATATTATCATCCCCAGAGACCATCGTGATACAAGCAGCCCAGGTGCCAGAGCATCAGTGTCTCTAGTCTACTGCAGATTAACGTCCTTATACTTTTATTGTGTACCTATTCTCCTTTCTTTCTAAGTAATAAAGAAGAAAGGAGAGTCTAATCAAATTAGAGAAAGAGATGTTTTATTTCCAGTTTTTCTACGAGCTTCTCATGTATCATTAAGCAGACCAAAAATGCTCTTTATACCTTGGAACATGTCTACAACAGATTAATAATGAGACATCTAAACTTTTTCTGCTCATTGTTGTCTCAGATCAACACAAATGAGAAAGTTACACCAGGGACCTGGGATGCTTAGAAATGGTACAGAAAGTTTTATTCTTTCAGGATTAATGATGTATTTATGTTACTACTGAGCTTTTAAAGTTGAGTAGACTTCCATCAAGCCAGTTCAGTTCTTTGTACTGCACTTTTCCTGCATTTCAGATTACAAGATTAGCTGAGATACATACAGTCTCTTAGCATTGATTCAGACTGATATTTTCCCACTTTCTTTCTCTACAGCATCAGATCAAGATTGTAATTCACCTAGGAGTAATAGTGACCAGTGGCAGTGATACATTCAACTGGTGGGTGAAGTATTCCGTGTACCAGTCAATTACCATGTAGAATTGAATTACAATTTATTAACAGATGAGAAAGTTGTTTCAAAAATATTCTAATTTATTATTATTGCAGGCCGCTTGTCTATGCAAAATGATCTAATCAAAAGAGCTTTTTAATCATGAGGGAAACATATTTTCATCAAAGTGAACAGCGCACTTTAATTAAATAGAGTAGAAAGCAAAAGACAAGTTCTGAAATGTTATCTTTTGCTGAGGCTCCAGGGAACTGAGGAAATCCTTTCAAAAGCTGACCTTTCAGAAGGAAAGCCCATTTGGGTTTATAGCTACTGCTTATCTCTACATGAGAGATTTATGCAGGTAAGTGCCTGATCTTGAGATGAGAAGATACTTCATCATTCATTGTTATTCCAGGCACTAAATTGACCCACAGGTCCAGAGCCCATTTTTGTAAAAGAGGCATTACTTCATGGAAGGTTATGAAGGATTAAAAAGCCTTTTTCCTTAGTACAGATTGCATCTTAGGAGTTAGTCTGTAAAAATCACTGCTGATAACAGGGAATTAATTTGCAACAGGAATCAAGGGTTATATCAGTTTAGACCTCCTGATCACCTAATCCATGCTACTTAATTTCATTTGTCTATAAAACATGTCGAAAGCTATGGCCTGGATGTAATGTTGATTTCAACATGCCATATCACAAAAGGATGAGAGCTGCTGTGCAAAACCAAGGGAGTTTAGAGCACAGATACAAAAAGTCAGCACAGATTTTGCTTTTGATATGACTCCCAAGGTGAAGCTTGTTTTGTTGCCATTCATGAGCTGTTTTGCTGGCCACATCAGTTGTTGTAAGAAGATAGAGAAGGTGGAGTGACTTCATCAGAGGAATTTCTCCCTCTGTCGAGTCTTTCCTTTTCTTGGTACCCTGGGAGAGAGACCACGACAGCCTGGGCTGAGCTCCTAAGGGACTGGCCACTCCCTGCCCAGTAACTCAGCACGCTGCCAGACCCAACCAGGCAGACTTTCACAAGCAGCAGTGAGTTTCTGTGTTCAAACCCACTTCATATATCTGTTCAAAAGTTTTAGCTCCTGGATTGTCTCCTTGCAAAGGTCTCCATTAACACATTTTGTGATATTGCTGTCTTCTTGTACTTGGCCAGAAAATCTCTTCCACAATTCGAATTTTTGTTTGAAAACAGGTTTTTTTTCCCCCAGAAAGTTCTCCTCTTTTAAATTGTTTGATCAGTTATCATTCAAAGACTTTGTGCTCCTTTTGAATATGCTTATAATATTTAAGGTCCAGCTTTTGCCTGACTATCATAGTAGGGTGTCATATATGAGAGTAAAGCCTCATTTTTTCAAGAGAATTGTGAGAATTTTTGGCAAATGAAGGCTTGTTTAAAAATTCCCATCCTTGATGCTGTTGGATTGCAATGCTAATTAAACCAGGCTGTTGATTTTGTTTTGGTTGCATTATTTCAAATAACAGTCAGTAAAACCCCAGATCAACAGATTTTTTTTCTATTATTATTATTTTTCTGTTGATCAGAACAGAACAATCAAAAAAGACAAGAAAAAACAAGCTTTTTAATTATCTTTTGGCAATCACAAAGTCCACATCTCCAGAGGTAACTCTGAGTCAGTCTTACTGAAAAAGAATTTGCCTTCAAGAGCTGGTAAAGAAGGAGGAGGGTACAGTATTGAGTGTCTTTAAACAGAGAAGCTTGAAAGAGTCTAACCTCTCATTTAAACTCCTTTAACTAGGGGATGATGAAGGGAGAGGAACACAAAAGCAATTAAAAATGAAGGCTTACAAAGGAATTGTCTGTAGCTAATCAAGTTGCTGTGATACCCCGTTTGGTGTTTTCACTCTTCCTGCAATTTTTTAAGGGAAAATTATTTGTTGCAGGGAACAGAATTCATTTTGGAAATTGTTTTCTGGCAGTCAACACATGAGGTTAAACCACAGCCTCTGATGCAGGCACAGAGGCCTCTTATCTCTACAAAATAACAACATTTATCCAAGGTAGCTGCTTAAAAGCATTTTAGTAAGGCCACTGATCATCATAGCAAATCAGACATCTCTATGAAATTAATAATCTCATCTCAATGTAAATGTCAAAAGTGCATTACAGGTGCATTTAAGGGTGTCTGATAAGGCTGAAAAATGAGAAAGCACTGATATGTGAATCATATGTACTAAAAGTGCTTTCCATTCACTTGTTAGAGAGGAAGGATCTCATCTGATCGTGGCTGGACAATTTTCTATCCTTACCCAGATTTGTGAACTCCAGCTGATATTGTGTTATGGCCAGAAACAGAAATAGAGAATGCAGTTCAACTTCTTCCTTCCTGTGAATTGTCAATATTAATTTTGCAGCTATTAATTTGCAATTTCCTAATTGCATACAAGTTTAAGGGTGTTGGAAGATGAATGAAAAAGTATCAAAATGATCTGCAGAGAAAGTGCCAGTTTTGTTTTTAACCCATTTCAGTCCAAGAGAAGGAAAGAAAATAGTGTCCAGGCTCATATGAAGTGTGAATAGGGATTTTCAGAGATGATGCTCAGAATGAAACTTCACAGACACAGTCATAACTATTAATGCACACTATACCCAGACAGGGTATATCCACCTCTGCTACAAAACCGGCTCATTTGGCCATACTGTGCCTTCATCATTAAGAGCAAAGTGTGGTCCTAGGAAATTAACTACCTCTGGTTTAAAAAAGTTATGAAAATACATCCCAAGACAATACCAACAGAAACCTCCCAAAATACAAAACCAAGAAAAGGAAAAAAATTAGGAGAGTTCTACACCAAACTCAGTGAATTCAGTCTACTAATTCAGTCAGTTAGGCTTATTATGTGCCAAAAATAAAGGCCAAAAAAGTGAATGAGTGCATGTTGATAATAATTTTTAAAAGTATATTCTCTTTTTTCACTTGCTGGTCTTTTGCAGTGACTGACAAGATACTTTACAGAACTGCATACTAATGATAAACTCTTAAGAGTTTGATGTAATTGCCCATCTGGATTTTTAACTAATTTATGTGTTATCCTGACACTCTTTAATATTACATTACCTTCTAAAATTATCATTTAGAAACCCAAAACTACTCTCCAATGTCTTGAAAAGCAAAGCTATTAAAAATTTAATAAAATGAAACACATATATAATGCAATTTAAAAATCTGTATCACACATTAGTGTAGCAACACTTTACAAGAATATGGAACATAATCAAATTTAAAATAAGAAATATATTTTCACTTGGTTTCCCACAATTTAAAAAAATTACTCTAGACCATGCAGTTTACAAATATAAATGATTCAGTGACACCTCATTAGAAGACACAGCAGAACTGATTTCTTACTAAGGAAAACTAACATGGTTGGAAATTCACTCCTTCTTCAAGTTCCCAACCTTGTCTTGAATTACAGTCACTACCATTGTTGAACTGCAGCTCTACTTTACCTTAGGTTTAATTTTTCTCTTAAAAGGATGTTGTTTCCTTCGCTTTCATTGACTTTAAACCTGAAAAAACCCCAAAATGTTCTGAGCATGCAAAGCATGTTCTTTACTATGAAAAGGAGAACATACAAAGGTCTAAAACATCAGTTCAGAGTGTCTCTGACATTGACCTTGTGGAGAGAGACAAAAAGCACTGCAAGGAGATGTCTTGTGGATTATCTGTGGATATTTCAAGCTATCACTGATGCAGCCATCCCATGGCCTGGTGGGCCAGAGGCATTTGTTGACATCAGAGAAAGGAAGAATGTTTGTAAAACACTGTGATTCTCAAATGCTGTCCTTTGGGGAGTGACTCCTTCCTGGGATATTATTCCAGATTTACCCAGGAAATGTAGGGATTCTCTTGTTATGTTAGAGCCTGTCTTGTAATCCTCTGGATTTCTGTGACAATTTAGGAACTCAGTGTGCAGCCTTGCGCTAGCTATTTGGCATCTATTATATTATATATTCAGGATAAGAATACTGGAATGATCTTCACCTTCTTTAAGAACAAAAGCCCTTAATGAGAAAAAAGTATTTTTAGGTGATTCTTTTTTTTATTCTTGTGTGCTTAGTGTCTCAAAGAAGCAGCTGATTTGTCACCATAAACCTACATTATAATGTGTTGCAAAACGCAGTATCCAAGGGTTTTGGTGCAAGTAGCAGCCTGCTTTTGGATTTTTGCTTTCCTTAGATGGTGTGCCTTATAGCAAGTATATTTTCATTGCTTAATTATTACTTGATAGCTTCCTATTGTAAAAGCATTATTTAAACAATGTGTGTGATGATCCCACAATGATAAATGTGTTGAGAAGTTTCCATGGAAACAATACATGACATATTAATAGCTGAAATGGCACTGAACTGTGCTTTTGGTCTACAATAAAATACCAGAAGCAGCTATGATGAGAAGCATTTAAATACATCAAAGGATCTTATACATTGTAGATTTTATGCCAAGGTTTTCATGTTTCTGAGGTTACAAAGACATATGGCAAAGTCCCTCAATAATTATAACTGTGTAATAGTAGGAGACGTAATTATAGCCTCCGTAGCCAGATTTAATGCATTTCAGGCCAAAAAAAAAATTACATCTTCTTAAGCACAAAATCCCACTTCATTCATTCATGTCTATTTCTAGGGAAACAGAGATCCTACTATGGATATCTATATTGTGGCCAAATGAGACACAATCTTTTCTGCTGAGCCTTGGTCTTGCTTTCAAGAGGAATGACAGGAAACGTTCTCCAAAACAACACCCCCACATCTACTTCCTCTAAAATCCCTTTGTGCTCATTAGAAAGCGGAAATATTAGAGCATCCCCCTGTGACTCTCTTCCTATGCCTGAAAAAGAAAGAAAAGAAAAAAAAAAAAAAAGAAAAAAACCTTAAAAAGACAATTTAAAAAAACCAATCTGTTTTTGCTGCCTAATGAAGGGGAAGTTCAAGTGTCTAAGCTAGCAGATGTATCTGCCAATTGTGGCTCTTCAGTCTGGATTCAGTGAAACCATCCTGTTTAAACAAACATTTTAATCCTCATTCCACCCTGAATCATGTTTCTCCTGATATCATTAGTATATGCATGCTTAGGTGTGTGTGTATAACTATATATAATATATATGTGTGTGTGTATATAGATATATATATGCATGTGTACAATATGTTTGTGCACACATCTTTTGGATCAATTATATTTGACTTAGCACACTGCTTCAATGCTGGTGAGAAATTTGCATTTTTCTTGCCAAAGAAAAATTCCCAGTACTCAAACCCAGGTGCTTCTACAGAGCAACAAATATCCTTACAATATTAGTAAAGCAGTGAGAGCTGGAAATGCAGCTGTACTTAAAGGCTTTGCTTAATAGACCCCAAAGGTATTGAATCTTCTGATTTCACCAAAAGCAAGTAACACAGCATTTCTGTAAATAGGACATCCTTTCTGTGCCACAAGGCTCAGTACTTTTCCTATGGTTTGCATGATCACTTGCTAAATCTGCTATGACAGGCTACTTATCTCAGTCAAAAGCTTTAAGATTTTTGGATCATTTCCCCAACTCAAGACATTTCGATGATAAATCTAACACACCTAAGCAAGCATTTTATAGCACATCAGAAAAAAAATTATAGCAGGTTAATTTCACAAGTGCTGCTTTTACTTCAAAGCAGTGCCTCATCCTAATTGACTGACTAAGACAGGTATGTGGCTGCTTTGCATCCACAGAGTGGCAAAGGGAAGCCTGGGCCAATATATTTGTGTGCCTAAAATAAGTGGTCTAATTTTCAGAGAGACATAACACCAACACCTCCCACCAATGGGAATAAGAGTTGTGGTCTCAGCACTTTTTAAAATGAAAAACTAATTTGAAACAGAAACTTTTATGCCTATATAGGGAGAGCTTCATGCAGGTAGCATGATCTCAGGTGGAAACAGACTGACATAACTATTTAAAGGCTACTTTGCATCTATGATTCAGAATACACGCAGAACCTTATCTGGTTTTCTTATTTTATGGCATTTCATGTTCTCTTCCAGTTGAGTCTGCAAGTTTCAAATTATTGGCTGGGTAGTAAAGATCTGTATTTATCACACCAATAAATCTTTTAGGTAACTTGTGCCTTCAAACCAGAGGTGCTAAGAAACCACAGAAATGCAATTTTTTAGCTGATCTGATTTCTTAGAGCAAAGTTATATCCTCTCAGTCTGAGTCAGGCCTTTTTCTGTGTGTAGAGTGTGTTCTGCCTCAGACTTTCACATTGACCTTTAAAATTTTGGGAGGCAGAGCTGTGTCAAAAATATATTGTACTTTTTGAGAGCTGTTCATTTAAGCATTTAAGCCAGATTAGAACCTCATTACAATTTGGGCACAAAGCGAAGCCAGTTGGAGACATCTCTTGCTGTCATAAGCCTGTTGTCTCACAGGTCTGCATAATTTACAGAAAATAATGTCATATTCTCCAGCATGGAACATTTTGTTTGGAAGTTGTGTTGTTGCCTTTCTCTGCCCTGTTGGGAAGAAGTCCCTTTCCAGCTCTCAATCATGGGCAATATTTTATAGGACTGGAAGTAAAGATATGTGTTTATATAAAGAGATATACCAATGTATCTTGGCTTTTATCTGTGGCAAAAATATATGGTTTGCATAACTGTGGTATCCAAGAAGATTTTGTGGTTTTTCCCTCAGATCAAAACTGGCCAAAGTGACAATTTTTACTATTTTATTTACAGAAATCTGAAACACAGAGAAAGGTATTTACGGTCACAGAAGAAGTAAAAAGGGAAGCAAAGAATTAAAATGGAGATGTTGGGTTGTACACCCTTTTTTTCCTTCCCTTTGTTCTTCAGAAACAGAGGTGCATATATGAACCCAATGTGAGGGAGATTTAATTTGCCCCAAATTCAGGTAAACCTTATGTTAGCTTAAGCAAATCCATTTGGTCAAACTCATTGTTCTATTTTGTAAGATCTTAAATCATGGAGTCACATAAAAAGTCAAGCTGGAAGGAGCATCTGGAGGTTATTTGGTCCAGCCTCTATTCAAAGATGGGTCATCTTCAAAGTTGTACTAAGTTACAAGAGATTACAATACAGACTCTGTCATTTTAAGCTGATTTGTTGAAACAGGTTTAATTAAAGTAGCTATAGCTTGTATATGGGGAAGAGATAAGCCTGTGGTTTCCTGAGAAGCCTCATTCAGTTTCAGAACATCTGATAAGAATTTCAAAAGCTCCTCCTACATGACACAAAATGGAAAACTCACTCTGTCAGGTGTACTAACAGAACACTTGGATTGGTGCACTGTGAACAAGGTCTGGTTTCTCTTGTGCTTTCACAATCAGTGCAAATGCGGTCCTAGAAGAACTCATGGGCACCACTAATAACTTGTGGCAGAAATACAAATGTGTGGTTGTTCCTGTTTCAGATCAGGCGTGCCTTGCAGATGACTTGGTAACTCACAATGCAAATTTCATGAACATAAATCACAACTTGGGTTCCTTCTGTGAAAATTTTTATAAGTAAGCAAAGACAACTCTGGCCTTGCTGTGTTCTGTAATCTTCAATGTTTATAATGCTCCTGAGAACAATATGATGTTTATCTCAATTTTAAGGATTCTGAGACAGTGGAACCTTCCCACCACAGAGGAATTAGTTCACAGTAAGACACCAAGCAGGAACATACAGTGACAACAAAAGGCCCACATTAAACCATGTACTAACAGGTCAGAGAAGATCTGAAAGCAAGGGCTTTCACCCTTATACAGGGTGAGAGGTACCTAGAGGAGAATTATATTATCATATTTATTAAATAATTGACAGGAGGATATTGAGAAACTGGTGGATGAGGGGAAGAACTTTTGACAGCACAAAATCACTCCTTTTTAATCATTTAGTGGTCAAAGAACATTGTGGATCCAGAATGTAAATAACATGATTTTCTTTTTATTCAGCATAAGTTTTTTGCTTTCACATTTTTTTCACATTTTTTGAAATTTAAAATTTTCATTAAGAAATTACAGTGGGAAAAAATACTTCCCTTTCAAAGCCCCACTATCCCCATCATCTTCACTAAAATAGAAAAGAAAAAGCCGTTAATAAGAAAAATGAAAATAGAAAAAGTTTTAAGAAAAGATAACACGTGTAAGATTATTTTATATTTATACTATGAATACACACAAAAATATATTAAATTATAAAAGAGGCACAAAACACTGTGTATAGAGTTTCCCTTGTTCTTACAGAGACATTTAAGAAAGTGGGGAAAATGTTGTTTTTTATGCCTAACACTAACTGTTAGAGGTCAGCAAACTGCACTGATGTGCATATCTGTGAACACACAAGCCATATTTTCTAATGGAGAATCGTAGTTCAAGTGAAATAATTAGAAGGGATCATTTTCCTATACATTTTTATGAACACAGACCCCTTGAAGTCTACAGAGGCACTGGAAGAGAAATAAAGTGTCAGGAATCTTGTACCTTCCCTTCTGTTGTCAAGACAGACATTTGAAATCAAGTGTTTGAATACCAGTAAATAAACCTCTAGCAAAATTGTCCTTCCTGGAAAAAAAATTGCTTGATAGGAGGTTCCTTTTAAATACATGATTCTCTGTAGATAATCAATGAAAATTGATTGTTGCATTTCAGGGAAGTGGGAGGAAAAAATCGTGCACTGGATATGGAGTCTATGATTTACATGGAGATTTTTGACCTCTTCAATCGTTTCCCTATTAGCAGTGTGTTTTCTTCACTTTCTTGTTCTCCACCAGGTGAGAACAGAAGGTGTCATTTTAAATATTAATCCAAAAATTTTGTACAGTCTGAATATTCTGTTGCATCTTTATGAGGATATTGAGTCTTGTTCCTACCTAGGGTAATAATAGTGCCTGATTTTAACCATCTGACCATTGGAATGCACTGGAAGATAATGGTAAGGTTCAGCCTAAGGACTCTACGTGACCTCAGTAGAGAAATGCTTCATATTGCCTTAAGCTGAGACATAAAGGTAAAATGAACGCAGCTTACATGTGTTTTTTCTCTCCTTTGGCTACTGAGGGCTCCTAGAGGATTAGTTTAGGCTGGATGTCTGAACGGAAAAATTTTTTGAATCAAATGAACTTTTGAGCCAAATGGATTTGGAGCCATTATAACCTCTTCATCATTTACCCCTGGACAGTGCGGTGTGGATCCTTTGAGATAGCAGGGGATGCAGGTTGAAATCGTGCATGAGCCTTATACCCTGAGATGAGCTGACTTTACCTGCATGAAACCCAGGTGGATTTATGCCGCGGGGAAAAAGCGTGGGTAACTGAAGGCCAAAGCAGTGATGACGCCACCCAAGAAAACCCCGTGCTTTCCCCGGTCCCTGTACAGGGTCACGGCTGCTTCTTTTTCCATGCTGGTGTTTGCAAAGTCCACACAGGTGGGTTTGTTGCCTTGCCTTTTGCAGCTGAATATTATTATTCCCTGGTAGCTAGTTTCACACGGTTCTTTTCTGTAAACATAGCTATGTTATTGTAACTATATCTTATCATTCACATTCCTTTCTCATGGACACAGAACTTTGATGGACATTTCCTTTGACCAGTGTAGTTGAGGGAGGAAGAACTGATTTCCTCCAATGAATAGCGATTTCCAAATGGATATAAAAAATAAGGAAGGCGGGTCTTGTGGCCCTTCCTTCCTTTCCTCTGAACCTGGACACAGGTGTCTCTGGCTCTTCCTTTTGTGTGTTGCTGTATCATGGGTTGGTAAAGGCAGTAGAAGTAAAGAGACAAGGAAGGGTTCTTTTCCAGTTATTTCCAGCAGGTTTTATTTCCAGAGTCACAGGGGAGCGGATAAAAGCCACCGGAACCGGCTGGCGCGGGCCGTTTTCACAGGGGAGCGAGGGGAGGAGAACGGGGCGGGAGCCAATGGCTGCAGAGGGCTGGCGTGACGTCAGCAGACTGACAGAGGCACCGGCCAATCAGGTGGGATCCATCACAAGGAATCAACCAATGGCTGCGCTTTGGGGCGGGCACCGCCCCCTCATGGCGCACGGGGTGACCCGATGGCCCCGGCTGCCCGCGAGGCCTGCGCGGGGAGAGACGCGGGGAGGAGATGAGGCCAGCGCCGCACACCCGCAGGCCCACACGGGGAGGGGAGGGGAGGAGCAGCGGCTGCGCTGCCCCCGCCCCTGGACCCCCCTGGGCCGGCCGCCCCAGCACGCAGGCGGGAAAAGCGGGATCAACCGCTGGCTCGCCCAGATGCACCACAACAGGTTTACACAGCACAACTGCACACAGACCTTCATGAGGTCAGTGACTGAAACTGGAAGGCAGCACGTTTCCAAAATCCTTGTAACTGGCAGTGGTCTTCAAAGAGCAGCACCCAGTCCTTTTGGACTTTCTTTTGCACAGCTGATGTATCTGAAGCGAAAATAGAATGAGAAAACGATGGAAAATGCAAAAGAATAGACTTTCCGTGTTGAAATTCAATGTGTCATTGTTCATGCCAGAGGCAAATAATATCATATTCAAAAATAACCAGAGATTTTCATTTGGACACTGAATAGAATATATGACTTTAATTTTGGATTCTGCCTGATTCAAGAGATACTTATATATGTATCTCTACATCTATCACAGAGCTGCAGAGATGCACATATTCAGTCGAGTTCCAGGATCAAGCATCAATTTCTGTGATGCCACAAATCCTTTCCCCAAGTAAAGCAGAGCAACTAATCACACAAGTCAAGATTTACTGTGCAGGATCAAGGGTTGCTGTATTTAGTGCTAATTCTCATTTGACAGGTCCACTTAATTGTCTTTTGATGATTTGTTGAGTTGATTTAGTCTGCATAGGTATTAATTTTCAATTTACCATTTAAATAGAGAAATCAGCAATGTACTTTTTGGATTTACTTGAAAAAATATTTTTTATTTTAAATATGTTTGCATTCATGGCTTTTTGCTACTTTAATTAAGCAAAATTAAAATTTAAAAAAAATTGCAGTTAATACGGTAATGGGAAAATATGAAGGGTTTTGCAATGAGGCAAGTCACTAAATGGAAAGCCCTTAGCCAGTAATCCCAAATAGTCAAACAGTGTATTCTGCAAAGATCTACAGAGTGTACAACCTCAAAGTGTTGTAAAATGAAGGTAAACAGCTTTTCACCATTTTAAACAGATCTCTAAATTTTTTTTAAATGATGATGAAAAACCTGGCCTCTTTGCTCATTCTTTTCCCTCCAGGGACTCTGTAACTTTAATTATGTGGAACTGAACTCTCCTCTATTATGCAAACCTTGTCTTAGGTACAATGTGGGCACAAGGCGTTCTGGAGAGCTAAGCTATTGTTGATGGCCAACATGTTCTATTTTAAGCCCCTCAGTAAATCACTGCTTGCTGTTCTTGATTACTTAGTTCAGACAAACCAATTTTGAAAGCTGTACAGGGTTGTTGTGCCTCTGGGGTTAAGAAGTTGACTTTCCTTGGTTCTCATAAGCTAACGGCCCTTAGTCACTTCTGTTCATAAGACTGGGTTACCTAATTGACTGAGGGCCGTATTGAGACTTCCACTAATGTCTGCCAAATGTAGCTTTTGTGAATTCTCCCATCTGTTGACTGTGTGCAGAAACAGACCCACAGCTCTGCTGGATTGTAGGCAGCCAGAATGACTCACCAGCCTCCCCAGGCAGTGCCACAGCAGTGGCTGAGGCTCAGAGCAGGACCAACAGCAGACGGCAGAACATCTTCGCTGTACGTGGAACCGTGAGCGTGGCAGGCGCTGACGGGCACTCGAGCACTTCTATGTTACACAGCCTTGTGTTCCTGGTCTCAGCAAGCTTAGCTTAGCTGGGATAAGAACAGGAAAGATAAGATCAGAAGAAAATACTTGAGAAGCTCAGCTACCTCCATCTTTAGGGATTTGTAAACCCAAATTAGACAGGAGCACATCATCAGTGGTGTCACTGTAGCTGGTACCAGCAGACAGCAGGTGCTGGGCTGGGCTGTGCTGTGCTGGGCGACCTGGAAGGTCCTTTACAGCAGGATTTCCTACCACTATCTGGTTCTAGTGCCTCTCACATGAGTTCCCAAACCATATGAGGGGCTTATTTAGTCCACATGAAAACACATGTCCTCTTTTTGTTTCACATAGTTATTGCTTGTTTCAATGACATTGTCCAAGGGCAGAAAATAGGCACCCTTAGGCCTTTTTTGAAAATTACTTCTACAGTACGTAGCTAAAACCAGATTATGCCATTGACTTCTTTCTTACGGAATCAGTTTCAACATTTCCTCAGCATATTTACTTTCCTTAAACTGTATCAGGCAGTCTCTGTACTGTGTTTCAAATGTTGCTCCGGTGAAGCTGAAATCCATGCGACAAATTAAGAAAAAAGGTCTGCCTGACTTGTACATACCAGTATTTTAATCTAGTTCATTACCTTTTTCATGGTTATCAACCAAGATTTTGACAAATCACTTTAATTTAAAAAAAAAAAAAAAGGGAGAAATCTTGCCAAATACACTGTCTTCAAAAATTCCAGGGTTAAGAATTGTGTTAATTCATTACATTATACTACGGACACTGCATCTTGCCTAAAATTCAACATAAAAAATTCTGCGTTAAAAACCCAGTTTCATTGTTGCTGAAAGATACCTTGTTGAAGTGCTCAAAGTAAGAAAAAGATTAAAGAATGAAATATTTCTTCTGTATGTCTTGATTTCTTTCTCTTGATTTATTATCTGATATAGAGAGAATGCTTATGTCTTATCCTAATAGTTCCTGGCAATTTGCAAAATTTTTGAACCTTTTAGGAATAAAGTTTTGGAAGAGAGAACAAGTTTAGAATTCTCTTCCACCCTATTTGAAGAAATCTGTTTTAAAACATGGGCCACACTGTAGAAGGAGTTTGGTTGTCGCTGTTTTCAATCAAAGCCTAAGGAAAGCATCTGTGCTCATTTAAACTTCAAAGACCTTTGTCACACTGAGGCTGCAACATTTTCATAAGAGCGAAGATAACCCCCCACAAACAGGCAGTTGGCAAGCAGAGAGTTTGTATACTTGATTTGTAGGTAAGCTTACAGTGCACTAGTTTATCAGTGAGGTCAAACTACAAATACCATTTTGTTTAATGGTGGATTTTTTTTTTAAATTTAACAAAAATTCATACATTCTGTAAGATGTCCTGGAGATACTATCCTGCTTTATCTCTTCAAGAAAGCATATGGTATAAAGGTCATGTAATTTAAGTAAAAGATTTTCTGAGACTATGCTCTTTCCTTCAGCTGGACCATATTAATAAACATTGACAAATAGTACCCCTACTTTTATGCAGACCTGGAGATTGTGTCCCTTTAGTACAGTACCAAACAAAATTATGAGTTAATATAATACACAGACATCTCTGTTGGTTTAAGGTCAGAAGAGTTACTTGATCATGTCCATTCTGACTTGCTTGATCTTCACTGATTTAAGTTTTGGTATCTTCATTTTGTAACAGGAAATAATATTCCTTTTCACAGTCTTTACTTAATAGTGAATTATCTAAGAGTTCTTTTTTTTTGCAAATGAATAAACTTATACTGCTGAACATCATCTTTCTAATGCTAGAAATGTCAAGGCAAATAACCTCAGAGACAAATCCCTTTGCTCTTATCCAGATATTGTGCAATGTCCTTATTAACATTTTGAAAGCTGTCAATGTTCACTCAACTACTGTGCTCCTGTTCCAAAGCTGGTTCATTTCCAGACAGCTCAGAATATGACCTATCCATGTTGGTCATGTGAAATATATCACACAAATGAACAAATTCTCCTTATTCTTCCTGGGCCAAAGCAAACAAGCCACACTTGCAAGGCAGCAGTGTGCAGGTTCCGTGTCAGGACAGTCTCTCACCAGAGCAAGCTCACTGCAGTGAGCAGTCTCTGGTTGCAAATGAAGACGATCACTCCTGGTAACAGACGGGTTCCCTCATGCTGCCTTATGGATTGTTCTGCATCCATAGACTATCAGAGAGCAGAATGGATCCTCAGGGCCTGTCAGCTCTTATTACAAACTAATCCCCAATTAGCATCTTTATTCAATTGTAAGAATAATAACAAAAAAAAAATCAAGATAGAATAACCACCAAATGGAAAAATGAGTTCACTTTAATTAAAATGTAATATCATTTGTGAATTTAGACTTAAACTGAGGGAGAAAATTCAATAGACATTTATTTTATTTGGGAACTTCTGAAAGGTAATTAAATGCACTAATTTGTTTTGAGTTGTCCCTGAGGATCTCTTAAAGTCAGGGCATGGTCTGTACTAGTGCTATCATCAGATTGATTTAAAAATATTTATATAACTAATATGTGTTCCCAGAATTCTGACCACAGCATCAGCTAAGTGGTAGCATCTGAAACGTGTCTAGCTTGCAAGACTGTGCAGAGTTCTGATCTTACTGGAATTCTTTACTTTTGCTGGTATGAACTCTGGGATTTCTTCTTTCCAATGTTTTGGTCAAACTTTAGTATCCTTGGTATCCAAGAGAGATTGCTAACCTAGCAGCATTTGCAGAAAATTGGGAAAACCAATTCTTCTTTGTTTCTTTAGGAATTTTTTTACTTGTATAAATCTAAAAATTTTGTGTCCGCAAACTGGAGTAAGCTAGTGGTGATATAACATCTCTCTCTATATACACACACACACGTATACAATACCCACAAAAATATATTCTACTATATAAAATAATGTGTAATATGGTATCTTTAATACTGTCATGCTAGACACAGGTGTACACACATACACACAACCTACATGTCTACATATATCTGTGTAACACCTGAAATCAGGTTCATCCAAGGGACATGAAATCTGAGGAGCAATTACCAGATTTCCAGGTAACATCAGTCTCCGCTGGCTTGGGGTTGGCAGCTGATGGAGTACTGCCCCTTTCATAAGCTCAGCACTCATTTATGTTTGGTATGCAGTTGGAATTCATCTCACAACATTTAAAATACAATACTGTATATTCCAGGCAGCCATCACAGGCTCTTTTAATGCTCAAGAGAGATAGAGAGTGGGGAAAAAAAAAAAGCATACATTTTGAAGGTGCTATTGGCCTCAGATGATTCAGACAAATCATATACTCATAATGTCTTTATCTCTGCATTAATAATCACTGAAACTTCAGGGTGATTTGCTCAGTGGGTGTCTAAATGAGGTGAAATAGGCCCACTTCCTTTCTTTAGTATGGAAGCTGATACTTCCTGGTTGCTAGTGTAATATTTCATTCAAAACTTTTCCTATAAAATACAGGAAAAAGGATAAAATTAAAATAACTATCATAGCCATTGTACCCAGACTCCTAGCTGTAATTAGAAACCTGATTTCCCTTGATCTGTCATTGGTAATCATTTGGAAAACTCTACCTACATAGGAAAAGCATCTCCAGTGAATAAGATTTTTTATTCAACAGTTTTTTGACACCTCTCACTCCTCTGCTAGGTTGTCACAACAGTGGTGATTCAGGCAGCCTTCTGTTGATCTCTTTGGTAATTAGTTTTTGAAGGTTAATCCCACTAGGCATTGCCTGTATCAGTTTGGAGCTTAATGACTTTCTGAGCTTTAAAGCAATATGAGCTCAAGATAAAATATTGCACAAAGTTTAGTTCTGTCTGATCCTCCAGCATGCTGACCTGATCAAATTCAGATATCCAACCCACCACGTTAGCAGAGATGAGGCACTGCTCTATTCCGTGTCATAGGCTGCCTTCTGGCACGCAGGGAGCCAGAATGTAACCCACGCATCCAGCCACTTTCTGACGCTCATGGAAGAGGAACACGTATCTGTTTACACCTCAGTCAGAGAAAGTTGTCTTTTAAAGGAGATCCAGCTTAAAGTTAAACCTTGAGCTCCAGCAAGGCCTGAAATTTATTTGGAAATAAAACTCAACTCCTAAAGTGCCTGGGCTGCAACTATTTGGCTGTGGGAGTGTGACAGGTGACAAAGGTGTTTGCAGGTTCCTACGCTTTTCCAGAAGGAATCTGCTCTTGACCACCACTTTAGACAGGACTGCTGGTCTCATCCAGTGTGACTATACTGATCTTACAGTCTCAGTAGCAAGAAGTCTTCAGAGCTACACCATCACAATTCTACATTTATTTGTATATTGTAACTCAAAACTAAGCAAACAATAAGGGAATAACATGATATGTAGTGTGCATAAAAAGACCAAAAATAGTCCAGAAACAAAGTAAAGAAACCTTGTAACAACTGGGATTGAAAGTATTCTTGGTGTGCAATAATCTCAAATGAATTGATTTTATATAGCTTCAATCCTATAAAATTTTATAGAATCATAAAATATTCTGAGTGAAAAGGGACCCATTAGGATCATTGAGTTCAATTCCTGGCCCTGCTCAAGACACCCCAAGAATCACATATTTGAGAAATAGGGCAGAGATCATCTAACTAAAAGTGAATATTCAGCTCTGAGAACATCTTTTATAGTCATCACTGGAGAAACAGGTATTTTAGGGGAATGGTTTCTCTCACCTCTAATCTGACACCTAATTGAGATCAGATGAATCATGTCCTTAATTTTCATACTGTCAGTGGAGAGAGGACGGCACCTTAGATAATTAATCATCCTACCTATGCTAAGTGCCTTTTTAAAGACGGAGTGATCTTTATCCTAGAGCTATCTTTGTATGTAAAGCGCTATCTTTCCCATGTATAAATATTTCCTGATAACCAGTTTATATATGAGATACCAGACATGAAGAAAGCCATCCATCGGGGTTGCACACATTATGCATGTGTTTTTGTAGGGAAAGAAGAAATTCCTCATGCAGTGATAAATTTTCCTTCTGGGGGGAAGTTTGGCCTTAGTTTATCCTTATGGCACCACAGTTAGGCTGCATGGTTAAATATCTTACACTTGTAACACAGAAGGAATATTTGCAAATACATCCACTTTCACACACAAGTACCTGCTTGGTGAAGACCGTGTAGCTGTGCTGGGGCTCAGCTGTTTTCCATTAGGGCTAATGACAACCACTGGGAGATATCTGCAGGATGCACTGGCTCTAGGGGAGATGCAGAGATTTTCTTATCTGTTCCTTTTCATTTATTGTAGCTCAGGAGGAGAGTACCCGGGTCATTAGTTTTTATGAAGTGCTGTAATAGGATATAGAACAAAGAAAAAAAAAAAAAAAGAACAAACTAAAAAAAAGAAAAGAGAAACATAGAAGTAATTTCACGACAGCTTCAATTAAGCAGCATAAACCTCGTCTAGGTGTATTTTTACTGTTTGAAACATACTTGTTGAATAAATCACCATGTAGACTTTTACTCTGCAAGTAACAAAACCGACTTTTATTTCCACAGAAGGAAGGTCTAGCCCAAATTCTCCTTCCTTCCCTGACCCCAGCTGGATTGGTAGCCTTTGTTGCCCCATGTAGTCAGATGAGCAGCCCAGGGTGGGTTGTTCAGTGAATGCCTAGGCTGAACCCCAAGGGAGAGCTTGGGGAGAGATTAAAAACTGGTCAAGTATCCTCAGCCTGGGGAGATTAGAGACACAAATCCACAGAGAAGCTCCTGTTTGGAAGCTCCTGAATGAGAGAAAATTGAAGCTGTATCCCCTGTGCTGACCTTCAGCACAGCTACTTGATGTGGAAGCTAAAAGTCTCAAAGGAATACTGTGAAAATCCTGAAGCTGCTGGCATGTGGTGCATGAAGAGCACATGCTGTGAACATCGCAGTTTATCCCCTGCTTGACCTTCCAAGACTGGAGCCCTGCTCTACAGGGTGCTGAGGAATTTCAACTCCCACTGAAATCAGTGGCAGTCAAGGGTGCACCAATCCATGTCCAAGACATAATCAGGTACAAAAATAGTTTTTAGGTGGACCTACACAAGTTGTGAATCTTGCTATTGTTGTTCTTCTTCTCAGAGATGGGAAGAAACTCACTTCAAGATTATTAGATGAAGAGGGATACATATAAAATGGATGCAGAAATTTCTGCACTTTTGGAAAACAGTTTCTTACTATCTGAAGGTCTGAATGCATATCTTGCATCTAAATTCATGACCTGTATACTACAGATATGCAGAACCCATATCTGAATCCTTACAAATAATTGTATCTTTTTTTCTTTATCATGGACTGGTAAAATAGCTTGGATTGGAAGGAAGCTTTGAAGGTTATGTAGTCCAACTCCTCTGCAATGAACAGGGACATCTTCAGCTAGACCAGGTAACTTAGAGCTCTATCCAGTGTTTCCAGGGATATGGCATCCACCATCTCTCTGGGCAAACCTGTGGCAGTGTTTCACTACATTTCAGTGACAAAATTCTTCCCTATATCTAATCTCAATCTATCCACTTTTAACTTATAACCATTGCCTCTACTTCTATCACAACAGGCCCTTTCCTGATCTTATATATTCCCTTTAAGTATAGAAAAGCTGAGATAAAATTTCCCAGAACCTTCTCTTCTCCAGGTTGATCAACCTTAATTTTCTCAGCCTTTCCTCATAAGAGAGGTGCTCCATCCCTATGATCATCTTCATCATCCTCCTCTGGACTCACTTCAAAGATCCACGCCTGATCTTTAAGGTCCAACCCAATCCCAGCTGGTCTGTGAGTCTGTGATATTAAATAGTGCTGGGTGACCACTACTGTCTGGACACAGCCATCCAGCCAACCCCTTATCCACTGAACAGTCTGTCCATCAAATACACATCTCTCCAGGTTAGAGATGGATGTTTGAGGGAGCCTGTGTCAAATGCCTTCCAGAAATCCAGATAGATGACATCCGTAGATCTTCCCCCGTCCTCTTTGTCTCTGCATTTCCACTTCAGAATGTTTCTTTTTCAAGATTTATGACCCAGTAATGTGAAAATGCACATAATAGCAAAAATCTTACTAATTTAAGGAGGAACAATAACCAAGTAATTTTCTTACCAAACTTAGAAAAATGCTGTGAGTTTTTGTTATTAAAGTGATTAGAGGATGCATTCAAGGTATTATTCATTTTGTGAGCTTTTCTTTAATTGCACTAATTTTGATTTTGAATGCTTATTAATAGGATAATTAAAATTATTATAAGAAAATACTGTTTAATCAAATGCCATTTTCTTAAGCAACTGTTATTTTACATTTATTAAAAAGTATTGTTATTCCGTGAATCATTAAAAGCAAAATTCTGAATTAAACTGATGGATAAAAGCCACAGATTTTATGAGGCAACATCTATTGACTTCAGTTTTGAATTGAATCCAAAGACCTGAAGGAGGAAATGTAGTAATTCAAAATGTCTCTGACTAAACAGTTATGGTTCTGTTTATGATGTTAGAAACACTGCCACATGCTTCCCAGTCTGTGATATAGTCACATGGGGGGAAATCTACAGCAGAGGAGGGGTGATTTTTCTTTTTTTCTTTGTCCACATATATAGTAGGATCAAAATGAAATAAAATAAAAAGAAGATATTATTTATTCAAGGTAATCTCGACTAGTATATCAATCCTCTTTTTTCAGACATATATTCAGAAGAGTATACAAAAATATACAAAAATGAGGGGGGAAAAATTAGCAAAAAACAAATTAAGAAACATTTTCAAGCCTATTTCATGGAAAATTCCAAGGTTAAATTTGCAGGAAATTAAGCAAAGGAACCATTTTTTAAAAAAGAAATAAATTTGTCTTCTACAGTTCTGTGATATAATTTTTCATCAGTTTATTTGATTCAGATAAATATTTTTCACATGCAGTTGTTACAGTTGTACAATAATGAGATTCAGAATGATGTGTCTGAAACATGGCTTTTCTGTCAAAATGGCATGTAACTGAAATTCAAATGGTTCAAAATCAACTCAGTAGAAGTTATTATCATCTGATTTTCTGCATAAAGACTCATGAAAACTTTATTTAATCTTTGTTTCTACTATTCCTATCACATTAAAAGGATATGTGGTTTTAGGTGTTCTAGTGAGTAGCATTAAACCAAAACCCACAAGGAAATTGAGTCAGTCTTCATCTTACTTTGGTAATCACAAATGAAAGGCATCTGATTTCACAGCCAAACTGTCCTACGTGTAGGTTGGTGTGTTCCTGAGCAAGTGAAAGGATGTACATGGTTTCAAATACCTTTTCAGTTTGAATATATTTTCTTTTTCCTCTGTGCCTGAAACAGTAAGTCCTGCAGGTTAAGTTAACATAGGTTTATATGTATTTGTAAATATTGACCCTAGGAAATTGAATTGGATGAAATGTTTTATGCTGCTTTATCTACAACTTACTCACTAATCTCTTATTCAGAGAGAATGGGAATGTCTTCCCCTTTCATCTTTAATTTTCAAACTGTTCAGGAAACAGTCTTCTCATCTAACCCATGCACTAGCTTGCATGAAAACATATCGTAGACTCATTTTCATACTGGTCAAAACTATTTTTTTTTGTTTTATTCCATATATTGGCTTTTCTACATTTATGTTTGGCAATACAAATCAAACTTTAAACTGCCATCATTCCCCAAGAACCTACACTTCAAGGTGCTATTACCTAATCAACCTAAAAATCCTGTTGATAAAATGGAAAGGTCTTATTCAAAGTTGACTTAAAATATAGTACAGTTTAGTACTTTTGCTAAAAAAATTGTAATAAAGGAAATAAACTGAAATCTTTGCTTCTCATGATATTGAGAGTACTAATAAATGAAAATGCTTTATCTTAATAATCTCATCCTTGAGGATTTTTTAAGTAGAAATTCAATGAAATTTTTATGAAGGAAAAAACAAAACCTCATTACAAAGTTTTCATTTTGCCAAGTGTGATAACAGTACTCACAAAAGACAATCCCAGCTCTTTGCATATACTTTTGTATGCAGTTAAGATAAAAGTTGAAGTTTCTTTCCCCCTGTAAGCAAAATTTAAGTGCCTGCCATAACTACAGTTTTGAAGCACACAATACATTAGATTTTAGCCTTAGAATCTCCTTTGTTTCATCTAACTAGAGACATTTAAAAGCTGATACGCCTAAGCTAATTTTCTAGGCTTTCTTTTTAATCAATCAAGAAAGACAGGCATCTCCAAAGCATGTTTTGTCCTGCTTATCTTAGAAATATAGGTGCAGAAATCTCATTACTGTGGGATGAGTTGCCTTTTCAGAAATTCCTTTTTCCTTTGACTACAAAAGAGCTTAAATGGTATGGTCAAATTAAACATGCAACATCCAAATCAATCCAGCGAGATGAGATTACTTCCATTACCCTTTACGTGTGAGACTACATAGTTTTCTAAAAAGTTACTTCTACCTTGAAGTTCTGAACTCTGTGGATAAACTGTAGGTTTTGATAGAAACAAGGTGGAACCCTGCCTGTGACCTTGAGTTTTGTCTTGAGGTCTGGGCTTCTCAGGAACTTGAGACAAAAGGAAGGCCTGGCTTCTGTTTTGATGCCAAGGAGGAAGACCTTAGATGAGGCTCTGTGAAGATGCACTGCCAAGTTTTGTTGTAGAGAGTCCAGAGAGGGGCCAGAAAGATGTTTGGTAGGAAAGGCTGAGAGATTGGGCTTGTTCAACCTAGATGAGAGAAGGCTCCAAGGCAAACTTATTGCAGCCTTTCAGTATTGGAAGGGGGCCCACAAGAGAACTAGAGAAGGACTTTTTACATGAGCAGACAGTGATAGAACAAGGGGAAATGGCTTTAAACTGACAGAGGGCACATTTAGATTGGATATTAAGAAGACATTTTTTAATTTGATGGTGGTGAGGCACTGGCAGAAGTTATCCAGAGAAGTTGTGGGTGCTCTATCCCTGGAAGCATTCAAGTCCCTGTTGAATGGGGCTTTGAGCAACCTGATCTAGTGGAAGGTGTCCCTGCCCATGGCAGGGGTTTGGAACAAGATGGACTTTGAGTTGTCTTCAAAATAAAACTGTTCTATGATTCTATGTTTTGCACAGCCGTAGTTCAGATGCCTACTGAAAATTCATCAGTTTGTAAATCGTTATGCTTCACATAGTTCTTGGAGGCATAAAAACTGCATGGCAATTACAGTCAGTGAATCTCATAAATTGTATAATATGTATGCATTTCAACAATGTTGTGATTCAGAGTTGTATTTTACTGTCATCTTTTTTACACAGTTTTAGTTGGGCATCAGAATCTGAACAAATTAGGCTACACAACCTTTCTATTTGTTACTATAAGGTCTGAGTCTTGTTAATGGATTCTGGGAGTGGGTAGTTTTTTCTTTAGTCAGGATTTTTCCCTCTTTTATTCTGAAAAATGTATATATCAGAAATGTGTGTTAAATGTTTCTGTTCCTGAAGCAATGACAATTTGCAAATGAGAATTCATGAAAGCTTTGTTCTTTAGTTATTTCTTAGCCAAAGGGAGAAAATCAACCTTTGAATTGTCTAAGTGACATGACACGAGGGTATTTCAAGGGCCCAGTGTTTTATTATTGACTTCTGAGCATACAAGTTGAAGTAAAATTATCAAGATAAAACTCTTTAATATAAAATGGATAAAGGAATCTAAATCTCTGGAAGCCATAGGCTCTGACTGCTAATCACTTTGGGTAGTGTTGGCGTCTTCTAGATTTAGACATCTATATTGTAGGAATCTCTTTTTCTTTGTTAAGCCTATCTGAAGGTAGACACCTAATCCAAATCCGATGAGATATGATTTAGGATTGGTTATTTCTCTCCACTGTTTTTAAAGGGACTTCAGGTGAGTACTTCAGATAACGTATGTGCTCAGATGAAACCCATCCTACCAGCAGCACAGCTGTAACATGGATGTCAGGAAAGATAAATGCTATCTTCATTGATCAAGTCTAGCTTAGACTAGAATAAACTTTATTAGCATGTTTTGAACACACGATGATCAGCATTATGATTCCATTTTGAAGGCTGAAAAGCTCAGAGACAGCTCAGAGATGTGGAGTGGTATGTGTGAAGGGCAAGGACTTGCAGAACTGGGATTACAACCGTTGTCTTCTAGAGCTCTGCCCAGCTGTGCTGTCATTTGGGCAGAACCCAGCAGAGGAAATATTAAAACATCTGAAAAATCTGCCCCAAAGCAATTCTGAAAATGCCATCTGATTCATCTACAGGCACAATTCATTCTAAAGACCTTTTACTCTAACGCAGCCAGGACTTTGAAATGGAAGCCATACATTTGTATGTATCTGCATAAAGAGATTTCTTCTTAATAACCTTTACAAGCCACAATGTAAAGTACCAGAAGCACTTTAATATTAATTAGGAATTAATTTGTTCCATACCTAAACTGAAGAGTAAAAACTATTAATTTTATTTGGCATCTTTTTTTTCTGGTTTGGATCACAAATAGCTGAATATAACAAAATATTTTAATTTGTGAGTTTTTAATAGAAAGGTTCTTAGTAGATGTTGGAGTAATTTGCTCCTGGTTTTGAAGCAAATTACTTTCCTATCAAAGGAAATACATCTCTGCTGGAACAGCACTCTAGCTCCCAGGCAAACAGCTGGAGTGAGCTCCAGCAGATCCTCCCTAAGAAAATCAAGCTTGTGTTAAAACTACAAGTTTGCCTGAAAATGAGAAGTGCTCAGATCTGGAGCTCATACCTATCACAGCAGAGTAACAAAACCAAAAGGGAACTCACTGAAGGCTGGTGGGAGGCTGGGGAGTGTCATGGGCCTCCCTGCCTGCTTGTATCACTGTCTAGATCCTTCTGGGGATGGATTCTCTGGCAATCAGAAAAATTCATCTGATGTGCACAAAAAGCTGTTTTGGATCACATTGACAGTGTTGGTACCCCATGGGATATGACTACTGCACAAGGAAAATTTATGAGTAAGAAGAGATTTGGAGCATGACTAAAAGGGAGGGGTCAACGGGGTGAAATAAAAGGACTGGAGACAGGGTTGGATTTCCCCAGGGATAGGTATTGGATTGATTTTGCATACCCTCATTAATTATTCTGACAAAATGTAGGAATGCTATATTAATTTTGGATAACAGCCTGATTTTTGAAGGTATGGTCAGAACAGAAAATCATAGTTCATAGGCAAGCAGCTTCGTATTTCTGAAAGAAAAGGAGAAAATATGTGCATGCAAAAATATAGAGTTTTTGACTCAGTTTAGTCCTAGCTGATCAAAAACTACAGCTTCCTGATGTGAAGTAAAATCTTATAGAATTCAAGCATGTTTTGCTGCAGGACTCCTGCTTGATAGGGCTCCCTCTCCCATTCTGCTATGCCTCTTCTTATACTGTTAGTGCTCAAAGAGAGGAATGTGAACAGTTAGTCACCGGCAGAGCAAAATATGTGTGCTGTGAACATCTGGCTGGATTGATGAATTACAGGTCATGAGTTTCAATGAATTTGTTCCTTTTTGCATGATCACAGCTTTAATGAAGACTAGTCCTGTTTAATATATGCAAAAAAGCCTTATACAAGATCTAGAACAACTGTCCTTAAAGTATTTGAGGAATAAATAGCATTTGCTGTTTAAAAAGACTGCCTTGCTTGCTACGTGAAGATACAGGTATGTAACCAACAGCCATCACTTCTCTTTATGTATATGACAAAATAATCCCTCAATCTTCTCCTAAGTAAGTGGATTGTACAACAGTGCATTCATTCCTGTCCTTCAGCAGCTCTCAGAGTTTTAACCAGTTTGATGCTGGCAATTGCTGTACTTTCAATTTAACAGCTATGTTTTTTTTCTGATCAACAAGGAGAAAAAGGTTATCATCATCTTGCTCTCAGGATGAGAAAACCCACTCTTTGGAGACGTGCACTGCTCTCTGCTGATCACAAAGTGAGTTTAGGAGCCAGATTTGGATGTCTAATTCCCAAAGGATCACAGAAGGGCAAATTACTCTAATCCTTATTCGCATAAACCCTCTTTAAAAGTTATTTGAATAACTCTGTATCAATCACCTGTCATCTTACTTCATCCTGCTTTCCTGACCTTGCAGTCAACACCAAATTTATCAGCTATGAGACTGCATTTAGTTCCTAATCATTGATAAATACTATAAATAATACAGACCAAATAGCTCATCTCCATGCAATCCCACACAAATAAACCTGTTCAGTGTTAATTTGCTATTTATCCACCTATTCAGAGGATTGTCACTTGTGCTGTGTTTAATCTGTTTGACACATACCATATTTAAGTTATACCATCTTGTTTTCTTAAGCAAAACTCTGTGCAGTGCTAGACCAAAAACACAGAAATGGAAGTCTACTCCATTAATATTGTCTCTATAAAAGTCAATTCAACAGCATCTGTTTTCCATATTAGTTGGTATTATCTCACTCCTTTAAATCCTTGCTGTTCAAGTCCTGAGATCACTAGCAGACTGGCAGTAAGATGAATATCTTATCTCATTTATCCCTTAAAAGCACTGGTATAACTTTAAGATCCCTACAAGATTCTGAACTTCCTTCTAACCAGTGGTTATTGGAAATGAAACATGAATGCTGCTGAGAGGTTCTTGACTCAACAAGAACCCGGATTTCCTGACTGAAAAAACTTGCATAACTACTCTATAACATGGATTTAAAGAAGAGAGTTGTCTTTAGGATCTCACCCTTTGGGACATGTTACCAGAAGATGAATGCAGCAATCAAGTTCTGACCTTGCAAATGTCATTTCCAGATGGACATAGAAAACGCAGAAACTTATGAGGGATCTACAGACATATGCTTGATAGTTTGAAAAGTTAATAACATGCTTTTATATGGAAACATATTTTCTCAAAAATAATAGCAACAGCAGTCTGTGACAATGTTATGCTCTGATAGCCATGAGAAATTCCTTCAGGACTAGTCAGGCTGTATGAAATTCATGCTGCTTTCTTCACAGGCTTCCCACTGTTTTTAACTCCAAAGCTGAGAGATACTGAACCCTGTTAATTAGCATCTGTAATGACAGTTCTATTTCTATCATTTTGTGACACTGTAGAAAGTGTGACTCCTATTCAATTTCTTCTCTCTGCTTGATTAGTCATGCCACTAACACCACCTTTAAACCCTTACTTCCCTGATACTTACTTCCTTACTTTCTTATGATGAAGAGCAGAAAATTCTTTTTGTGAAATTGAGAATGTGTGCCTCATAAAACAAATACTGTTGCCTCAGATGTCAGTCCTGTTAGACTTTCCTTTGCATCCTTAATTAATCCTTACTACTCTTTTGTACCTATTCTTAGGTAACATTGCTAAGCAAGAATAATTATATACAACCTCTAATAACAACCTCAACCCAAAATAACAAACTATATTACTGGAAAATTAATATATAACTTGGAAAATTAGTATCTTGTCCAGTACTAGCATTGACTAAAATCTGTGGCCTCAGTATATTGTCTACAAGGAACTCGAAGGGAGAATTTGAGAAAGGTTTTTATATGTTTAGTTTTAAAAGATGAAAGAAAAAGTGAAAGAAATCAAGTAAGAGAAGAAGAAAGTGAGGGGAGGGATGGAAGGAGGAAAGGATGAAGCAGAGTACGTCAGTATGCATCAAAGCTGGCTGTTGCTAGGGTTGTCAGTAGTTAGTAACCTCTTCATAATATACATAGCAGTTCTTGTTCTTGCCCAGTCTAGTATCAGATATTAAAGCCTCTCTGCCTACCAGCGACTGACAGCCTAGATACCCCCTGGTGAGTAATCAAGGAACCAAGGAGACAATAGAGGAAATTCAGATCCTCAACACAACACTACCCTCTGACACACAAAGAACCCCTTATTTCTTGGCATGTGAGTGCGTTGAAAATGTCAATTACCGGGGCTGCGAATTCTGCAGTTGTTCAGATAACAGGTAACACTTGCTAATGAGAGGGTGGAGATCCTAAACCAACATCAACAGAACAGACAGGAGCAGAGACAAAAGTGATGGGAGGGGAAGAAGGTGTGAATGTGAATTTGAGCCTTGCAGGAATTTGGAACTTAAATTGAGGTGACACACAAAGGCTGAGCTGATGCAGCTCTTCCCTTCTGTGGATCCCATCTGGGAACTGCCCATTCATGTCGTGGTCCTGTGGCAGAGAGTTCCTTCTGTCTCTCACCCACTGGGGTAGAACTGGCAAACTGAAGATTTTACCTCTGCAAGAGGCAGTGTGGCTCTCTGCTATTTTCAGCTGTTCTCAGACCTCCAGAAAAGCAGAAACAGCTGCTTCTCCCAGTAGCATGACCCTCCTGGCTGGCTGTGGCACTGTACACCTCTACAGGGGCAATGGGCAGGCTCAAGGCAGCTTCTCTCCAAGACACAGGGAAGAGGAGAAGGAAGGGTTATTCCTTCGATGTTCAATTCTTAAAAAGTGGGAGTGTGGCACTATCCTACTCTGACATTAAGGCACAAGGAAGAACAGAATGGAGAGATGTGTAACAGGGTACAGCAGCCACCTGCTTTGGTCCAGTTACAGCAGAGTTACAGTGACAGCAAAAACAATAGGATTTCTTCAGGGGTCACAGATAGCCTATACCCCTGTTGACATAATCTTTCTAATTTAAATAGCAATATCGTGTTTCTGGTTTAGGCTTTTTTGGTTTTCTTTTCTTTTTTTTGTCTCCTTCTCTTAGTCCCACTGGGGAGAAGGGTGCTTGAGCAGACAGGCGGGGAAGGGAGCAATACTCATTGACTTGTCATTTTCTCAGCAGTTCTTCAAACCCCCTGAGTCGATATTCATGGGAAGATTAGCACCAGAGGAAAGGGCTTGAAAGTCTGTCTCACATTGCATTCTAACAGAGGGAAAGCTCCAAATGAGATTATATGAATCTGGAAGAGAACCATCCTCAATCCCAAAATGTTTGACTGCTCAGCAGCCTGGTGAACCAGCCAGAAGCCTCCTGGAGGCTGCTCATCCAACATTTTATGTCAGGTTCTGATGTCCTCTCAAAATCAAATTCCAGTGGCATTCAAAGCCTTGTGTGGGCAAGTCAAGCAAGGAATATATAAATCTCAGATGGTTTCATCCTTTGAGCAAGACTGGAAGTTGGATGAATCCTGGCTTAAGCCTTTTATCTAATGCCAAGTTCTTCCCTGTGTGTGAAGCCCATGGTATTTTCTGCCATTCGCGCTCAAGTCCTGAAATGAGATTTAAAGTCTGTTCTCTTCTTCTATCCCTTAGCACCATTTTATTTGCAGTTTTAATTCAGATACACATCAATCCTATTAGACACTCTGAATTACGTGTTAATTAAATGTGGCACTCATAAATGGTTCAGCTGAAGTTAGTGGCAAATCTCTTATTGCCTGGAGCAGGAAAGGCTCCAAAGAATTTACAGACTGCTGTTTTGATCACTGCTGTGAACTGGAAGTGACAAAGGCCAAAACCAGCTTTATTCCAGTACCACAAGCATAGATATTGCAATATGTCAGGATTTACCAAAAAAACACCAGAAGGCTCAGATCTCATGACTGAGCCATTGGGTGCAGCGTGTTGAACTCAGAAGAGATAATGGCATGTGTTTGTGTCAGACCAGTCTGTGAATTTGCATCACGATGATCTTGTTCAGAATTCAGTTGCCCAGATTTAAATATCTCATTCTATTTTAGACACCTTATAATATCTCATGTGGCTTCCAGTTGTTGCTACAGAAGGTCCCAGACAGTGTTTTTAAAAGACATAATAAAATGTGCTCAATATTTAATAGTGCTCTTTTGTGCCATTGAAACACCTACATGCATGGAATTAGAACTCAGAGGAAGGAAGGAAGGAAGGAAGGAAGGAAGGAAGGAAGGAAGGAAGGAAC
>VZRZ01001606.1:256840-377159 GCA_013398175.1 Climacteris rufus | reverse complement strand
GAACTCAGTGGAAGGAAGGAAGGAAGGAAGGAAGGAAGGAAGGAAGGCTAAAACCATGACAACAACAAAACTAAGGAGAGTAAAAAGAAAGCCAGAGGTGACGGAAGAATAAAAGTTTTCAAATGTAGACTTGTTTAATTGTGTAAGTTTAGATTTTATAGGCAGCTCTAGATAGGAAAGTTATTCTGTTTCTGAGGGCTTAAAAGAAATAAAAGAATAAAACAGTCTTTCCAATTTTTGTAAAAAATTGTAAAGAATGCAGTATAAGTCTGGGAAGTCAAACACAGAAATTTCCAGTTCAGTCATGACACCTGGATCAGCCCTGGAAGAGTGATGAAGCTTCAAGTAAGAGCTGCATAATGCAGAAGCTGAGTTTGGACTAATTCCATGGTAGTCCTGCAAGTATCCAGACTACACCCACATGGCTGGAAGATCAGACCAGGTGATCCTGATACTTGTCAAACTTAGTAACAGAGAGCCTTGCACCTCTGAAAACTCCAGTCTGAGGCTGCTGACACAGCTGCCTGCACTGCAGCCTTGGAACTGTACAGCTGATTTTTTTTTTTTTTTTTTTTTTAACTCTGAAGACAGACTGCACTTGCAAGAGACAGCACCTACTGCTCAGCTTGGGTTCATTTGCAGCCTGCTGGGTGAATGGTCCTGGTCTCTGTTTCATTCAAAATTTCCTAGATTCAAGTTGTTTCTGTTGAAATATTTTAGTTTTTAATCTTTTTAATATATTACTTGCTAACTGGCACCTTATATTTTGCTAGGATGTGGTGCTACAGTGCATTTTGAAGAAAGGTAGCTCTACTTTGTGAAGTACCTCTCCATTTTATTTGATCTCTTACATATTTGTAATAGGAAGAAAACCCAACCCACAACTGATTATTTTGAAACTACCTGTGAAAAGCTTATCCTGTGTTTTACTTCCTGAGCATTTGTAGTCAACCTGATCAGAGCTGTGAGTTCTGGAAGCCCTGGGTTGTCCAGCACCCACTTTGTATTTCCTCAGTACTCTTCTGCAGTCTGTCATTCTCCTTCTTTGGAGAAGATTGCTGGTATTCCTCATCCTCTCATTCTTTGTTATTACATGGGATTAATTGAGTTGTCTCTTCTAATTCCCTTTCTCTTTTACTAGAGCGATAGGCAGTTGAGAAGCCAGAGGACATGGTCTGAAGAAATTCTTGCACTTTGAGGAATGAAAGCAAAAGAAGTCAAGCCCAAATTCTCTGAAAGAAAGGTGATACTTGATAACTCTCAACAGCTCACACTCAAGAGACACAACTTCACACTCAAGAGGCACAACTAATTTGCCATTCCTCACTGGAAATTGTCTTAGTGGAGAACAGGACCTCAGAGGTAAAACCAGGAGCACCTTAGAATCAACTCCAACAGACTGGAGTAGGAGACTTAATTTTCTGATTCTGTGTGGATCTCTGAGTGAAAGATAAGTGATTTATTTTGAAGTCCTTTTTAAGACTTAACCTTGCAGTGGTTTGGAAGTCCTCATCAGGAATCAAATCTTTCCCTTAAGCCATAGGGACTTATCTTTGCTCTTTTGCTTCTCTCTGTATTAGCAACATCTGATAGAGTAAAGAGCTAGAAGCTCTTAATTTGATTTTCAGAATTTGTTCTTTGCTTGATTCCAGTATTATTCTGCTCAGTGGAAACAATCTGCAGCCCTGAAGACCCTGATTTTCTGGCTTGGTCCAGACATATCCCACAGTGTTTATATCCACCTTTCTTCCATATTAAGTCTTTATGCAAACTCAACAATCCTAAGTATGAAAATAATCAGATTTATCAGTCCGTTCTTTCTGAGCCTACAGAAAAAGCAGCTCATATTACTACTTGGTACTCACCATCCATACTTATTTCTGGACAAAAAGTGTAGTTTTTTTTATTTCTTTAAGACTGGCTGGATGGCACATTTCCTGGTAATCCCCTCAATGGCTCTGAATGTACTGGTTCTCTGGAGATAGTATCGCTCCACCTAGTTGTGATTTTTCTACCTGAACCATGTACAAATGCACAAAACTCAAAGATATCCAATAGCTGAAAACTGTATGTGTTTGCATGAGTTTGTCATTGTATCACAATTGGAAGTTGTTCATACATTTCGTGTTATTACAGTCTAATATAATTTACAAGAGAGCAAATTTGTTTTAATTCCAGTCCTGACAGGCAGCAGACTAATGCCTAGATCTTCAAAAGATTAGCCATTGATTTCTGGAGATTTCTCTGCTTCAAGTTAGTGTGATAACACAAGAAAATAAATAAATTAACTTTCCAATCATTCATTAATTACTGTAATGATGATGGATCATTAAATACTAACGAGCTCATAGGGAGAAGTTTGTTCTTAACTTCCTGTGTCAGCAGTTGGTCTATGCCCTGAAGCAAGGACCTTACAGCTTTATAACTTCCATTATCTGTGAAAGACCTGTGTTTTTTCTAGAGGGCTAATCTTTATCAGGATCTTATTAATGTCCATGTAAAATTTTGTGCTAGTGAACTTCAGGGGTTGTTATAGGCAATTTAAAAAATATATTCTTTCTAATTTTTTTAAATTTTTTTGTATAAATGGGAACAATTTCACTTCAAAAAATTTCACTCCAGGCCTTAAGTTGTAGGTTAGTCAGAGGTAAAGATTTCAACCCATACATATCTCCCAGCCAGACAAGTCAAGGTTGAATGTTGAATTTCATGTCCCTTGGGCTTGACCTTTTACTGTCTTGCTCTTTTTTGGCGTACTATTTTTGAAATTTTATTTGATTCTAATCTTTTCCACCTCATTACTTGCACAATCCTCAGAAACCTTTGGGGGGAAAGAATAGGTTTATTTGCCAATTAAGCTGTTAACTGGTTTCCAGATTATTCTATGTATCTTTCACAGGTTTCATCAACTTCCTTTGTTGCTAAAGGTGCAGCTGAGCCTGGGGAAGGGACTGAATATTGCTAAAACCAGTATGCACCCTGCAGCTACCATTTTTAAGATGAGACTATGAACCCTCTACATTTCATGGTGGAACCAATATACACCAGGCTGTTGTGCATGCAGCACTTTGCACAGTTTGCTCAGTAAGCCATTCCATGAGAAGTGTTTCCACGCTGAACTGCAGCAGTGGCTGCAGGAGGTGGCCGTGCTGAGGAAAGGCCATAACCTGTGTTGCCAATCAAAGGTCAAGAGTGCTGGACTAGGTTTTGTTGGAAAAATAGTCTGTTCCTGCATGAATCCACTATATTCTTCTATTTGGTATTCTGTGAGATGTTAAGCTGCAGTATTAACCATTTTAATGGGAAACCAGCACAGCTTTCCTCTACTGGGTCCTGTAAAAGGTACAAGACGTACATTGAAGGAGTAGGTCCCTATCCCCTGATAGACTTTCAGTATTTTGATCAACACAGAGATATGGAATAAAGTCCTAGTTTTTAAACTGAAATGAGTATAATAATAAACTCTAGAAATCTGTATATAACTTGCTTTACAAGGAGTTACTGCAGAAATCCTTTCAGCAAAGCAAAAACCTGTATCAAAGTTTAGAGCACAAGAGTCAAATTGAAAGGAATAAATCCCTTCACAGCAAGATGGTGACGCTTGAAAGTCATAGAGTTTTAATCTGATCTGAGTTCAAGATGAAAAATTAAAATATCCACGTGTAATTCCAGGAATCAATAGCACATGCCTTCCCTATGGAAATTAGAGAAAAAATCAGGAATTAGAAGGATGACTGAGAAGATATTGAATTTTTTTTTCTTCTCAGAAAATACTGATTCAACAAAACAATAACCTTTCTCACAGAAAGTTTTTGTAAGTCTTGTTTCCAATCAGACAGGGCAAACCAACAGATCTTAGGGATGAGATTTTTCAGAATTGCTGACACTTTGTTTTGACATTTTCAAAATGAAAAATGTTACTTTCTTAAGTCAATGCATTTTTTTTGTTTACTAGTCAAAATACAGTTACACCTGCCATCATTTACAAGTGTACAAGGGTGCAACTTTTTAGAGTGAGTATTTTGTAGCAGACATTTGCAGTTCCAGAATTCCTGCTGCCAGGCTGTGTGCAGCTGAATTTACATTCCAGAATTCTGCAAGTGTTTAAAAACTTAAGCATAGTTTTCCAGTTTTTCATAAAGAACCTTTCTCAGAAGTCCCTAGCAGTTTGCAGGAAGGAGGGTTAGTCCCCAGTAAAGAGAACTATTCATTGTATTCAATGATAATGGAGTAGGAATACTTTGCTCCACCAAAGCCAAAGCATGAGTGAACAAGATATGTCAACACCAGCAGCTGGATCACTCTCTAGTGTTCTGCTTGTCCACGAATTAATCAGTCAGGACTTTTCTCTGTAGCAGATCAGCAAGGATTTTCCTAAACAAAACTGGCTTGTATACATATTTGTCTGGGCACACAAAACACATTGTGTGAAGAACAGTCTGGGAGGCAGTGATCCTGCCGAGGACTGCCCTAAATGCTATTCAGAGAGGGCAAAGCCAATCCATTAGCCATAAGAAGTACTGGTGAAACAGTTCTGCAACAAGAAGTCCAGAAAATATTTTTTTTTCTCCTGAAACAGAGACTGAAGGCAGTATAGACACACTAGTTAGCACCATGATCCCGAAGAAAGCTCTAGACTGGAAGATGCTCATTTACTTGGTTGTGAGGGGTGTCTCATGTCCACTTACTAAGAATTCACTCCAGAATTAAGATTGTGTTGAAAAATTGTTGCTAAACATCACTTTGATACAGCATAGTGTATCAAACTGTCTCCTGTAATATGCTTCATTCCCTGGCTAAGGAATACCTCCATTAAAACTTATATTTTTAAATGAAACTGCAGTTAAGATAGTGCACTGGAATTCAAGATTTATCAGGTTCAAGAAAAATGTCAATCACTGTTTAGATGAAAGAAGTGTGGCCTGGCACAATGTATCCAGTCAGCAAAAGTAAGTTAAAGTATTAAATGTTCGTGTGTAATATAGGTCTCCTGTTTTAAAAGTGCAAATAGCATAGCTCCATTTTAATTTTAAATACAACAGGTACACAGGGGTTAACTCTGATAATTATGTTTGGGTGTTATGCACACAAATCGTATTAGCATATAACAGGATTTGTGACTGCAGCACCCACGCATCAGTTCTTATATTTACTGCAAACCTTCTAACTATGTTTCCCTTCCCAAACTATTCTCTAAGTCTGATTTACTTCTCCGGGAACTGTCATGGGGCTGGGCTGACTTGCCGAGTTATAATACAGTACAATGCTTTCTCTGCTCTATCAATGTTCTTATTTCTCATCCAGAGAAGAACTACAAAGACAAAGAACCAGTTTCTCCTAATTGCACCAGCATGGTGCACACTGGGATAATTTTTGAGACAACAGCTGCAACTAGAGTTGTAATAAAGGTAAATGATGAACCCTTTAAATATGTGCAATTACAACATTTTCCCTTGGAACATCTTACCACTAATGGATATACAAGTTAATATGTGACATGAGTAAGAAAAAGAATTGCTGCAACAAGAAAATTCTGTGTATATTTCAAAAATGCCATTCATGTATTGAACTATGTGTTCAAACAGCAATGCAATCCATCCTCTTAGGAATAAATGTGGATAACAAGAACAGTTCTGTTGAAGTTTGTCAAGAAATACCTCCTGAACCTAGAAATTATTTATGTAGAACCTCTTTTTTCATACAAACAAGAATCTGGCCCAGACTGACTCAATGACAGTCTGCTGTATTGCTGAAGGGGACAGATTGTGCACAGGGTTTAGCGTCTTCTTGAGTATGCTCAGATTTCTGCCTACATCCTCTTATTTCACCCTCCCTCCTGCTTTCTTCCTCAGAATATGGCTCAGAAGTCAGCCACCCACTCTCTACCTGCATTTTCTATGTTTTCCTTCATTTGATTTGCTTCTGCTAGAGGAAGGAAAAGTAAATATAGAACTGCAATTGGCTGACCAACTTTGCTTCCTGCTAGCTGGAAACATGATGTGGATTTTCTAGGTTGTCTCTAGCTAAAAGATGAAATAAAGAAGTTCTAATTAAATTAATTTCCTTTGTCTAACCTTCACACCATATTCACATGAAAGGATGCATAGAAAAGACTTGCTGCATATAAGAAGTCATCAAGAAACACTGCACCTATAAAATCATCTTTAATTTTACTTGTTCAAACATTTTGAGGCACAAAAGACAGTGGGAAGGAGAAGGTTTGCAAACCAAAATATTCCCTCCCCTGCAGCTGAAAGAATAAGCTGTCTATAACTTTTTAACCTCAAAAAAAAAAAAAAATGGAACTTAAGCACTTTTTTTCTTTCAGAACTGTTTTTTTTTACCCCTGAAGCAGGCATAGAGAAGCTAGACACCACAAATCTATGGATGCACTTTAACTGGAAAAGCAATAACCTCTGTACAAATTGTTTTGATCACTGGAACTCATTAATGCAGTAATTTCTCAGTGATACACTGTCATAATTTATGTTACTAAAACTTGTGTAGCTAATTTGTAGCTGATTTGGAGACCCAAGTGAGCCTAATTATGGTAAATTCGCACAATTTACAAGACACACCTGGTAAACTGGGTGGTTTCAAGACCTGCTGGCTACCATTGGACTCCAGGCTGATCTCAGCTTTGAGTTATAAAAAGTCACCTCAGATATATCAGCCACCTTGGTCACCAGTGAGGAGCAGCTGCATAAAGAGGTGCAGTGGGAAATACCTGTATTTTCATGTATCTATAACATCCTCCTGTTAATACCGCTCAGCATTATTCAGTGAATGGAATGTACAGAGCAGACACCCCCGCTAACTGTGCTAACTCCCCAGTAAGTTATTGGTTATAGATACTGGTTACAAACCATTTACACAAAGGATACCTTTAGGGTATTTTAGTCTAACCAGTTCTCTTTTAACTTTGTGTAATGTTTACTAATGTCTTGATATGAACTGACCACAAACTTTGTCATGATAACCTCTAATAATTCCACTATTATACTGGACTCTTTATGCTTTTGTTCTGAGCATGTTTTTTACACACTCATCACAAACTCACAGTATTTTGGCAAGTTCAGTTTAGTGGTGGATCATTTGTCTGGAAAGAACAAATTTACTGAGAACAGAAAAGGTCATAGATACCCCACTGAAATAATTTACTATGGCATGCACCCATCCTGAGAGGTGAGCATTTTATTATCATGATTACTCTTTCTCCTCCTTGCTTTTGTATTCAGCTCTGCACTAAACAAAAATAATCAAGAACTCAAGTTCTCATTTCTACTCTTTATCTATTTGATCTTTGTGGTTTAGTTTTTAAAATGAAACCCTTGGAGTACTTGTTTTCCTTGAAAGCCAGGCTGTCTAGGAAAATAGTGTTTGCGTGACTTCTAATAGAACAGCTTCCATTACTTTAGGAAAGTAGAGGTTTTTCCTTTTTTGTTTTTTTTTTTTTTTTTTAATAAGGGGTTTTTTAAGGGTTTTTTTAAGGGTTTTTTAAAATAAGGGTTAAAACCTAAGGCAATATTTGTACTTCAAAGTGCAACCTGAATGGAATAATATTTCTACACAGCCTTTACATTGGGATTGCATTATTAAAAGAGGGACTTTGAACCCTTTCTCTCTCTCTTACACACACAAGTATGAATGTATTGAAATTTGTGGAAATTTCAAAACTGAATTTGGTGACATCTCTTACATCACTTATGATGATGATGCATGACAACTAAGATGTGTTGTGTTGCTATTTATATCACCATTCAAACATTAAATAAGGAGTTACCAGAGCAACCAACTTGTCATTCAGTGGATACTGCAAGGATACTTGAACTATTCTTTTATCTAAACCTTGTAGCTGGACACCCACCTAACATGAAAATCATGTTATGCTGTAACCAATGGAAATTCAGTTCTGCCTGGTTTACGTAGCCTGGACTTTGCCTGTGCTTTTGAATAAATGAATAAACAATCTTGGCTCACAGAAGGCTGTAGAGAATCCCACTTTGTGCTGACATTCAAAAGAACTGTGCTTGCTCTATTTGTTAAGTATGTCACAAATAGCCATGCTGTTCATCAACATGCTTTTTAGAGCATTCCTTAGCAGATAGCTTAATTAAAGTAGCTGAAAACCATCTCATAACAGAGCATACCTTGAGTCCAACGAGCTGTTCCTGTTCCTGACTTTGCAAGGTCAAGAGTTTATCGTGCAGCCTGTGCAAAGTACAAATCCTGTATAAGCATTAATTGGATTGGTACAGCCTCTGTCAGCAACCTCCTCTGTTATGGCAAACATGTTTGGATAATATCTAGTCTTTTTTTTTCCCCAGATGGCTTTAGGGCACATTTTCTATTCAGTAACTACTGCCTGTCTTGTTTTTTTCATCATACAGGTCACAGCTACAAGGAATATGCAAACAATTCTGGTTTAACCCCAGCTGGGAACTCAGCCCCATACAGTTACTCACTCCACCCCTGCCCCTATGGGATGGGGGAGATAATCAGAAAGGTAAGAGTGACAAAACTCACAGGTTGAGATAAAGACAGTTTAATATGTAGAGAAAAGCAAAATAAGGAATTAATTCCCTACTTCCAATGGGCAGGCAGATGTTCAGCCATCACCAGGAAAACAGGAGTCCATCATGCATAACAGTGACTCGGGAAGACAAACACCATCACTCTGAATGTCCCTCCCTTCCTCCTCCTTTCCCCAGGTTTGTGTTCTGAGGATGACACCATGCAGTCTGGGTATCCTTTGGGTCAATTGGGGTCAACTGTGTTTTCTGTGTCCCTTCTCAAATCCTTCTGCAGTCCCAGATTCCTTGCGGGTGGAGCAGATGAGGAGCAAAAAAGGCCTTGACTGTGTGTAAGCCCTGCTCAGTAGTAAAAAAAATTCCCTGAATTCTCAATAGTGTTTTCGACACAAATCCAAACCAGAGCCCCATACCAGCTACTGTGAAGACAATTAACTCTAGCCTAGACAAAACCAGCAAACACAAAAACTGTATGAAACAGCTTACAGAGAAGTCAACTGCTCCAGCAGATTTGTTCTTAGATTCTTTAGTTCTTGATTTGTTCTAAATAAATTAAATATTAGAATATCTGTGTCATCAAATTAAGAACAAAGGGTTTGCAGGTTAGCTGTCCCAACCTCAATTTAAGGCAGAAATCCTGTAACATCTACTTCAGAATGCAATTTTAAGTCAGAATAGATTCAAACATGGCAAGGATGCCATGAAAACAGTACAGATATTGGCTAGCAGATGTATGGGTGTCAAATCCCAATGTTACAACTTGTAGCTAGTTAGCAGACAGGTAATGCAGTCCCTTTGGATGTATATCATACTTATGAAAAAAATCATCTTTAGATCTCTCTCATATTTTCCACTGTGCCTGAATAAAGAATTTCTGAATTGTTTAAGACAGAAGGTGCAGCAGCAGCAGCATTTCCTAAAGAAGTTTCTCTTTCCTTCCACCATAGCAATTACTCTCAGTCCTGGGGCACGCTTGTCACCTCCTCAGCTGTGTCAGGGAATTTACTTGGCTGCAAAGCATTGTACACATCTGTAATAATTTTTGTACACATGCCAACGTATTTTTCTAGTTTACAGATCAGTAACAATGTAGATCAGTTCCCCATGGATCTTCTGCAATACAAAAACTTTAGAGGAAAAAACAATAGAGTACTAGTGCTTAGAATCAGTGTCTAAATATCCTGAGTTTTAAGGTACATCATCTCTCTAGAGTATGTTCTCTATCTGCACTTCTAAACTGAAGTTCACAGGGACAAGAGAACAGAAATCAGAACAACACAAGCTAAGCCACAGAGCTTTTCAGTAAAGAGATCATAAATAAAGCCCAAGAGTTATTGATCTTTGACACCAACACAAGTGCTGACATTAGTCCTCTGAAGTCTGACTTGAGCATGCCTGGGGCTGTGAGTAACGTTATGGGAGGAATCCTATCTGCTTTCTCTCACTCTTCCTTACCTGTACAGGGTGAACTTCAGTAGCTCAATACTCTTCAGTCTGTCTCTAGGTGATGTATCAACCAGGACAGTCTGTGTCTGCTTTTTTGGCTTGTCCTCAGCCCATAACTGGGTAATTCAGTACTAACAATAACAGCATTAGGGTAGGGGAATTTATACCTGCTTAAGCACCAAAGTGGGTACCTTTTATTTAGGTAGATTAGTTGGTTTTGTACTAGGTGGTCTTCAATATAATCTGACACAGTGTTTTTTATCTTTGCAGTAATTACCTTTGAAGACTCTCATTCTAACCCCACCACTTGCACTGAGCAGTACCCTGCTTAGCAAAGAGTCTTGCTCAACCCATTTATCCATTTCATAGGTAACACATTTTATGACTCAATGTGACATATTGAAGATCATCATCTGCCAAAGGGGTAGAGAGCTTGTGACCAGGCAACATTTTATGAATGAAAAAAAAAGCAGACTTGAAAATAAGATAGAAAAATTACACATCTCAGTCAGTAGACAGAAGAGAAGGGGGAAAGAGATATATATCATCCAGGTATATGATATATATGACACTCTAAAGGTTGGAAGAATATTTTTATGTGGATATCAAGTGGGCAGTGTAAAGACTTACTTCTAGCTAATCTGTGCTCTTACTCAGCCTCACTACTGCAGGAGTGGCTGTAGGAAGAACTGGGATCTGTCAAACAGCTGTAACTGGCTAGCAGGACAAAACAGAGAGGATCCAAAAGTCAAAGACGATGTTAGCTAGAAGAGCCAAAGATCCTACTGTTCCCAAGATATGCTCTGTGTGCAGAAAATGCCTCAATCCCAGCCTGTTCCCTTTGAAATGATATCTGGCCTGATGTGCTCATGGAAGTCAGTCTCCCAGGAGGCTGAGGACACCAGTCACAGCTCCATTGCATGTACATTGCACATACACCTTTCACATATACAGTGGATCTGATGTTAAGATCAAATGTCTAGACAGTGTTCTACAATGAGTTCCTCAAAAAAACCCAGAAGATTGCAAGGTTTTTAAATTTTAAAATATCCAGGCTCTGTTAGAATAAAAGCTAGGACAATTAACTCACCAAATTAGAAATATGTGCAACAAATCAAACAGAAAAGACTGAGCATTTGCACAGCCCTCCTGACCACAGCTGACTTTTGTTTTCTCTCCTAGTGATGACTGATTTAGGGTGGATTTGGCACAAGATTAGACACAAGATGATTTAAACATCTATATGTAGCTGTCATTGTATGAGCTGAGTGTCTAAGCTCCATTATAGCTGATGGAAATCTAGTTAATGCAATCTAACTGGGAACTTTTCAGATCTTGAAAGACACCTAAGACAAGCTTCAGTTATGCAAGCAGAAACATTCATCTATTGCTGTTTTATGTGGAAAGGTGTAAGAATTTGGGTGAGAACCAGAAGACATGACAGACCTCTAGGAAGACCATGTTCTCCAGAGGAGCAGCTGCTGGATGACAGGAAAGCTCTGAGAGCATCTGAAATGGCTACCACTGCTTTCAGACCTCCTTCGTCACAAACAGACCTGATCTCTCCCCTAAAACAAGACTAATCTTCCATGTCCAGAAGGTTCCACTTGGTCCAGTTAATACTTAGAAGATCTATAATCTCCAGCTGAAAATACCAAAACCAACACTGAAGGAAACAAGCACTCTCCAGCACAACTTTGAACCTCAAGAGTTACTTCTTCCACCTGAACATGGTGAGTCCCAGTGACACCTGAAAATGGTTGTTCCAGTGACTGACAGTTTTAGTAAAGGGTGCAAAAATTTTTCTAGAGAAGGGAAGGAATACAATCCTACTTTACTATCAATTACAAATATGTTGCCTTTTTACCTTATAACCTCTTTTTATCTCTGACTGGTGTAAGAGTTTCATTAATTTGTCTTGGTAAAATCAAAGAAATTAAAATGCTAATGACAAGACACTGCTAAAACTCTTCTGTATCAAGAGACTCTTTTATGAGTGTGTTAAATTTAGCATTTTCTGACAAGGCAAAATGTAATCTTTCTCCATGTCTGGTTACAATGGGAAATCGTAAAACTCGACAGCTGTACTCTGGATCAAATAATTAGTTTTCAAAGCAAGCTGGCTGGAGCCAGAAGATACCACATCCTCTAGTAGTTCAGAGAAGAGTGAAAAAAATGCTCGAAAAATATGTGAGGATCTGCTTTTTAGAAATATAAACTAAGAAGTCTTTCTCAGAGGAAGGAAGGCTGCCCAGGACAAAGGAAGAGATACAAAAGCAGCAGGAAGCAAATGTCCTGTATTGTCAAAGAGAACCCTATTCCAGCCTGAAGGCAACATCCAGAATGATGAAGCTGTTAAGAATACATGTGGAAGATCTGTAATTTTTTTGTGCACATTACTATATCTCTGACTCTATGCAGTAAATGGCAACTGTGCTTTAGAAGACATTTTTAATTTAGTTTCTAGCATGTTATTGAAAGGTTAAATAACATACCAGAGCCCTTTCTTTCTCGATGAAATACTATGGGATGTGCAAAATCCACTGAAAGTGAGGGAAGAAGCATTAAACTCTTGTCCTGCTCGGGAAAAGAATGTGTATTTCAGAGGGAGGGTGTCAGGTAAATTTTATCCAGGTAGTGATATTTTGCACAGCTTGAAATACTCTTTCACACATCAGTCACAGCTGTAAATAGGAAATGAGACATTTTCTGGCTATTCAGAAGTTCATTGGAAAGATTGATTTTAAACGTGAAAAGGTGGGAAAAATATAGGTGCAGAAGTGAAATTTATCAAAATTCAGCCTACCACTGTGCCAGTTTTTATCACTCTTTATTCAGTTCTTTGGAAGAATCTTCTTTCTTCACACCAATGTGTGTTTTGTTGTCCCTCTTCCATTGCTACACTCCCTCTGCAGAATTCTGCCGGTGGAGTCTGGGCCCTAAGGTGCAAATAGGTATGAATAACTCTGCCCAGCCTCAGCACATTAGCATCTTGTGGGATTCAGCAGACAGATCCTTTCCATATTCAATGAGCCACACTAGCAGCAGCAGTCCCATTTGGGGGTCCAAAAAAAAGAAATCCCAAAGTGGAAGTCATTAAAAAATGCTTGTTACCCTGTGGTTTAGAACTGAACACCTCATTTGAAAGCCACTTCTATATGAAGAGTGCATATCTGCATGACAACATGTATAAGAGGCAGTATGACCTCCATTTTCTCTGAGATTGAGGGCTTGGGTCATAAATAAAGTTATGAGAAGCACTAGACCCTTCTCCTGCTCCACTGCATAGAAGATAAAAAAAAGAGTAATTTGAATACAGCATGCTTGAGTTTTCTATCTACCTTTTTAAAGGACCACCAACAAAAAGTGGCCAGCAGAAGGGTTTTTTTTTTCAGAACAGAGCACTGTGCTGATTAAATATTAGCTCATTAGCAGGGAGTATTTATTTTGTGGCAGCTTGTTGTCTTTTAATAAGGAGAATAACATACAGGGTATTCCTTTAGTGGCTTAAACTTTATCTTTCATGTATTTTTAGCACTTCCATCTTGCTTAATTCCATTTCTAAGTGGCATGAAATTCCCTTGAAAGTGCAATCTCTCTTTGTGCAGGATCTGTGTCAGCTCTCTGTAGTGTATCGATCTGAAAGATGATGGACTGCAAACCTAACTTACAGCTTTAAACCACAGACTTGTGGCAGGGATTTTCTGAAAAGTAAAACCCAGCCATTGCTCTTTATTTTTAAAACATGATACCTGGAGGAATGCAAAGCAAGCCAGGCATTTTCCCGGGGTTGGTAGGTAAACCCACTAACCAAATTTGTCTCCCAATTCACCAAGCTGAAACTAAAATTGGACTTCCAGTTCAAAACATGCAGAAAACATAGTTCAACAGCCTGAGCTGAAGAAAAGTGCATTTATTTCCAGTATTCTAGGAAAAAAAGGAAACTCAGAGGAGAATTTATTACTCTTTACAGCTACCTGAAAGGAGTGGGTAGTCAGGTTGGGGTCAGTTTTTTGTCCTGAGTAACAAGTACAAGAGGAAATAGACTCAAGTTGCATCAGGAGAGATTTATATTGGATATTCAGAAAGAATTTTTCACCAAAGGAGTGGTCAGGCACTGGAACAAGCTGCCCAGGGAAGTGGTGGAGTCACCATCCCTGGAGGCATTTGAAAGATTTGTAGATATGGCCCTTAGGGACATGGCTTGGTGTTGGGCTTGGCACTGTTACATTCACAGTTGGACTTCAGTAACCTCTTCCAAACTAAACGATTCTAAGATTCCCTGATCCTACTCCTCATTCTTTCTGGGGGCTGGTGAGCAGTCCCCAACATACACTCCTCTACACAAAGACCTGGTCCCACAATGTTGAGGGCAGAGCTGTTTCTCTCCCCCAATACAGATTTGTCTGCTCAGACCCACTGATGTCAACCTTGTTTGCCTGTTCCACCAAAGGTCTACAGAAGGATCCAACATTTACCAAAACTTTGAGGTGTTTCTGTCTAGACTTTCTCTGCAGTGAACTTTCAAAGAAACACAAAACAGGTTTTCTGCATAAGAACTAGAATATTTCCCTGCTTAGGCAGAGAACCATCAAAGTGCCTAAAGGAAAAAGGTGAGAAAGTAACAGGGTTTGTGTACAACTGCCTCTCACCCACCTCTTTCCCTCAAGATATAGCTTTGACTTTATGACTGTTTTCAATTATTGCCATGACGTTATGGGTTGTAAGAAACACTCCATAACAGATTTTGTTCCCAGGAATCCCTTGTATTTCCCAGGTTCCCCACTGTGATTCCTACCCAGCTTGCCTCTACAGTCACAACCAAAGTCTCCCTGAATTTCCTCATCTTATTTGTTCAGTATCTGTCAGGTAAAGAAAACCCTTGCACCCACTCCTTTCTTTTTGTGTGGACAGGAAACAGCTGTGAACAAAAAGCTGCCAGTAAGCACTTGCTCTCACATTGACCTTTGCTGCTTCTGAGCACCTGCAGAGCTCCGAGCAACCCAAAGCCCCAGGCTGCTCACAAGACACCGCTGTTATGATTTACACACTCACTCAAGCCAGGGACACCACGTACATTACCCCAACTTGCTGCTGCCTGTCTTTGACTGATGGTGATTCACTGTGCTAAAGCTGCAAAAGGAAGGCATCTGATCAGCTAGGTAAGGGCCACAAAACGGTTAATTTAGGTTTACCTTAACCTCAGCTATCCCTAGCTTTTTGTCAGTCTTTTAACATAGAACTTTTATTCCCGTAGGGAATGCCTGTGTATGACTAGCATATGGCTTTCATTACTTTTTCTCTAATTTTGACTTGCAAAGAGATTTTTCTACCTTAGCTGGCCAAGAAAAAAACTTCTGTTTTTGGTTTGGAAAGTCACTAATGAAGTCAGTGATGGCATTGTGTACATGTATATATATTTATGTACGTATATATGTGTGTATGTGTGTATGTATTCAGTGCCTCTTTCAAAAGATGCTGTATCCCCATATGTTAAGCATGTTCAGTGAGATTCTGTGACTACAGAGGTCTTTGTGCTATTTCTAGGTTTCTTATGTAGTTTTTTTCTTTTTCATAATTCTCTATGCCAACTGAATCAATAATTACAAAGGAAAATAACATAGGGAATCAGAAAAGATTTGTTCTCAACAGCTATCAAAATGAAGGGGGTCTAGTTTTGTAGCTGAATGAAAATGTCAAGGAAAATAATATTGTAAGGTTGTTTGGTTAGTTTTTTAAATAATTGTAAGGTAACTTAAACTCTGTAATTCAACCCTATATATTAAATCTGTCTGAGCCTCTATTTTTAAATGATGTCTGAAAAATAAATTTAAGCCAAAGAGAACACATTAGAACAAAGGTAACTGAAAATTGAAGTCAATTTCTAAACTGTCCATCTACGTGAATGATTTTATCAACCCAAAAGATTAACACACCCACAGTCCTCCTAGAATGAAGAGAGTTAAATTAAGTGTGAATATTTTTAAGTATGAGCTACTAAGTAACTGATTTTTGTCTAATGCACATAATGTTCTGCCTACAAAATTCTCCTCCCTCCACCTCCGTTTTATAGTCATCCAGAGAGGATATGAAGAAAGTTGTGATGCATTTCCATTATTCTGATAAAAAAAAAAAAAAAGAAAAAGAAAGAAAGAAGAACTGTAAAAGGTTTGTTTATATGTGTATATATACATAGGCTTTGTTTTAGCGCACATGCCACTGCAATAAAAATTGTCCTAGGATTTACGGTTCAAATGAAAAATTAAGAGATGGGTTAGAAAATAATCACAGTGATGTTTCCATTTGTTTCTCTTTCCTGCTCTTCCTCCCATCTTGTATCCTGTGTTGTTGAAGAGAACAGATGGTTAAGTAATCAACTAGGTGTGAAAATATACTGTGATGTTGCTTCACACATCTGATAACAGCAAAGACCCACTTGTAGATATCTCCTGGAAGAAAACTGATGTGATAGGATTTTTAAATTAGATTTATCTTGTTAGGAGAAAATCCACTTTCTATACATGTATAAAGTAATTGAAATTGACCTAATTCGTGAATTATGCTAATTTTATCGTACCAACTAAATTTACATGCCTCTCTGTGTAGAGAGTTAAGACAGATACATCATCTGGACCCTCCCTGCCACAGAGATCATGTAATCTCCTGAAAATAGATGAAGAAAGGACTGCTGACAAGTAACTGGAGTGCACAGATTCAAATGCCTCCGAGAAGGTTTCAATGCCTGCCTGTCACTTGGGCTGTGAAAGTACAAAATTTAGAACCACTAAATCACCGGTGCCAAACCCAGAGGGACCTCTGTGACTATGCTGAAATGTCTGGGGTGACCACATTCCTGCTGCTGGGTTCGAAATAATCCCCAAAGCTATGAAACCGACAAGCTGCTTAGTGCCTGGAGGTGGGCAGGATTCGTCTCTTCTCTGCTCGTTTATCTCCCTGCGCCCAGGGAAAGAGTCACTGCTGGGGCTAGTGGATATTCAGACACAAAATCTGATGCTATATATTTTTTTCTGTCATAAAGTAGATGAGACCACAGAGTAAGGCTGTCTCCTTCTAGATCTACTATTTGTCCTAGGAGTCATTAATTTTTGTGCAGTAATCTGAGCAATAACTCAGATGCTATAGGAGAAATGGTGGCCCTTTGATCCATTGTTGGCCATGAAGCACTCCTCCTACATCTTGGCTGGGTGGTTTCAAACCTGCTTTTCTGGGACGAACAGAAGCCACTGGTCAAGATAATTGTCCAACAATTCAGATGAGACAATGAAAACTCAGTAATCTCTATTTAATATAAACTAAAAAGGGATAAATTCTCTTTGTCTGTGATTTCCTTGAGTCTTTGGTCAAGAATTGAGGTTTCCCACCTTCTGAGGAAGCTTTCCAGTCATGACATGCCTGTGAAAGAAGTAAGATCTGCCAGTTCTATCAGGTAATGTTTAATAGATCAGTGATTGGACCCTATGATCTTGGAGGTCTTTTCCAACCTTAACAATTCTATGATTCTAGAAATTTTAGGAGAAAATCATGACTCAATTATTTCTGGCTACCCACCTCTGTCTGCCGTTTGTCTTCTGCCTGGCATTTTCCATATCTCAAAGTTCTGTTTGATTGATTCCCATTCACTTTCTCCATGTATAAAGAGAATATCTTTTAATACAGCATATGGCAGTTCAGTGCTTCCCACTGATATTACCACCATGTCCTACACACACAAACTTTGATGGTCCCTGTGAGTTTCAGTTGGTAGCCAGAGCTGTGGCACACCGCTGTCCCAGCTCCCTCAAACATGACACGCATCCCTTTTTCTCTATTGTCTGCTCTTGACAGCTTGTCAATGGCTGCTGGTGTCAGGGAAGACATCACTTCAAAGCACTTTGTTTGCTTGAAGGGAAAATAATGTGGATATGATCAGAGGTAAAGTAATAGGCAGAGAAGCTGCCAGGAAATCTCCACATGCCCATATACACATGCACTTTGTTGTCTTTCAGACCCTTTATTTTCCTAGAAGATGCCAAGGGTTTTTTAACAGAATACAAAAACAATATTGCTCCAGGCAAAGAATAGGAACAGAAATAATGAAAAGTGGCATGTGATGGTGGCAAAGGCAACACAGTTCATGTCTGTATGAGAACATTCCTTTACCTCAACTTTGAAAATGAGAGAGCATCAGCTGAAGGAGAAGGCAGAAGCACATCTGTTTGGAAGAAAACATTTTCCAAGAACCAGAGTACAGAGTGCAGATTCAGTATTTCCTAGAGAGAAGGAAGAGTAATATACAAACTCCAGTGTAGACTTGATGTGTGGTTTTAGGCCTGACATTTATCTTTTCTATTCTACTGGTCTTTCAAGGTGATTTATGCAAACTCAGAAGGTTTTGAAACAGAGCATACACACACACAAACACAGAACACCATTTATCTAAATCCTAAATATCACAATCTTTTTAAGGGAGGCTTGTGATTTGGGGGAACACAAATCTAGGGTTTCGACTTATTGTGATGACTTGAGAAGAGTGTCCTTACTCCTTGAAATCCATTCTAAATTTGTTTTCAATAAAAAAAAAAGAGGAGAAATGTGACTGATCTGACCTGTTGGCAGTTTACAGTGGAACATGGATTAATGGAATCAATACTTTTGTGAATGTATCTGTTTTTTTCTGCCAAGAAGCTACCACAGATTATTGACCTGACTGCCCTGTCCCCTAAATGGGTACAGAATGGATTTTATTTCCAATCCTCCAGCTGAGAGCTGGAGAGGAGAAATATAACCCAATATGTAAACTCACTAAGATATAGAAAGATATTTCAATGGTCTGTCAGTATAAACGCTTTCTCAGTGATAAGGGAGTTCAGGAAAATGTGCAAAATGGAAGATAAAGCCTACAAACATTGTTACATATTAAACTGTCACAATATGCGCTTGAAAACTCAGTAAACCCCATACTCTCTATATTTTCTTATCTACAAGCTATAAAAAACTAGTCAAGAAAATTGTTGAGTATATATATTTAATAAATATGGTTTATATGAGCCTAGCTATTTCTGTATTGTCTTTTCAGATAAATATGAGTAAAAAACAACAGAAAACATTAATTTTAAGAAGCGTTATTTTACCAAATTGATGTGTGTTTTTCCTCTGCACCACAGAGAGAAGCTGTACATGGTACATCCTCCTACGAACAGCTTGACAAAACCATACGGTTTCAGAAGCAGTGTAATTTGTGAAGTGAGCACAAATACCTGTAGATTACCTTCTTTCATTCAGTCAAATTTGGTCAGGGATGTCAAGGGCAATAAGAAAAGGTACATTGGTGCTGAGAGGAAGACTAAGGAAAACGTGGGCCCTCTCCAGAAAGAAACAGAAGCCTTCACTACTTGGGATATGTAGAACGCTGAAGTGCTCCATGAATTTTTGTCTCAATGTTCATTGGCAAGTGCTCCAGCCACACTGCCCAAGTTGCAGAAGGCAAAGGCAGGAACTGAGAAAATTAAGAACCTACTTGTGTTGGTTTTGCAGGGCCTGGTTTTTTTGGTGGTGGAGGGGGCACAAAGATGGCTTCTGTGAGAAGCTGCCAGAAGCTTCCACAGCCGTCCAGCAGAACCGATCCCTGATGGCTCTGAATATGGACCTGCTGCCGGCCACGGCTGGGCCAATTAGAGATGGCGGTAACACCTCTCTGACAACATAATTAAGAAGAAATCAAAACAAAGTTGGTTGCACAGTTTTAATTCCAGTTAGACAAAGACAAGGAGTGAGAACATGTGAGAGAAACAACAATGGAGACACCAAGGTAGTGAAGAAGAAGGAGGGGGAGGAGGTGCTCCAGGAGCTGGAGCCTCATCCCCTGCAACCCTGGAAGTCAATGGAGATGCAGAGATCCACCCACAGCCACGGGGAAGGTGTCCACATCAGAGTGGGAGGGGTGGATGCCTAGAGGGGGCTGTCATCTGCTGGGAGTTGTCATGGATAAAGAGGCCTTTCTCCCGAGACAGAACAGCCTGTCCTTGGAAGGCCTGCACCCTGTGGTGGGGGCCCCACAGCAGCAGTATCGGGCTGTTTGCTGGCGGGAGGGATTCACATTGCAGAAGTTTGGGAGGACTGCCACTTGTCAGATTTGGACCCATGCTGGAGAACTGTCCCCGTGGAAAGGGGTTGCCACAGTGCTTGCAGGGAACTGATTCCTTCTCCCTAGGCAGTGCAAGAAAAGTCCCGAGTGATGAACTGACCAAAAATCCTCCACCCCTGTCTCCCTGTGCTGTTTGTGGGAAGGAGGGAGGGGCTGGGAGGGAAAATGTGTTTTAAGGGCTCATTTTACTTCATTATCCTCCTCTGATTTTGTTAGCAATAAATCCTCAAGTTGAGCCTGTTTTGCCCTTGATGGTAACTAGTTAGTATTTTTTTTTTCTCCTGGTCCTTATCCCAATTCTGTAAACTCATTAAAATTTTCTCTCCTCTGTCCAGCTGTGGAGCAGGGGAGGTTAGCAAGCAGTAGTTCATGGGTGTCTGGCATCTGGCCAGCCTCAAGCCACAGCACTCTTGCTGTAGAAGATCAGCACAAAGATGTTCAAAGGGCTGGAGCACCTCTCATATGATGACAGGCTGAGAAAGTTGTTTTGCCCAGAGAAGAGAAAGGTCCAGGGACACCTTAAACCAGCCTTCCAGTACCTAAAGGGGGCCTGTGGGAAAACTGGTAAAGGACTTTTCTGAAGTCCGTGTAGTGATAGGACAAGGGGTGATGGCTTTAAACTGAAATAGAGTTGATTTAGATTTGATCTTAGGAAGAAATTCTTTACTGTGAGAGTGGTGAGGCATTGAAGCAGGCTGACCAGAGAAATTCCATCTCTGGAAGTGTTCAAGGACAGGTTAGATGGGACTTTGAGATCTAACCAGATGTCCCTGTCCATGGCAGGGGAGTTGGAACTAGATGATTTTTAAGGTCTCTTCCAACTCAAACGATTCTATGATTTGATGGGGAAAGGGCCTTCTCCTCTCCCTGTGCTCTCAGCTGAATCCTGGCAGTGGGGAGAGGGGAATGTAGTGCTGGGAACAGCCAGATGCAGTGCACATAAGGCATGTGTGACAAGATATCTCCTGTGAAACGTGAACAGTGGTATAAATGCCAGCAAGATCATAAAAGATGATGAATAGTTTTGATACTACTACCATGTCATTTCTGCACCAAAACACATGGGTATCATCACTTTGTCATTCCTGTTCCTTCTGATTTATCTCACATGTTGTTGCTTTGAAGATGTTACTGGTTAATTACTGAGGGGTTTATGTAGGAGGAAGGCATCTGTGAAAAACAATAGGTTGCTCATTGTTTTCTACAAGGATTTCATGTAGTGCTGAACAGGGCAAAAAGATGCCCTCCCTCAGACTCTAGAGCTTCAGACAAATCCGTAAGGGGAACAAAACCCCTGATTTTTCCTCTTGGTGGGTCAGAGGTACACAGGGACATGTTGCTAGGGAAGCTAAGAGGCTGTCACTCTCCCTAAAAATCTACCTTCCTTGAATAAAATGCTATTTTGAAATTCAAAAAAAAATGCCAGACTTTTATGGTTGTCTTCATATCAGCCTCTCCTACATAGCCCCGTTGAACAGTATTTGCTCCAAGAATAGGTCTCATTTCATTCTTTGTGATTTAGGGATATCGTAATGTCAGCTGATTATAGATCATAGAATCAAGGAATCATTTTGATTGGAAAAGACCTATAAGTTTATCGGGTTCAATTAACCCAGCACTGTAAAGTCTACCACTGAACCACATCCCCAAGTGCCACATCTTTTAAATACCTTTATTTATATCATACCTTCTATTTATACTGTATCTTTTTAAAAGGGGCAGTAACTCCACCGCTGCCCTGGGCAGCCTTTTCCAGTGTTTGAGAGAATTTCCGCTGAAGAAATTTTTCCTAATATCCTATCTAAACCTCCCCTGGAGCAACTCAAGGCCATTTCCTCTTGTCCTGTTAGTTCTTACTTGGGGAAAGAGCCTGACCGATACCTGGCTACATCCTCATTTCAGGTAGTTGTAGAGCTATAAGGTCCCTCCAAACATCCTTTCAGGATGAGCAATTTAAGCTCCCTCAGCTGCTCACCAAAATTGTTGTCCAGACCCTTCCTCAGCTCTATTGCCCTCCTCTGGACACATTCCAGCAGCTCGGTGTTTTTCTTGAAGTGAAGGACCCAAAACTGAACACAGAATTCCAGGTTCAGCTCGGTACAGAAGGGTGGTCACTGCCCTAGTCCTGTAGGCCACACTATTTCTGTTACAAGCCAGGATTCCTTTGGTCTTCTTGATTTCCTGGGCATAAACTGCTTCGTGTTCAGCCATGGTTGATCAGCACCCTCAGGCCCTTTTCCACTGGGCAGCTTTCCAGCCACTCTGACCCCAGCCTGTAGGGTTGAGTGGGGTTGTTGTGCCCCAGGTGTAGGAATCAGCACCTAGCCTCGTTGTACCTCCTACAACTGGTCTCTGTCCATCGGTCCTGCCTGTCCAGTTCCCTATGCTAAGCCTTTCTACTCTCCAGCCCAACTTGATGTCACCTGCAAACTCACTGGAGGTGACATTGATCCCCTTGTTGAGATTGTCAGTGAAGACATTAAGCAGGACTCACCCCAATGCTGTGTCCTGGCGAACCCCACTAGAGACTGGCTGGCACCTGCATGTGGCAGCATTCCCCACCTCTATCCAGGCCCAGCCATCCAGACAGTGTTTTGCTCGGCATCAGTGCACCCATCAAATCCATGAGAAGCCAGTTTCTCCAGGAGAATACTGTGGGAAATGGTGTCAAAGGCTCTACTAAAGTCCAGGTAGACAGCCTCCACAGCCTTCCCCTCATCCACCAGGCAGGTCACTTTGTCATAGAAGATCAGGCTGGTCAAGCAGGACCTGCCCTCCACAAACCCCTTCTGACTGGGCCTGATCCCCTGGTTGTCCTGCATGTGCCACATGATGGGACTCCAGATGATCTGCTTCATGACCTTTCCCAGCACTGAGGTCCAGCTGACAGGTCTCTAGCACACCAGATCTTTCTGGCCCTTCTTGCAGTTGGGCAACACATTTACCAACTTCCAGCCACCTGGGCCCTCCCTGGTTCACCAGGACTGCTGGTAAATGATTAAAAGTGGCCCAGTGAGCACCTCTGCCAGCTCCCTCAGTATCGTCAGGTGGATCCCATCCACCACCAGGGACATTTGTGTGTCCAGGTGGTGTAGCAGGTCACTGACCATTTCCCCATGGATTATGGGGGCTACTTTCCGCTCCCTGTCCCTGTCTTACAGCTCAGGGGACTGGTACCCAAAGAACAACTGGTCTTGCTATTAAAGACTGAGGCAAAGAAGCAATTTAGCGCTTCATCCTTTTCCTCATCCTTTGTCACTATGCTTCCCGACACATCCAATAAGGGATGAAGAGTCTCCTTAGCTCTCCTTTTGCTGGTGATATGTGTATAGAAGCATATTCTATAGTCTTTTACATTAGTAGCCAGATTAAATTCTAATTGGGCTTTCAGCCTTCTAAATTTCTCCCTGTATAACCTCACAACATCTTTGTAGTCCTCCTGAGTTACCTGCCCCTTCTTCCAAAGGCCAAAATCTCTCCTTTTTTCCATGAGTTCCAGCCAAAGTACACTGTTTAGACAGACCAGTCTTCCTCCCAACTGGCTCATCTTTAAAGTGTGACTCTTAATAAAAAAGTATCTGAATTTAAAAGTTCACATGTGTTTAGCAAGAGGAGATTGAAAATGCAGTCTGAAAATATGCAATTTAACTTCCTTTCACAAAAGTTTGTTTAGAAGAAGAGCACAAATTACAGTTCCCATTTCTCACATCTCATGATAAATCAGATTTTCTGCATCGTAGAATCAGAATCATCTGGGTTGGAAAAAATCTTTAAAATCACTGAGTCCAACCATTAAGCCAGCACTGCCAAGTCAAGTAAATCCAACTCCCATTTTCACTTCCTCTGCAATATCCAGGAACAGAAGATAAAAGAGAGGTTGCTGTCTGCTAGGCCACTGATAAATAGCAGTCCCTGGAAGTCATAACAATAAAGCCTTGTGCAGCACACAACCCATCCCTTCCCTTGCCACCAGCTCTCAAAGCTGTAAGTAGCTCATACTGCTTTGAACCTCAGCGGCTGGAGGTTCATGTGGCTCTTAAAGCAAAGGGCAACCTTATGCCCCAGTTCACATTCTGTGTAACCCTCTGTGCTCAGAGGGGGCAGTCAGGGCAGGAGCCAGCAGCAAAGAGCTGCAGGGTGCAAGCAGAAAATAAATCTAACAAGTACTGGATAGACTGGGATCAAATGCACTTTAAAGCATCTCATTTTCCTGCTATCAACCACAGGCCAATTAAAGCAGCAGCAGTACAAAGCATCACTGGTGCTCAGTAAACATAGAGGCACAACACCACTGCCTCTCCTGGAGCCTGTGCATTAAGACTCTGTGATCAGTTTTATTTACCTCAGGAAGATTGAGAGAGTGCAGCTGCCGTGGTTTAGCCCCAGCCAGCAACCAAGCACCACATCGCCACTTGCTCCTTCCCCCATCAGTGCACTGGGGAGAGAATGGAAGTGTAAAAGCCAGAAAACTCATGGCTTGACATAAAGACCATTTAACAGTGAAAGCAAAAGCTGTGTACACAAGCAAAGCAAAACAAGGAGTTAAATCATATCTTCCCATGGGCGGGCAGGCATGTGTTCAGTCAACCCCAGGAGAGCAGGGCCCCATCACAGTAACAGTGACTTGGGAGTACAAACACCATCACTTCAAATGCCGCACCCCCCAACCCCCTTCTCCTTCTTCCCCCCCTTTATATACTGAGCACGATGTCATCTGGTCTGGAATATCCCTTTGGTCCGGTTGGGTCACCTGTCCTGGCTGTCTCCTCACAACTTCCCACGCACTCACAGCCCCCTTGCCAGTGTGGCAGTACAAAAAGCAGAAAAAGTCTCAGCTCCAGTGACAAAGTATTTAGGGTGAACCTCTCAAACCAGAATAAATGTCTTAAGTGAAGATTTTTTTTCCTTATTTATAACCAGGATTCCACTTGCTGCCACTTTTGACAGCTGTCTCTTGATCCTGTCTTCATGCACCTCAGTGTGCATTGCTCCATCTTCTCTGAGAACCTTAAGTTGTGGAAATCTGCACTTACCTGTCCATTATCTTTCAGCTCTCCAGTATGCTTAACGTCAATAGACAGAGCAGGCAAATAAAGACTCCTTGTGTCCAATTCATCTGACACATACAAATGTCTGCAGTGCAAGTGTCTACTTGTTTTCATGGATGCCTGGGTTGATCCATTTATGCATAGATGTCTACACCAAGCCTGTCTAAAGTTATGTGAAATGATTGTCATCCATTGTAGAGTGAAAGGTCTGGATAACATACAGAAGAAATGCAAAAACTCAGGTGCCAATCTTACTTCAAAAGCTGTGAGGTGAGATATATCCCACCTTGATCCAAAAGTTTTCAATGCATATGTCTAAATTAGAGCTGGTTTTCTGGGCTTCTTTACACTCAGTGGACACAAATAGACACTTCTAAAGTTTAGTTTGTTGAGCCTATTTCAGCTGTCAAGAGAAGATGAGAACTGTGACTCTCCATTAGTTGACAAAAAAGGGAACCCAGACAATTCTCACAGGTGTGTCTGTGGAAAATCTATGTACCTAAAATTAAGACAGATTAATCCCAATGCTGCATTTCTCTGTGTCTTATTATTTCCAAATTTTGGAGTTTTATTGGTATTAATTCCAATTTTTTGAAGGAACACAGTCCTGAAATTCTGTCACTGGGTTATCCCATGGTATATATCTTTCTGATTCAAGCCTCAGTGAAGCCACTCAAAGCCTCTCTAAGGGCACCAGTGGGGTTTGGCATGCAAAGGTTGCTGAAGTAATTGAATGGTTTGCATCCAAGTGCATCCCTGTACAAGCTGAAATTCATTACAGACATATTAACATTCTGCAAAGACTCAGACAAAGTGACCTGGAGGGTTTTTTCATCAGGCCTTATTACAATGCAAATAAGCAGGTGTATCACTTAGACAATTCCACAAGTTGGCCTCTTCATTCAACATGTTGATAATGATGTATTAGCCTTCATTTGTGCCTGCAATGGGTGATGCCACAGGCAATGTATGTTAACAACAAAACCAAGCAGATACACCTCAAATCTTTGGAACAGACTAGATTTCATTAAGATTACTAGGAAGAAAGAAAAAAAGAAAGTGGGGAATATTCACTGAGACTGTAAACAGAAAGGCAGAGGATACTCACTGAGACTGTAAACAGAAAAATGGAGGAAATTCTGAGATCTAATTCCCTGTGTAAGAGCTATTTGCATCCTTGGTTTCCTTTGCAAGCACAGTCATTTCATTCTTACTGCCACGGGCAGAGTCTAAGTTTTCCATATGAAATGGATATGATAATGTAGCTAAATGGTTCACAGACAAGAGAGAGCAAAATTTTAGACATCTCAGAGCATGAGTTGAACTCTAGGACAGATCTAACACAGCAATACAAACCTGTCTGCAGATTCCATGAAACATATGGCTGAGACACATCATAAGCAGCTCAAAGGCTGACAATTTTGGACAGGCAGTATATCAGGTCGTACCTTAATTTCCCAGAATCGGTATTTAAGAGTACTGGTAGGTTTCCAATCTGAAATGGGAGCCTTTGTGTCTCTCAAGTATGTCTTTTAGAGTACCTGTGCTTCAAGCTCCTACTTTGTAAGTCCCTAGTCCAAAATATCCAACATCTCCTACCTCCTCTCACATGTGCCTGTAAGTCTAGGTCAAAACTGAGGCAGGGTTTGTAACCAGCTTATAAAAAGGTGGGATCCAATGAGAAGAGGGAGATGATTGAAGTGACTTCACTGACTGAAGAGCTTAGAAGACGTGTTTCTTTCATTTGTTTGTAATTCCTCTAAAGGAAACATTTAGCCTTTCTGTACCTCAGTGTGTTGTGTTTAGCTAATGTTAATAAGCTACCCTATGGCATGCAGACATAGGACACAAACCCATGAAGGCCTGTTCTGTGTTCTGTGCCTGCAATTGACAGCAGCATAGAAATACCTCCTCTAGATGATATCACTTAGCATGTGAGAAGGACAATTACACATCATGGAGAAAGATGCAAAAACCTGAGGCAGGGTATTTGACTTAATTTTCTTACAAATGTGAATTAATCAGAAAGAATCTGTTCACCTGCTTTGGAAAGAAAAACATTTTAAGGCAAGAACAAGGTCTTTGAACAGCTTTATGGTTAAGGCGTTAGACAACGTGTTTATAGTAACTAAAGGCTGAGATATAAATGCTGAAGCCTCAGATATGCAGAGGGCAAAATCTCAAGACTCCTGTTTTTTCTGGAGTAAAACTTCAGTTACACTACTATAATAAAACAAATTTTCTCTTTTTCTTTTCCCTCACACCTTCCCTCCCTAACCCCTACTCCCTCCCTCCCTTCCTTCCTTCCTTCCTTCCTGCCTTCCTTCCTGCCTTCCTTCTTCCTTCCTCCCTCCCTCCCTCCCTCCCTCCTTCCCTTCCTCCCCTCCTTCTTCCCTTCCTTCTGCTTCTCTTCAGCTCAGCTCAGCCTCCAAAAACAGAAAATGATGTTATCCATTAACAAAAGCAGAATTGGTGATATTGAAGTAGAAATAATCTCCTAACTTGGGGACAATATAAATCAGAGATGTCAAGGAAACACCTCTTTTTTTTTTTTTTTTTAATCCCACAAAACCAGCTTTACACATGAGTATAAATGGTCAAAATATCCTCAACATCTTCGGTTAGAGCACCAACTACCATGAGCTATAAATATAGTAAACTTGTAGCACTGGCATAGGCAAAATTTTCTTTCTATGAAATTCTGCTGTGTCTGCCTGTGATCCTCTGCCTCATTCATGTACGTATTCCAGTTGACAATCTTTCTGTATGAATATATTTAATGACAACTCTGCAACTCATATGAACCAGGTAAAGGTCTCTGCTAATTTCTTACAGTATTGTCCAGCAGAACAACAGTATTCTAAAAGGGAGAGATGAGAATTAGGGCTCAGTGAGTTATTACGTCTTCCCTATACTGTTCCTAAATCAGTTAGCAGGACTTATGGTAACCTACTTACTTGGATTTAGTAAAGAAACTCACACAAAGGAGACAAGCACTGCTGTGGCTTAAATGGGTTATTTAGAGACTATGATAGCCTGTCATGTCTTTAAATTCATCCCTGTGTTTTATTGAGATGAAGCATTCTGAGGTACTTGGGGCTTGTATAGACAAAATATTTATTATGTCTGGGGATTTTCATTTCTGGAATACTAAGAAAAATATCTGATCTTTTTGGCTTGAGTGTAAACACAGACTAACTTCATTGATGTCAGCAGTGTAAAAGCCATATGCTGTTCCCCCTGGAGCTGGCTTCAAATAAACTAAGAACTGGTGGGCACCATGGACCTTCTGGGTACAAACGAGACCAGATTCTGTTTGCTAAATCTTTACTGGTTGAACTTTCTCTTGGTAAGATTTTATTGTACCATAGAGAAGAAAATTTGGGACAACTCTGCCTAAAATTAGGTTGATTCGTGATGAAGAGACTACAGGATACTTCAGATATCCTGCAAAATGTGAGGCTAAATGAGAAGGTAAAAAGCCAGCTGGATAATATGCCTTTGTTTGGAATGACAAGTGACCAAACTCCACTTCCATTAGGTTGTTTCAGTCACAGACATCCAACAGGCGATAATACAGAGTGAAACATTTTTACAGTGAATTGTTGGATAACATCACTTCCCTAATTTTCCTCACAACTTTGAATTTCATGGGGGGAAAAGGAGTTAGGCAGGTGAAGTAATGAAATGTGATTTTAAGATAATAAAATAATTTTTTGCTTTGTTATGTTCTAAATATTTTACCATATTAACTGCAGCACATCTTGGGCAAAGACTCATCTTTAAGTACATACTCAATCACCTTTATTTCTGTTCTGCAAGAAAGAAAGAAGGAAAATTAATAGTTGTGATAGGTGTTAGTTTGCTTATACTGGTGTAGATCCCCTGTCATGCTGTTGAAGAGCACATTGTGCAGCCTTGTAAAGGCAATGATTTCCAAATGCCCTAATCACCCTTAAACACTCTCACAGCTCTTTTCTTTACTGAGCTATGGCAGCATTATAACTCAATACATTTCTCCAGACAGTGTGTCTAGAAATTATTATGATAATGTACCAGATATTCTACCATCACACTTCATCACTTCTTATTATGTACAGCATCAGCTACTGAGTTTATAATCAAATCTCTTGTACACAGCGTGTTTTTGGCCAGATAGAAAAAATTGCAGTGCAAGTTTTACACCTGAGCCGAATGTTTATGGGTGTAATCTGTGTCCCTATTTTTCTTTGACTGATCTTCTCTAAGTTAATTATTGATTATTTCTGCTAACCCTTATTAAACAAAGAGCTGTGGGTGGCCTGATGACAGACTGACTTAAATGAGGCAAGAACAAAAGATGAGTTTGATTCATGGATCGTCAGTGCTAAAGCTTCATGCTTGCAGTCTTTAGTCTGAGGGGCCTTTCAAACATCTACTGCAAGTCCTTCTCATTCCTTTTGCCTTCAACGCCATCATACCACAAAGGATTAAAATGATATAAAGCTGGAAAAAAATGGAAAAAAAGCCTAAGAAATGTATGGTGTTTCTGATTCAAAGACATGGAGGATGTAACCATTTAGAATGCAGAATAAAATCCTTCCTCAGGAAACTCCTAGACATAGCTAGGAAAACATTTCATTCCTTGTTCACTAGCATCCAATGGTGTTGTAAGAGGCAAATTATTGAGACGTGGTATATTTCTTATTGTTACTTTCAACATTTCATACTCCTGCAACAGCAGGTGATTTGTAAGGTGAACCAAGACCCACACTGAAATAAATGCAAAAATCCTACAAGACTGTGGGAAAATCCACTGAGTAATGAGGTTACTGTGAGAAAATCTCACTGACCATGATCATGAGACACTTCTCATTAGCACTAAAAGCAGTAAGACCCTTCACTCAGTGTCTTGTCATCAGCTCTGCCACACATCTTCTTTCTACCTGAGAAATGGAAAAAATTATGACAGTCAAGTTATCTGGAAAACAGAAAATATATTCCTGGCCCTGGGAGATAAACAGCAGTAATTTGGATTTAGCATGTATATCACGGTTATGCATACTCTCATATCCTACAGCGTGCATTTTGGGGAATATCAGCACATTAAAAATCCATAACTTCCTCTCAGAGATTTCAATTTTTCATTCTGGGTTCTTCTCTCCTATAATATTTCCCCATAAGTTTAATTAGCTTCATGTTAGAATAATGCAGTATTCAGACCTTATCTGTCTTATTTGGGAAGCTATTTCAATGCCTGTGATGTCAATTAATTTTTGGTGTAAACATATCTGTGATGTTTGTCTATATGATTTTCTGCCAGAGTCATCATCTAACATAAATATTTCTACTGTAGTGCTACTGGTAAATGTTTTCTTCTCATGCCAGAATGTACTTACATGAAGTAATTAATTTCCCTCTCACAAGACTAAACAAGCCAAGTTCTGCTGATTAATCTTTTAAAGTGTGTTTAGTATTTCCCCAATAATTCAAAGAGACTCTTAGACTCTGCTTGATATGTGATTCACACACAAGGTTCTACATTAGGCCATCTTAAGATTTATACAATGGTCTTAAAATCTTACTTCTTGTTGTAAAAAACCCTCTAATTAGATACATTCAATCTTTGCATGACCTCACTACCTTAATAATTCATATTTGCCTCAAGAGCAACAGGAATCCTAAAGATATCTAATTTCTTTTGTCACTACCCAACCACTACAGAACAAATTATCCAATGACTCTCTAAAGATTTTGCACTGTACATACTTTGTATTTTTCTGGTCAAAATAATCTTTTCTTGTCCCTTGCCAGTAGCTTACACTCATGTATAAATTTCATAGCTAAGGGTCCTACCAGGGTGTAAGAGTGTGTTCTGTTGAGTACACTCAGTAGGTCTGTTTCTAAGGCCAACCATGGAGGAAGAGAACTAATAACAGCTCTGCACTCACATCTTATTCACACATTCTTGAACTACTTTGAGTATTTGTTCAGTTTGAATTATTTTCAAATTATGTCACATATGTGTTCTGAATTTTAATAATTAAGCCAAAAATGAGTTCTTGAAATTGTACTTCCATGTTATCAGCTTTACTTTTCAGTGTCTCTTCAGCATGAAAGGCAAAGAAAGAATACATTAGTTTATGTCTTTATTTCTGAATGGCATTCCAGCATTCAGGAATTAAGGTGTTAGTCTCATACCATCAGACTGTGTGCTGTTTCTGTGCTAAAGGTGCTAGAAAGTGCTGGTCGAAAGCAAAAGTACCCACACAGAAATACTGTTTTTTCCTGTTTGCCTGCTCTGTTACATTGCAGCTATTGCAAAGGACAGTCTGATAAATTTAAGGTTACCTTTAACTACGTGATATTTTTTTAGTAGCTGCTTGAAGATCCACAAGGAGAAAAATTATTGCTACATCAAGCATAAATGTGTGCACCATGCCCCATAGGTTAGAAGAGTCTTTGTCTTTGATTTGGATTTACTTCTATGAGCTGTAAATAACGTAATTACTCATTTTTTAATCTCTCTTACTGATATATTAAAGCAAATTTTCCTTAGTAAAATATATTTATCAGACCATGCCTTGTCGGAAAGAAAATGATATAATAACTTAAAGAGATTCAAGATGGTGGTTTGATTAAATCTCATCAAAATGCATGGGAGTTGATCAGAGTTTAAGAAGCTGACTTCTTTAAATACAAAGTTCTTGGTAGCTGGCTAGTAATCCTTTCACTTTGGGATGCAGTTTCATGACCAGTTTAACCCAGTGTATGAATGGGCTCCTGAAAAAAGGGGTGGTTCTGCCTTTCCTCCCATTCTTAGCTATCTGTTCCCAGAGCTTCCTACAAGGCCATCCGATTAAGAAAACACTCACAAATCCACAAAAGTGGATCTGTTTTCAGCCACACTTCCAGCAGCCCAGTCTGACTAACCAAACACTTTCCTGACTTCAGGAAAGTGGGTGCCCAAGTGTTTGGCTGAGACCCAGGGGGAAAGGGAAGACTGTCTCCATCAGCAAGGATCTGAATCAGCTGCACTGAACATGAAATTTATCTCACCCTTATGTCAAACTGCCGTATGGTTTGGTCATTTGCAATTTGTCATATTACCTTTAATTAATGCAGGTATTTTCTATCTTACTCTGGAATCTATTTAGCTATTATTATTTCAGACAATGTTAAAGGCAGCCATCAATTGCAGGAAACTGATGCAGCAGACAAGAAGGAAAAATCAAATGTCTCCTTTTTGCACTGAAAATTAAGGAGCTACTCTCTAAAACACTGGTTGGTTTGCCAGTGCTTCAGTGGCAGCTAAAACCTGTGAGCCAAAGGGATTCTCCCTGAGAACTCATTGTAAATGGCAGAGCTGAGCTCTGAATCATTTACTTTGGAGCATTTATATGTCAGAAGCAAGACAGAAAACAGAACCCTCAGAGAACTCAGGGAACAAGAAAAGCACTCTGAACATCTAAATATGCAGAAGGGAAACAACCCTTTTGTAAAATAATTTCATTTCTCCATGGAACAAATTGGAATTGACCCAAAAATTGTATAAAGTCTCAGATCTTGGTATAGAAAGATCAAATCTTAATTGCCTACTTCTTTACATTGAGATTATGTGTCCCTTTTCCTTCTTACTGGCCTGAATGTCTCATCTGATCATCTGAGCTCCTTTGCTGAGGCTATGTTCCCAGCTTTAAATCCTGTACAAGTTATTCTCAGGTGCTTATTGTAAACTGAACTGGTCAGTAATATACCTGCTGTTTCTACCCTTCTCCCTTCCCTTCTGGCTGCCCCTTCTCATGTTCTGGCAAGGAGTATCCACTGTTTAAAAGTCCCTAGATCTTACTTTTGTTTGGTTGGTTTTGTTTTCCTCGTGGAAGGAAGTTTATGCTGGGATGTCAAGCCAAGGAGCAGCAAGCCCAAGCCCTAATCTGAAATAAATAAATTATTCCATATGAACTGATCTTTCTGATGTTTTCCTTTTACAAAACTTCAGTGCTATGTTTTATTTGAATACAGCTTAGGGCAATATTTAAAATGTTTTTGTGGAGGAATTTAAGATTGGGTTGTTTGTTTGGTTGGGTTTTTTTAACCAGTATATTTCTTCATCTTTATTAGTTTCCACTGTTTAGACTTAAAATGTTTGCAGAGTTTATCAAAAATCTACATGCTGTTTTCCCTGTCAAAGTCTGTTATTCTCAGAGTGCTGTAGCAAGCATCATAATGACTTTTCCACAACAACATTTCAGTTGCTTGACCTTTGGAAAATAAAGCCATTTTTTCATTAATTGCAGAGATTACACAATTCCTCTTCAGCAGAACTGTCTTTACTATTTTATCACCTCTGTAAAGGAAAAAAATTTCAACATCACCTTCTGGAGTACTCTGAGTAGTCTAAACTGTCCACTTTCCTTTGGACAGCTGAGTGAAGTCCCTGAATTAGGAGTGCAGCATAATAAATTACTGCCATAGGCCAAAGAGAGCAGAGAGGGGCACGTTTCCAAAGAGTAATTCAGAGCTCTAGCACTTTGACTTGAGAGGTCTTATCTCTCTGTCTGCAAAAAAAAAAAAAAAACAAACCCCAGGATGTCCTGGATATCCTGATGTCCCAGGAACATCATGCAGAACTATATCACCAACTTTGCAGAGAAAACTGAGCAGAAAGGGGGCTTGAATACTTAGGAAGAGCGTAATGAGGCTGTTTGCTCTGTAGGATAGTAGAGATTGGCATCATAAGCCCTATAGTTTCATTCCACCCTTGTTGCCCTGACTTTTGCAGTTCTGGATGTTATCATTCTTTTGTAGCTAGTTTCTCACATTCTTCTATGTAAACATAGCCTTGTTATTGTAATGGTATCTTATTGTTTACATTCCTTTCTCCTGGGCACAGAAGTTTAATGGACTTATTAAAATGCATATATAATAAACAGGGCAGGTCTCGCCCAGGGCTTTTGCTCTCTACTCTCCTGACAGGTGTTTCTTGTCTCCTTCTTCCTTCGTGTCGTTACTGCGACACACCCCAATCATAATTTGTAGAAACATAAATTCACACCAAAAAAAAATCACCCAAATCAGTTTAGAGGAATGTTTCATGTGTATTTTAGCAAGGTTGAGATATTCAAATTTTCTATATGGCCTGGATATTGTAATCTTAAATGCACATTAAACATAAGACACCAATAAAATTATCTTTAGATGAATGTTGGCCAAACATTCAGTGGAACAAGGACTGAACACCACTGAACCAGCAAATGTGACAGTCCTTGTATATTTTTAGAGATCCCTAATAATCTCTTCACAGATGGAAAAATGAAATTTTAAAATAGCTCTGTTGTTTCGGCAAGCAAGTAACATCAGTACAGAACAGATGAGTTTATATTTTGCATCTGATTCATTCTTGCCAAATTCACTATTTAATTTAAAGTTTGATTAAGGATGAAATGAGTATTTATTCAAATAAAATGGAGGGAGAAGCAATTCTGGAGAATTAAAAGGCAAAATTTCCTTTGACTTTCAAGAGGCCATAATATCATTACCCAACAGATCTTGTGCATTGAACATTTGCTGTTTCCACTTATTTCTATTACTTAAGTGACATAGGCAGTGACAATTGTCCTTTGATCCCCTTCTCTCCTAGTCCTACTGAAGTGGACCAGATGATTCAATCAGGTATCCACTAGAAATTTTATCCTGGTCCTGAAACAACTTAAAAATGGAATTTTAAAGACCAAAAATGTTTTATTGAGTAATACCCAATCAAGTATAGTTCCTTCATCTGACAAGGGTTCAATTTGCCTAAAAGCATGTGGGCCAGTCACTCAGAATGGCTTTAAGACCTCACACACAAAGGGAGTTTAGTGCCACACACAGCAATCGAATCATCTTTACCCCGTCCTTTCCTGTACCATCATTACATCTGTGCTTTGCATGTTTCACTTACATTTCAGTCCTAATGTGATCAAAATTCATCTTGTTTTTAGCGAAAGATTGGACCAGATGACCTCCAAAGGTTTCTTCCACCCTACATTATCCTATTCTTCCCCTGTACACCATTTTTTTTGTTGTTAATCTTTCCTTGTTGTCAAGTACACAATTGGTTTATATATTTATTAGATTAATAATATTATATAAACATGGTGCAAAAGCAAGTCTGTAATTTCCTTTGCCCCTTGTTCTTGATCCAGTAGGAAAACCCTGTTATAAGTATGAAGCCAGCAAAATCACTCCAGATATTTCGAAGTCTGCTGACACTAAAAGTGTTCAGCAGATTATTTTAGCAAATAAGCGATGTTTTAGATATTCAGAAAATGTCTCTCATTTTGTGATTTTATGCTTAATGGCTTTAAAGAAAGAAACAAGGATTTGTGTTTCTGGTCCCTTGCTATCTATCTATCTGGGGCTTTTTAAGCTGTTTCTTTGCAGACTACATTATAATTTCAAAACAAGGTATAAGAAAGTGAGACTTCAGAGACAGAGATGCCTTTTACTTTTCATCAGTTCTGCTGCATGGTCTCCAAACAAATTCCCAGCCTGCTGACCTTCTGTCAGGCAAGTATCATAAACTGACAAGATAGTAAAATCCCAGAAGTTTTTATGTTGGTGTCAGACTCACAGCCACATCATAATTCCCTTAGTTCCTTAGTCAGCCTGACACCTTTGCCTTTAGCTCAGCTGCTCACCTGAGTGAACAACATTTAGCCAAGAGAAAAATATGTCAATTGACAATTTATATGTTTTAATTCAGAACACATAAAGTTCATGACAGTAGCTAAGGCTAAACTCCACATGGGTTCTGAAGAGTAAAGGAGATTTTACAAACTGCCATAAGTGTGTAAAGACTCTTAACCCGGAGCTCTCGAGGTAGCTACAGCATCCTTTATACGAGCGAAATCCCTGCCGGGACGGGTTGCAATGGTTTTACAACTCTCCCAAAGTACAGAGTTCCTGCTACTGCAGATCTGCTGGCTCTTCTGGAAATGAGAGTTACCCCAGGCGTGGTGTTCTAGCACCAGCGAGAATGAAAGGCGACAGAGGGCTCTTCTCTGGGATAAGAGCCTTTTTATTGTAAATCCAGTGTTGTCTTGTGAGGGTCCAGGGAGGAAGTCCAGAGACACCCAGGTGGCTGGATTAATCCAGGAGAAAAAGAGAGTGAGGAAGATCTGTAGGGGTCTTTTAAAGGGAGGTGGGACCAGGGGACACCCAATGGGAAGATGCCGGGTTCAAAGTGACCAGTGGAGAGCAGGAGAACAGAGACCTTTCCAGGACATGACCATAGAGAGTCTTCCAGGGCATAACCTCATATGGAACCTGAGGTTGGGGATACANCCCAATGGGAAGATGCCAGGTTCAAAGTGACCAGTGGAGAGCAGGAGAACAGAGACCTTTCCAGGACATGACCATAGAGAGTCTTCCAGGGCATAACCTCATATGGAACCTGAGGTTGGGGATACAGGTGACACAAGGGAAATATGGGGTTTCACCACAGCTCAGGCAGAGAGTTCAGATATTGGAGGGAGAAGGTTCAGAGGGCATTGCCCTGGGGCTCTTCCAACCAACTCTGAAGTTCCCCAGAAACAGCTTCTGCCAATACCGTGCTACAGGTGTGCAAGGCTCTGTCAGGGGAACATAGATGACTTGGATCATTGTGGTCTTCAACATCCTCATGAGGGGAAGCAGAGGGACAGGTTCCAATCTGTTCACTCTTCTGGCCAGTGACAGGACTGGAAGAAACAGCATGAAACTGAGTCAGTGGAGGTTTAAGTTGAACATCAGGAAAAGCTTCTTCAGTCAGAGGGTGGTTGGGCCCTGGAAGATGCTCCCAGAGAAGTGCTAACAGCACCAAGCCTGACAGAGATCAAGAAGTGTTTGGACAATGCTCTCAGGCACATGGTGTGACTCTTGGGATGTCTGTGTAGGGCCAGGAATCGGACTCAATGATCCTGCTGGATCCCTTCCAACTCAGCTTATTCTATGATTATATGATTCTATGATCTCTGAAGCTATCTTATTTGTTTTTCATGGTTCATTATTCATTAGCATTTGTACTCAGCTAATCCCTAGAAGTTTCAGTTATGCACCAGAATAAACTGCATATGCACAGACATTTCTACATTCAAAAGCTACAGAATCAGAAATCAGAGCCTGAAGAGATGGAGGTTTACCAGGGAAATCCTCACCCATAGAGCTGGGAGCAGTGCAACATGGAGAGAGAGGATTTATCCATTACCAGTTTCCACAGCAGTAGCCACACAGCTGTACAGTGCCACATTCAAGCTCATACCTCTTTTGAGAAACAGTCTTTTACCTGTAGTTGTTTTTCTACTTGATAGTTGCATATATGTGATGCACGCTAAGGTACAAAGACAGAATTAGATAAGCAGACTTGATTCAAGGCATAAAAAATTTAAATACTGATAGCTCTTACTCCTACTAGAACTCACACCTTTTATATTAACAGTTCACTTTTAACAGTAGGTGAGTAAGATAACTTATATGAGTTCATATGTGATTATGTTATCCTGGCAGGTCTATAAACATGGAAAACAAATTTTACTGGACTGGAACAGCTGGAAGTTTCTAGGAAGTCAGAGAATGCAGCATTATAGCTGCATTGATATTCAGTCCCTGAATGCAATAAATTTCTTAAATTTGTCTTATTTAGGAATATTAGTAACAATAATAACAATGCCAATCTTCAATAAGACTGAAATAGTGGGTAGACAAGCCCCTGACCTTAGATGCTCCAGTGCCTGAGTAATCATCTTAACTTTTGAGTAACCACTCATCGCACATAATGGGAATATTGTTGGAAAAGTTTAAGCAAGCACAGCATATTACAAAAGGAGGAAATACTTATATTTTCAAACCACTCTGCACAAGCAATTTGTGCTATTGCAGACAGTAGAGCCCGGGTTCACAGCTCACTATCACTTCAGCTCAACCCTATAGCCAGTCCTCCAAATTAATCAGAGGCTGCACAATTCAAAAGCAGCACAAAATGATTAATTGGAATCACTTGTTGTCCAACAAAAGAGACCTACTCTATGGAGGGAAAGAATGGGAAGGTAACAGGAGGAAAAACAAATCCTGATAACACAAATGGGAGATCTGTCTCACTAGGAAACAAAAAATAGCAAGAGCAGCAGAACTGAATAAGCTGGATAAGGTTGATTACAAACATTGGTTCAAGCTTTGCTTGCTGAACTGCATCCAGAGCAGTTTCTCTGAGGTCTAACAATGTTTGAAGACAGTCTAGAGTGCTCCACAACACTTCAAAGCTTTCTGTCACTCCTGACCATCACCTCTCATAAGCTGTCATAATGGTTAACTTTGTGACTTCTTCCCTTCCCTCAGCTGAAGAGGAAATTAGCCTATTCAAAAAATGACAGTAGGGACAGACACATAAGAAAAGCAAGATCAAATAAGTTCAGTTCTTTCAGAAAACCTGGCTTCATGTGTAGGCCACACCTGTGCAAGACAAAGGAAGGCTTTAAATAATCTCAAACATTTTAGATTTGGTCGCTCTTCTTCTCCCTAATAGTTAGTGCTTGTATCATTCATTAGCTGTCCTAGCTCCTCATGTGCTCCAGTCCTCTTCTCCAGTTACCTTTTGGATTCTCCAGAATGCCTATGCTCCAGGCAAAACAGTCAGGGCCTATTCATTTCCTCTCCCCCTCCAGTTCTGCAATCATTTAGCCTCCCTCTATTCCCTTTCTAACTGGCCTATTGTACAAAACCACAAGAGAAAGAAAAAGAGAGGTAAGAGGCCAAATCCAGAAAGATTTTTCCAGAAGCTTTTCCTACCCATTTATGAAGCAAATTCAGCTCTGTCAAAGATGAAATCCACACAAAATCCTCCCCTCCCTTTCATGACCTGACTCTAATATCTACTGTGATACACAAAGGTGAATATTTTTCTTCTCTGGTAGCCCTTAAAGACAGCATGTTTGACTTTAATCTGACATTCCTGTAGAGCATCACATCTTTCTCTCAAGAGAGCATGCTGTCCTTTGGTGTGTGGCTCATTGCTCGTTGACACCAGCAGTGCTCTGCCCAGCTGTTCTGCGATGTTTTGTTTTATATCCCAAGCATGCAGAAGACCTGCTGAAGTCAGATGTCAGAGAGACCTCAAAGGACATAGCAAAAATACCACTGGTCTGGGTTTCTGTACTTATCTGACTGCGGATCATGTAATGTGTCTGATTTGGGTTTAAATAGAAAAGAACAGTTTGTCATGTCAGGAGGATGCAACTTAGCTGTCTGAGTTCTTATTCTGCTTTTTACAACCAGCTCTTAGTTTCCAGTTGCTGACCGGTTTTGAGTACAGTAGTTATGCCAGCTGCTTTCAAAGCAGTTCCTGAAGTCTATTTGTATTTTGAGAGTCATCTTTATGGTACTTTGGATGGCTTCTAATTTAGTACTGAATGTAGTAAAATCTTATCTATTACAAAGTGCATGTGTTGGTGACGTATTCAAGTATGCTGGAGTGAACTGTAAGACTAGAGCAGGCCCTAAGGAAGAGGTTTCCCGATTTCTTCTCTGTTCCAAAATCCTGCAATTTTATTTCGAAATCACAATCCTTTGAAAACTGTTGTTTGCCTAATCTGTCATTTTAAAATAGCTTTGTTCATTCATTGACTTTTTTATTTTCCTTTATCAGAGAACTGCAGTATTATCTAGAAATATCTAATGAAAACTGGAAAATAAGCCTTGATCTCAGTTCATGATAGGAAGAATCTTGATATTCCCTTCTCAGACAGGCAGAAGCAGCAAAACTTAAAGCTTGATGGAATGTGGGAATGTGCTTAGAAAGCATGAATCCAAGAAGCAGGGTACATTGCAGAGCTCCCAAACCTGTCATCAGCCTCAGCTAGTGACTCTAAATGAACAGAAGTCAACTCAAATTTGAATGCAGCATGTCATGCAAGTATGGCCTTGAACCTAAGCCACTGAAACTCATCAGAGCTCATTAGAAAGGCCATAGCTTTGTGAATATCTGGCTATTCCCTTCCTGCTTATAACATATTCTTCTCTGTCTTGATTGTCCCTACACCATCTTCTACAATATGCAATGAAGAGGGCAGGGATGCAGCAGTATCCTGACAATGGCAGCTGGTTTATCCTCATTCATTAGTATAGCAATAACATTTGCAAATATTGCTTGTTGATTTATCAGTTCATGATGGTAATTTTCCTTACTCTTGAATAAAAGGCTCTCCAAAACTGGTCAGTCTTAGCTGAGAAATAACCTTCAACTGGATTGCCTTCCTCTGAATTCTTGAGTGGGATCTGGGGAGGGTTTTGTTGCTGTTGTTTTAAATTTTGGACTGTAATGATGGATCTGAGATGCTTTTCAGATTCCCCAGTTGAACACCAGTGGTAGGAAAACCCAGTTGTCATAATGGCACAGGTCTGTGTCTCAGTTTTTATATATCTATACTGCAGGAGCCACACATGGTAAAAACCCCCAAATGCACATCTTTGTCAAACTGGCTATGACAGTGTGCAGGTGTATACAAAATAGGTTCATGAGCATGTTCAATACTCACTGGACAGCATTCTTGCTGCCTGCACTGGTGTTTTTGTTGCTGTGGTTCTCATGCTTATTGTCTAAAAAACTAATTGGATTAAAGTTGACATGGAGCTATCTATTTTGCCCCAGAATATGTGGAATATGCTTGTACCAACCCAACCCAACTCTGGAAGAATTAATGGTGATACTTTGTGTAAAAATATATGACAATAAATGCCCATTGTTTAGACCTTTTTCATCAATCACAAAGATGCAAAGACTGCTCAATGTCATGAGACACAAACTGGGGTTTCTCTAGTCAAGTGGATAACTACAATTAAACTCTGGAGGAAAAGCCCAATGGATTTGAGACAGAAAATTAACAGTAGCTGTTACCAGCTTTGATGCTGTTGTTAGAAGCTGCTTTTGGTTTTTAATATAAATAGGAAAACAAAACACCTCAAACACTGTTGTCTGTCTATCAAGCATTTTAACATCTTTTCCACTTCCCAAAATAGCAGCACAGACTGAAATACTAAAAGTAGTCCTTTCATTCTATGGGTTTGGAGCCCTGGTAGTGTACTGCAATGCAGCATTTAGCCAAGACCTGTCCAAAATTGAACAGATGAAGGATATAAGCTTAGCAGGACAGTGTATCTTCAGTCTGCTTACAGCATATACACACTAGCTAACTTGTGTTGGACTGAAAACTACACAGAATACTAGACATGAATAAATAAGTAGCACATTTTGTTGGTTCTTTACATGTTATTGCAAAAATCAAGGTTATTAATATCTTTATTGAAGCTACAAAAGCATTAATATGTATGAAAATTCTATATTCTATTATTATTCATTCATTATTTAAAAAATTAATACTTTTGCTTTGATATAATGAAGTTCACATTTCTAAGGTTTTCTTTATTCTTCTGCTTGTTTGATTTCTGGAATAGAAGACAGTCTTAAAATTCAACTCTAAAGACTCAGGCTTTCAGAAAATATCAAATGTGAATCATGAGAATAAGTGATGTGCTGGAGTGTGTTGGAGACATGAGAAATATAGCATTGTTGAGCAGCTTTCTAAAGTTCTAATATGTGTAAAGATACATTGTTTATCTCATCATGTTTTCTAAGTATTTGATAGACATTGGAAGTGCAGAATACAGTAAGAGCTACTGTCACCAGCTACAATGGTGATAAATGCTATCATCTTAATCACACATGATTAGTTGATTTTAAAACTAGTCCAGAATTATTTAGTAGGATTTTTATCATTCTTTAAAGCATCAAACTGTTAAAAGCCTAATAGCTGCTATTTAAACAGAACAAATGTAATCAAATGGTTATTTTGCAGCTAGATAAAACTTTGTTTTTCAGTAGGTTTACATTTTGAAAAGTTTTTTGCAATATGGTTGAGTAGCTGCAGTTCTCATGAATGTATTAAAATCAGCAATAAAAAGAATCTGTGCACTCAGCTAGTAACAGCCATGACTTAAAAACTGAATGGTTTACTCTCAAAACGAATGGAAGTCAGGAATGAGTTTTCGTGGGAGAGGTCTGTGCTTTAAAATTCCTAATCACTCAACCAGTATAATTAATATTTTCACTTAATATCAGATGTGTGGAAATACAACTGTAGCAGAAACACAAAAGATTTGCAAATTAGCAGGACAACATTGCCATGAAAACAAATGGCAAATTACCTTTACAAAAATCATGAAACCTTAATCTGCTGAGGGATAATTAAACATAAACAAGACCTTTTGGCTGAAACATGGGAGTTATTCACCTATTGCTAAAATCTTCATTCAGAGGCTCAGCACAGCAATCAGGCCAGGCTCATTTTACAAAATATCTCCTTTTTTTTTCAAGAATGCACCTTCTGTGCTATGTTTCATTTGAGTATCTGTATAAATTCCCTTGAGATGTCATGTGCATATGGTTGTGATAAACAGGGTAGCAACCATTCCTCCATCAGCTACGGAAGCACAAGTTTTCCTAGGCCTTGTAGGATCCTGGAGAATGTATATTCCAGGTTATAGTCAACTTGTGACCCAAATGAAGAACGGTTTCGAGTGGGCCCTTGAACAACAAGAAGTCTTTGAGCACATCAAACAGGAGACAGCTCGAGTGGTAGCTCATAAGGCTGTCTGGACAAGACAAGCTGTGCACAATGTGCTCTACTCTGCAGCCAGGGAGCACAGCCTCTCCTGCAGCCTCTGGCAAAAACCACCAGGAGAAAACACAGGTCAGTCATTAGGGTTTTGGAGCTGGGGGTATTGGGGTTCAGAAGCCCACTACACCCCTGAGAATTTAAAAAGAGGTTTTCCAAATGTAACAAGGGACACAAGAAAAATGGGAACAATGCTGCTGCCTCTCACTGGGCTAGCACAAAGCAAAGGCTGTTAAGACGAGCTAGCAATAAGCCTCTGATTGAATCACTCATGCATTGCTCCACTTCAAGCCAGTGTAGCTCTGATGGGATGAAGTTTTATTCATATATTTATATGAACATTTAAAATATTCATATATTCAAAAATATTTATTCATTTTACTGGAGCACCAAAAGACCTCTTAATGAGCCTGGAGCCAGTATAGCAGGGACTGCGATAAAATATTGAAAAAATTATCTCTGCTGCAAATAATTTACTGTGGATGAGGGAGCTGATTCATTTGAGATTATAAAGACAGTAGTGAGATTGCAAAAGGTGTAAGAGCTGGTTAATTATCCTAATGCTACAAGTAAGATTGTGACTCATGACATCTGACTTAACTGTTGTGACTCAAGGTACAACATCTCTGATCCTTTTCCTGACAGGTTTGGGGGGGTTTTGCCATCCTCAGCTATCCTGTTGTTTCTGAATCACTCTTAATACCTCACATCACAAAGTGTACCTGCCCCAGCATCATCACTGCTGCCGAGAGTGATAGGATGTTCTGGGAAGTGAAGGACAGATTTCCAAGTGCTTTAACAAAGAGACCATTGTGGAAGTGTTCCACGATTTCTTGTTATCTGCTTGTCTGAACTTGTCTTCTCTAATTTCCCTTTGCCATTTAGAGGCAGAATTGTTTGGGGTAGTGTGAGGCAAAAGAAAGGAAAACTTTGAGAAAAAGAGATTTGGGAAAGAACAAAGAACAAAAAGCTCTGTTAATTCAAAGGCAGCAAGGTTGGAAATAGGCAAAACCATTGTCCCACAGGAGTGTGGCTGCAAATACCAATGTCTTCACAACTACTAAAGAGAACTGTTCAAAACCTTTTCAGATAAAACTCTTCAAAAATGTATTTTCAGCTCCACCGAATGTTTCAGGAAAGATTCTATTACTACAAAAGCCTTTATTTTCTGTTAAAAAAAAATTGTTTGGATAATGTGACATTTCTACTTAAACAACAATTTATTCTTTGGAGGGTTTGTGTATTTCTTTGTTTTTACTGACATTTTCTAATAAAACATAATCCTACTCTGACATCCAAAAGTGCAAATTTTACATAATTTTCATGAACTTTTTTGTGCTATGACAAATTCACCATGCTGTTTTTCAGGTGGAAAACAGATGCATACAGACTTATTAAATATCCTATTACAATAATTTGGTTTAAATAATATTTTATAGATACATAAGAATGACAGAATATTGAGTGATCAGATCTTGTCTTTATGAAGCAGAAAAATATAAACCCATGCAATATTTCAAAGATGTCCTCCAATATTTTTTATGAACTTCCAGCACACAAGATCCAGTAGTTTAGCCAAACATCTGTTCAAGGGCCTTACTAAACTGATAATTAGAAATTTTTTGTAATCTCTATCTGACAGCTTTGTATTGAAAATACAGCCTCAAGTGTTTTTGTTTAAATTAAGTCAGCATTTCTTGCAACACATACATAGGATGTGGAGGAAAAAAAATGGCCATCTTCTTAAAAGTAATTAATTCAATTTCATTTATCCTTATGTTTCCACCTGAGCTTGTTTTTACTGAATAAATAGACTTCTCCCAGCCTTTCGACGTAAACTGTGCTTTCACTAACACATATCCCTTGCCTTTTTTTCTCTCCTTTAGAAATTGTCCAGTTTATTTACACCTATCTTGCTTTCAGACTGGGGAACGGTGCACCAGCTGTGGTCTCATCACTGCTTAGTACAGCGAAATAATTACTTCCGTTGTCATGCTGTTAATACAGCCCAAAATGAGATTTGCCTTTTGTGCAACCACATTATCTTGTTGACTCAGACGCAGTTTGTGAGCCATGATGACCTTGGACCTCTCCTCCCTACTGCTGTTCCTCCAGTTATTCTCCCATTTGTATTTGTGCACTTCAGGTTTCCTCTGCAGGCATTACTATTCATGGCACTTGTCATTACTGAATTTCATCCTCTGGTTCAAACGTTTGCTGCAGTTAACAGCATGGTTATGAATTCTGATCCAACCCTCCAAAGTACACAGAACTCTCCTTAGCCTGTCACCCACAAACTTCTGTAGGTGTGCTTTGTTCCTTCATCCAAGCCACAAACATAAGGATTAACCAGGACTAGGACCAAGGCAGATCTTTGGGGTGCCTTACTCAACCTACTCTCATTTTTTGGTAGAGAAAAGGATGAAAATCACTCCCTAAGCGCCATTTTTCAGTCAATTACACATCAATACACAGTAGTTATAATTCCCTACTTTGCTGGTGTAGAATGTCTAAAAGCTTAATAAAGTCAGAATACTTCACATTTTCGGCTTCTCCTCCATCTGTTAAGCAAGATTATTCATCAGAGAAGGAAATTAGATACATTTAACATGATTTTCACTTGATAGATCCATGCTGGACATTTTAGAGTATTGCACTTTGCTCTTGTTTCCTATATTCTTATTGTTTAACAATCTGTTTTAGTATCTACCCCACTATCAAAGTTTAAATGACAGGCATACCGATTTTGTAGGTTTTCCTTCTTTATGTGTGAAAGTACACACAACACTTTCAGTAAGTTCACACTTTATTTACCCTACTGGAGAGGTAGCCACATTTCCAAAATAGCTAAACACAGCAGGAAACCACACTGTTATGCAGAATTTCATCAAAATGTCATAAACAGAAGCCAGCATTTCAAAAAACACCTCTGCATCATTTTCCTGTGTCTTTCAATATATGACTAGCAGCCAGAAATCTTGTTTGTATCACCTCACTTGTGTTTATTTATATTATATTCATCCCATTCTTCCCTCTTCTATTTTTCAAGGATCAGGGAGGATCTCCACCACTTATGCAAAACTGATGTGTTTTGTGGCCAAGGGAGGCAGAGGAGTTCATCATCCTTCAAAGCACTGGAGGCTGCTCTGCCTGCCTGTTCTCTTTGAACCTGATCCTTCCCTAGCCCACATAAGCATTATTCATATCCAGCTGTTTTAGGGTTAGTCAGTCTGATCCTCTTTGCACATAAAATGTTTATTGAAACAGGGACTCGAGCACATGCTTCTCTGTTTTTCAAACAAATTTTCAGATAGTGAAAATATCTTTGGAAGGTGTATCTGACCCAAGACACACACACTTACCATTTAAACAGCTGCATCTTAATCAGAAGCATTTGAGCCTCTTTTTTAACTGATGGGAAATTGGTGGTTTTACTCATCTATTTTTTAGTCATGCCTTAGGAGCAGCATTTCTCTTACTGGTTAGAAAAAGCTAAGCCTCACACTTTCAGATATAGATACTGGGCAAAAATATTGCTTGATGAGGCTTATTACAGTCTTTGTCTCTCCTCTAAACTGGACACTCTTACCAGTTTCTCTGACAGAATAAAATTTTTCATAATTGGTATGTTCTATCTGAAATGTGTATTTTTGATGTATGCCCATGTAATGAGAAAATACCAGTCGAATTTATTTCTGCACATTGTTGAAACAGAGCTTCAAATCAATTTTTTAAGAAATAATCCATGTAGAAAATTATACTGTGCATCTATGAAACAATGCTTTCATGCTTATAACCATAAAACTACCAAGTCATTAAAGGAATCTACTCAAGAAATCATAAGCCACATTGGAACAAAACATATTCATCCATCTCTATCTCGTGAAAGACTTCTGGTCAGCAGCTGTGTTGAAGAATGTCATTTGGTTTTGGTCTGAAGTCATAAGCATTTAAACCAATTCTACTCAGATCTTCATGCCTCCCCAGAATTGCTGCTGAGCTGTAAATAGGACTGGAAAATTCCAGTTCACAATTTAATTTTCAAAAATGTTACAAATGACTGACTGGAAATAAAACCAGAAAGAGCAGGGAAACTGAGAACAAAAATCGCATCTTAAACTTGACTGTACCTTTTATAATTTTTTAAAATAAAATAACCCTCTTTAAGTAATTAATTTGACTGTAAGTTTAAGAACAATAAAGCTCATATACTAAATTTCAGTTTCAATATTGAAGTATATTGTTTGTGTGCCAGACCATAATGTTCTCATAATGAAGAACATGTAGGAGGTGGAAGGCTTTAACATTACTGTGTGGAGCTTCACTGATTTTTTTTCCATAAAAATATTTGACTTAATAGTGCAGGTATTCATACAGTAAATTAAAACCTAAAATTGCAAGGAATAATGCAGCTTCAATTGCCTGACAGGATGGGGATTATTTCTCACCTTCTCTCCCGCACAGATGAGTATAGCCTTCCTAAAGAGGAAATCTATTCATTGCTGAATAGAGAGAACCGTGTTAATATATTGAACTCTAGGAAGCCCCTAAATAATGCAATATAAAGTATTAGCATTTTTCACCCCCCTGAAGATCAAAGCTGAGGGTGTTAGCCATATGATGTAAGATTCATAGGTTATATCTGTGTGAATGCCAAGGTGATGTTGCAGGACTACATCTTACTGGAGTACAAATCTTAGAATTAAAAGAAAGGCACAGGGCAGGGATTTTTTGGTTTGTTTGTTCTTCTCCTCATATACTGCATTCTGTGAAACAATTCCCAGGGGTAGCTTGCCTTCTTTAATCTTGTAACTGAAATGTGGAATTTGTGCTTCCATCAGTAGATGTTGATGAAGCTGTGAAGGAAGTGAGCTCTGGAGGAGATCCTCCTGCCCTGGCACACAGTAGCTGTCCAAGAGGTTTGAGTTTAGTATGTCCTCAATGTTTAGACATAATTCTTTGGGCTGCTGAAGGGACCAGCTGCATTTAGACCTATGGAAACTGGATCTGAAAACTCTGTATGAGATTCAGCTGCTGGAAGGAAATTCTGTGCTGTGGGTGCAGATGTCTGAACTGATTGCAAAACCTGAACAAATAATCTCAATTATTTTATGGGTGTAGTGCTCCACAAAAGCAGAAGGGCTATTTCTGGGTGGAAGGTGAGGTATCAGTTTATAATTTATACAGTATAATTTAGTGGAGGTCTCCACAGAGGCTGTGAGAGTACTGGGATTTCTGTTCCCTACTCTTAGTCATTACTGCTGTGAGGTTCACAGCAGTGGCAATGTGGGTGACATGAGCCATGCCAGGTGGGATGCTGTGCCAGCTGGGATGCTGTGCCAGCTGGGATGCTGTGCTGTGGCTGCACAAAGCCTCTTTTGAGAAATTCTTCTTTCCCATGCAAACTGTGAAAAACAAGAAGATAACGCTTGGACACCTGCTGTTTTCCTGAGATGTTTTGGTTCCAGACAGAGTGTGTTTTGGAATTGAGTGTTGTGAGGCTTCAACCAATCACCCTGGGGGGTGGTTGACCACCTGATGGATTTTTACCACATATAAAGGGGAATACAACAATAAATGTGGCTGACGCCACTTCTGCTGTTTTCACTGCACTGGGTCCTGTCTTCCATCCTGGGTAAAACAGCGGCACTGTGCCAGGTGCTCCAAGTGTCAGAAAACAGCTCTGACATTGCTGCTGTCAGTAGCCAGAACCAAAACATGTACTACGCAAATCTTGTCCATCCCTCTATGAGTGTAGAGATTCTTCCAGCAGTAATTAAACTCAGGAAATTACTGATAGCCAGGTATGGAAAGCTTAGAATGAACATGTGAGCAAAAAATTAAGGCACAACCCCAGACAGTTCCCACTACATGAGGGTTTTCCAATTATTATGGAAGTTTCCTGATCTGGAAGTTGCAGTGCCAAGGTGGAATACAGCCTGGTGGGGACGGCAGCTTCCTCACTCAAGAGAACTGCTCCAGTGAGTACTGTGGATATCCAAGCAAAGTATTCCAGGACTGAGGTATCCCCAGGGATAGGGAAATCGTTAAGGTTCAACCTGTGCACTTCTTCCATAGAGTTTTGCTGGGAAGAGGGAAGTATTTGTTTGTTTGTCTCTATATCTCCTCTCTGTCCATCATATAGCACATAATCAAGCCCATGCAAATGGAAAATCTTAATTAAATAGTTCTAAAAAGCCAGTACTTAATTGTCTCACTACATGTGACATTATTTCAGTCATTGACTGTGGAAGGTAATCCCAACCTCCTGCAATCACTCAAGGAAGCTTTCTTCCACTGTTTTTACTTCCCTCTGCTTCCGTCGATTGTTATGAGCAAATATCCATCCTAGAGAACACCTGTGCTCTGCAGGTGCCTGGAGCTTCCCTGTGGTACCCAAGCCTTCGAGGGCTGTAACATGTGTGCCAGTATGCTCTGAACAGATTGCTCCAGTAATGGACACAGGAACACAGACTTCTGCATGGGGAGAGAGGATTCAGGGAATAGATGAGGAAGATGTGCTTGTCTTAGGGCCATAATGAGCTGTTGATCAAAGAATCGAACTCCAGTGAACAACCCACCAGGCTTACTAGGAAGTTTGTAGATTCAGTATTATTCTCAGCTGCTAAGGAACATTAAAATCTATAATTATGTATGGTAGGTTTGCTAAGAAAATTATATCTCTGAGGGGGGGAAAAAAGAAGCATTCAGAAAATTCAATAGCTTAACCCTAACTAGAAAGAGTCTCTTCTCCTCTCTGTCATATTCACTGCTCTGCTGTTTGATCTCATTAATTCAGTGATTTCCAAAGTGGGCCTCTGTGTCACTGTTACAGATGTGTTCTTCACGTTAGCTGCCCAGTGAACTGTGGGTATACCCTCTCAGAAAGTAAAACCATGAGTGTCAACTTCAAGAGTTTCTTACACATCATGTCCCTGTTTTGAGCTTTGCCCAGAACCCAGGTATCATGCATGTGTTTGCTCTTTTGCAAGCCCTAACCACTGAAAATTTGTGATGGAAAAAGCCATGCAGCCAGAAAAGGCATCAACCTTTCAGGCTTTTTCCAGGCAATTGAATCCAGCCCCTCACTAGTGGAGCCCAGAAAAAGCACAGTTCAGCTTTTAGACACCGAGTCAAAAATCATCCCTGACCATAATGGCTGTTGGGTCCATGACCACTTGGCAGATGGCTGGATGTAGAGGACTATATTTAGGTGTCTTAAATTCTACCTGAATTACTCCAATGAGTTGCTGAGGGAACAAATTTGCGTACATATTTAAAACTTAAAGATTTGTTTCAGTTTTGATGAACGTCCTCAGAGTTACTGACTTTGGGGAGGCAAGTGGGGTGCTGGGTCTTAAATAACTTACCAAAGATCACTCAGGAAAGATTGTCACAGCAGAGAAGTGAACCCAAACAAGCCATGTGTCAGCTATCAACAAGGTTACAGAACTTCCTGAGCATGTTAAAGTCCACAGTCCTTGTTCTATTTTTCCTTGAAAAAAAACCCCTACTTATATATGAAATGCAGAACAATGAGGGCAATCTGTGTGGCACTTCTGACAGTAACAAACCACCTCCTTTTTCTTTGTCAAGTGTAGCAAACTTGACCATTTTCAGAAAGAAGGATTGACTTAATTTGAAAAAATTCTCCATGCAAGCATCCACACATGAGCGAGAGAAAAGCCAGGGAAAATGCAATTTTGCTTTATACATACATACAGGGAAATCCAGGTGCATTCAAGCCTGACTTTAAACTTTAGGCAACAGCTTGTCTAATTTCAACTCAGGTCTTAACTTGTTATAGGAATTTTGCATGAATGGACACTACCCATCAGTGTCATGAATGCAATCGAATTCAGGCCAACCACTGCACTTGGAATTAACGTTCCAATTCTTCACCTCCACTGAGAACTGAACCATAAATTCTCTATGAGGGTCTGGCTGAGGCTCAGTGAAGCATGAGTGGAGATTTTCTTATGTAAATAAGATAGCAGTCAACTCATTTAACAAAACTTCAACAGTAATTGAGCAACAATCAGCTCATATTTTGTCTTTCACTTCATCTTGTACTCGATTAAATAGACATGGGCTTGGCTGCATTCCCCTTAATTTTCTCAAGGCCTTACTTGCCCAGTATCATTTGAGGCCTGACAATTGTTTCTGATGGAAACCTGTGTCAAACTAATTGTATAGCTTTGTCTAGATCTTTGTTGGACAGCTACCAGTTTTGAGGGGTTTTTTTGCACTAGGTAATGAGGGCTCACATCCAAAGACATTAAATTGCAAAAGTAGATAAATTCCTGCTTTAAGATGGTGTCATGATATTAACCCCCAGCCACTGAGTTTGGGGTTTTGTGCTTTGATATTTTTTTTTGTTTGGTTGGTTTAGTTTGGTTTGGGTTTTTATTGTTGTTTTTGTTTGGTTGGTTGTTTTTCCTTTGTTGTTTGTTTGTTTCTTGGAGTTTTTGAGGTTAGTCTTTGGGGGTTTATTTGGGGGGGTTGTTGTTTTGGTTTTGTTTTGTTTTGGGTGTTGTGGTTTTGTTGGGGTTCAGGGGTTTTTTTTTTGAGTGGAGGGCAGGGAGAGAACAGATGGTATGTGTTGTGTTTTTTTCAGGTGGGTAATCCTGTTTCCTATGGAGTATTGAGTCAGATGTCTAGTTAAGGCAAATCATCATGATGTAAGTGTATCTGCAACACAATTTATGTCAATTCCTATGTCCTGTCTGTCCAAGAGATTTTTGTGATGAGAATTAGTAGAATGTTGTGTAAAATCATAGAGTCACGGAATAATTTGTGTCAGAAGGGGTCCTAAAGATCATCTCCTCCATCTCATCAGTTCCAACTCACCTGCCATGGGACACCTTCCACTGGACCAGGTTGCTCAGAGCTCCATCCAACCTGGCCTTGAACAATTCCAGGGATGGGACATCCACAGCTTCTCTGGACAACCTGTGCCAATGTCTCATCACCCTCACAGTAAAGAATTTGTCTCTAATATCTAATCTAAATCTCCCCTTTTTTAGTTTAAAAGCATTCCCCTTGTCCTACACCCTGTCCATGTAAAAGGTACCTCTCCATCTTTTCAATAAACCTCCTTTAAGTACTGAAAGGGCACAATGAAGCAATTAAACTATGCAGGTATGTGTCTGGTTGTGGTCATGTGTATGTTCACCGCATAATATTTTGTACCTATGTAAAAATACTTTTTTAAAGACATAAAATTGACATCTGTGATGCAGAACTATACATAGCACATTCTGAAACTCAAATTCATTACAAAAGTTTAAAAGTCTCCAAGGGTTGTCTGTGCATTGCTGTAGTCCAGTCTGGTTTTCATGTTAATGCTTTGAATCAGCTCAAGAAACTGATACCGAGGGGTAGCTAAGAGAAGAGCTAAGCAGACAAGAAAAGAAAAGAACAAAGGCTTCTTAGCTGAAATAGCTAAAAAACCCCAAACAATAGCTTGAGCTTATGCAAATGCAGTGTCTCTTTTGGTGCATTCATCCAGTTTTAAAAGTACCTAAATGTTATGCTCTCTAAAACAATTTGTAATGGAAAGTGTAATAGGCTTCAACGGCTGGACTGAATTATTCAGTTCAAAAGAATGTGTGTGTGAGGGAGAGAAATAATGCTGCACTCTTTATATACCTCAGCAAAGGCTTGATGCTTGCACTGAGCATCCAAGTTTTCTGAAACACATAGGCTGGCAAACACCATCCTTACACTTAAAAATCATAGCTGACCATCACTCTGGAGGAATTTAAGGACCTATTTATGCTATTTCTTTTGATATCATATTGCAATCACACACAGCTCTAGCAATATGCATAAAGCTCAGAAAGTAAAAGAGTATTTATTAAATTAGGGTCTCTATTGAGAATTAATTACACCATTTGAAGGTTTTCCTACAAAAGAGAGTTCTCAGAAGGTTTGGACAGGGTTTTTTCTTGGGTTTTTTTCAACAAATTGATAACCAGTAACTCCTCCTTCTGGTGAGACTGACCTCTAATCCATCGCTATCTATCACAATTTTTGAACTCAGCAATGCTAGATGAGGCATATGAATTAAAATGCATCTTTTCTCTCACTACAGATGGATAATGAATTTAAATCATATTACATCAAGAATGGAAACGTGATCTATAATTAGGTTTGGATGACACCTCTTCTTATAAGAATATTTTCACTTACTAATTGAAATGTTTTTTAAAATTTAACTGTTCAAGGTGACTTTTTCTATGCTGGTATCTGCTTCTGGCTGCATTTTGTAATTATAACCAAGTTTATTCAGCTGTTTCCAAGTATGTAACTAGAGGGAAAAAGAGTTGGTTTTATCCATATTAAAACTCTGCTAACCTTTGAGAAGATCCAGTGTCCTTACACTGTGGAACAGGAATTAGAGACTTGGCAAGGAAGTACACTGTTATATCAGCCTTTTTACTGTCCTCATGTTCACCTTGCTAAGGAATGATATTAGTCAGCAAATCCTTGTTGATGGTTCACATCCAGCTCCTCTCTTTTCTGTGTATTCAGAAGAAGGGCTGGAAGGAAAAAGATATTTTTTCTGTGCAATTCTTAAGAATATGAATTCTGTCTCTCTCAACCCACCAATATGGTTCCCTGTACATATCAGGTTTAGTGATGTGAATGCAAAGAAGGAGGAGAGTTGGAGGGCAATAATATAAGCGAGGAAATTGTGCAGAGAAGAGCAGTTCCAGGGTCTGTATGAGGAAAAATAGCTCCATAAAATCAGTGGATTTGTAGTCTGGAGTTGACTGAGAAAGAGTATTGGGGTATGATATAGGGAGGAGCTGGACTGGGAAGAAATGAGGTGGAAAGATCAGGACAATCTGAGTAAGCATGAAAACAGGAGCAGGTGCACAGTGAGAAATTAGTCTGATTGACTGGGGCCTCCCTGTCAAAAATAAGACTAAAGAGCTGGAAGGTGGAACCCTAGAGGGCAGACAAGAAACTGGGAATGAGTGCCAAGGGGAAATGTGAAAGAGCTCAGATGCAGCAGCAGAGTGGAGAAGATTGGGTGCATGAACAGAGAGGGGCAGGGTAAGAAAAGTGAGAGCAGAAAGGGGGAGAGGTCAGGGGTATTGGGGCAGTAAGTCCATCAAGGGAAATGGAAGAGCAGCCAATTAAGAGATACTTTAGGTGAAACTTGCAGTGGTGCCAATCACAGACACAGATTCACTCTGAGGGCACAGAGAGCTCATGACTTAGAAAGACCTGTCTGTTCCTTGGTACCACTCAGCTTCTTCTGGTGCTGAGCACTGTGGGACAGGATAATGCACCATGGAAGAGTCAAAGGTGTCCCTTTGGGGATGGACTTGCAGCAAATGAATGTTACTGTGGAATAAGTGTTTGTTGGTGATAGTAATGGTGTAAGTAAATGTTGACACACAGACATAAACACTACACAAGATAATATTTATATTTCAAAAGCAAGAGCAGGAAATTAAGGTTTTTCAGAATTAAGACTGTTTTAAAATCCTGCTTCTTTTAAAGCACTTTTTATAGATAGAAAAAATATCCAATATTATCATAGCCGTAGGCTGAAGACAAGCCCTTAGATTTCATTAATAATTGACCTCTGTTTGAAATATTGCCATGCATATTTGTGCTGTTCCAGGACTGCATCTTTGCTGTAGCTAAAACTGCACTTTTTCCAAAACTGGGTCATGGCTAAAGCAAATATTTTATTAGGAGCTTTTATTAAACATATTAAATCTTGCCAGAGAGATAAAATATTAACAAATCTTTACAGACTAAAAAGAGAATAGTGGTTTTGGTTTTTGTTTTTGGTTTTGGTTTTGGGGGTTTTTAGGGTTTTTTTTGTGGGTTTGTTGTTGTTGTTGTTTGGGGGTTTTCTTGTTTATTTTGTTTTGGTTTTGTTGTTGTTGTTGTTGTTTTGTCAGGGAGACAAAATCTATATAACTAGCTCATTGAACCTAATGAACTATTCCAGCATTATTGCACAGAAATATATTCTGTTTCCTAGGATCCAGCATCCTTAAAGGGCCTGGACAAGGGTCTCCAATAATAAGATGTATATAATGAATTCCTATGCTACTGTGAGTTCTAGAAGCTGTTCTTTGCTCCTATGGTTACTCTAGGGAATATAATACGGGGGAGAAAAAGAGCTGGAGCATAGCAAGACCTCATAGCTTTCTGGCTGTTTGTGCTTCAGGGACTGTGGGAGAGGCAGAATAAATTATGAGAAGACTTTGGGCATGCCAACCTCTATAAGTATGTCAGCATGTGCTGGGGGAGGCTATGTGGCTGTGCTGTCAGATATTTTGCTCTCAGCTGACCCATGGGGAGATCATTCTGTTCTTAAATTCCACCTCCTGGAAAATCTTTCCTTAAAAGGAAAAATCAAGCAGTGAAATCACTGCAGAGTTCCCAATGCCCTCAGTCATGCCAGAAACTTTAAAAACAAAAAAAAATCTTTAAAACCACTTTTTCTCTTATTTTCCTCAAGCCACTGTTTACCTCTTTACTGTAATCCATGTGGTATGTTTAATGGACAAGGAACAGGACACCAGGTCTCCTCCTACAATTGTTGTAACCCATAGGCCTTAGACTGTTTGCTTGCTTTTTCACCCACTCTTTAAAGAGCACTGCAATGATGACATTATTCCAACACAAAGGACTGAGAACAGTCTTCCATCCAGACTGTTCTCACAGTCTGCTCAATGTTTTTAAAAATGTAGCTTTGAGTCTGTATTCATTTTGCACGGCCAGGTAGCTGAGGAGGGGTTACAGGGGTGGCTCCTGAGACAAGCTGCTGACAGCTTCACCCACATCCAATAGAGCCAGTGCCTGCCAGCTTCAGGAGGGAACTGCTGCTGGCCAAGGCTGAGCCCATCAGGGATGGCAGCAACACCTCGGGGATAACTAATTTAAGAAGAAGAAAAAAGTTATTGCACAGACAGAATTGCAGCCAGAGAGAAGAGCAAGGATGTGGGAGAGGAACAACTCTGCAGACACCAAGGCCAGTGGACAAGAAGCTGGAGGAGGTGCTCCAGGTGCCGGAGCTGAGATTCCCCTGCAGCCCGTGGTGAAGACCATGGCAAAGCAGGCTGCTCCTGGTGGACTGCATCCCGTGGAAAGGGACCCACACTGGAGCACTTCAGGAAGAACTGTAGCCCATGGCAAGGACTCACACTGGGGAAGTTCATGGAGAACTGTTTCCCATTGCAGGGAACACACATTGGAGTAGGGAAAGGACTCCTCTCCTCGAGCAGCAGCAGAAATGTTGTGTGATGAACTGACTGTAACCCCATTCCCCATTTCTCTGAACTGCTGTGGGGGATGAGGTAGAGCCCAGGAACGAGGGAAGGGTAGGGGAAAAGGGTTTTTAAGATTTATTTTGCTTCTCATTATCTTGCTCTGATTTTGACTGGCAGTAAAATCAATTAATATCCCCAACTCAAGTCTGTTTTGCCTGTGATGGTAACCAGTGAATGACCTCTCCCTGTCCTTATCTCAAATCATGATTTTTAATTTTTTTTCATCACTGAAGTGCTAAAATCACTGGTTTGGAGAAAAGATGTTGCAGGGCTAACCTCATTGCCCTCTACAGCTTCCTGAGGAGGGGAAGAGGAGAGGGAGATGCTGATCTCTTCTCTGTGGTATCCAGTGATAGGACATATGAGAATGGTCCAAAGCTGTGCCAGGGGAGATTTAAACCTAACATTAGGAAAAATTTCCTTACAGAGAGGGTGCTCAAACGCTGGAACAAATTTCCTAGAGAGGTGTTTTATGTGCCAAGCCTGTCAGTGTTTAAGGAGCATTTGGACAGTGCACTTAAAAATATACTTTAGCTTTGGGACGACCCTAAAGTGATCAAGCAGTTGCACTACATGATTTTTCTAACTCCTTTCCAGTTGGAACTATTCCATTCTGTTCTATTCTATTCTGTCCTAAAGGGTGGGTCATGGTCACAGCAACAGCATTATTTACTTTGTTGTTGTTGTTGTTGTTGTAGCCCCTGTGCATTTCACTGGAGCCTCTATATGCGTATTTGAAGAAAAGCTTTTCATGAGGTAACTGGCAGGACAGTCAGAGGTAGCCCAACACCTGGCAGGATTTATTGTGAACTGGGTATTTATCTGCTCCAGACTGTCAGTATATCCAGAGAATTTCAGGGCACTGTTAGCCTCTATAGATTTTGATTTTTTTCTGTTTATAGAACACAGATTAGAAGTTCTGCAGATTTGGGATTTAGTTGCCTAATGTTGTACTTATATCTTTGTGTTCCTTTGCTGATTTAAGCAAACTGCCTTGCTGAAAACTGTAAAATCTTTGACAGACTGATTTCACTTGAGCAGTGTATTATGGCTAAGTCTGCACTCATATTTCATATTAGCCCATAAATCATCTATTATTACCTCCAGGAGCAGGAACTACATCTTCCTTTCTGTGTCATTCCTTGACAGCTGCCCAAAAGTAATCCCCAACGAATGGCAGTGAATGTATGGCTTAAACACACCCAAATTCTTTGCAGCATGTAAAGACAATTGTCTTCACAAAATGGTTTCCACATAAGCATCTTTGGATGCTGGTTCACTTCCTTGGGATTCCTGCAACAAGAGAAGATGAACCCACTGGGAAGTGAAACTGTGCTGGAGAGTGAGCAGTGGGTTTCACACCCAGACGTTCAGCCGATCCTCCTGGATCGTGTTGTCCTTGGATGACTGGGTGTGGCTGTATGAGTGTTCTTAAGGGCTGATGATGCCAAGATCAGAAATGCCCATGAAACAGTTCAGATCCTTGCTTCCCACCTCTGTTTGATTAATTTAAAGCTAAAGAACACACATATACCCCTAAACAAACAAACAAGCAAATAGACAAAAGCCAAATAAACATAAAAATTCAGCAAACAAAACACCAACACTAGCATTCTGACTAGCTATGCTGCCTGTGGGACTTATGCAAGTGGACTGTGGACAGGATGCTCATGTACTTGCCAAAAGAAGTCCAAGTTATGAACAAAAGGCATAAACTTCTGACTTAGATAAGAATTCATTTAAATTTTTTTTGCCTTATGTATCCATATGTGATGGGTTAAACACCATTTTCAAAAGGACGAGGGGGGAAGTTGCAGCAGACTAGCTGGGACTGAAAATCCTGAGCTTAAGATAAAACCAACTGAGAGTAAACTGTGACACATGGATAAAAAGAACATGGTATTATTAATGCTTATCACTCTTTAGGTCCATACAGTTCAATGACAGTTTCAAAAGGATGTACTGATAAAGGATTTCCTGGTAGTTTGACACAGTGTGTGGTGGTTCCAGTAAGCCTCTTGCTGAACAAAGAGCACTGGGGAACCTCTGAAGGCTGAATGGATGACTGACAGTGCTGAGCCTGAGAAGGAAGCACTTTATCCAGGCTTTTGTCACTTTTTTCAGCTAACTGCACCAATGCTTAAGCTGCCGTCTAAGTGATTGCCTTGTTAGTCAGAGCATGAAGCAAAGTCTTAATTTTTTGCAAACTTTGTGATGCTTTCTTCTGTGGTCTCAGGATGCCAGTTTTCAGAACTACTGGAGTTTGAGCAAAGACAGCTGTGCTATTTGGGCTGTATTCAATAGATCTGAGATCTGGAGGTTCTGTATCCCATTGCCCATGCCCGCCACTCACCCAAAAGTAGGATGGGGTTAAGAATCCAAAAACTGAAACATCTAGCAGCCTTAAATTATACAAACATGATTTTCCTTCTTGCATTCAATCAAGCAAAAATCTGTGACACTTGAAGTCCAAAGAGCGATGCAGCAGATCAGGCCTTTCTCTGGCTTTGCCAGGTCTCACATAAACGAGACTACGTATCCCTTTTCCTGGGCAGTCTCCCCTGAGTTTTTGTCTTCCTTTCCCTGCAGCTGGAATCTCCCCACAGAAATCAACCTTGCAGCACTAAGAAGGGCTTATCCAGTATGATTTGGGAGACAAAAAGATAACTTGACATGAAAAATTTCTGACTGCCTCAGGGGAGCTGAAGGAGGATAGGAATGTTCCCTCCACAGGAGGCTTGGACATCGGGGCGGAAGAGAGAGAGAGAAAGGGAGGATTATTAAAATAGTTTCTCTGCAGATTCACTGAATCATGACAATTCATAACTAGAGACACCGTAGGAGGGACAAGTAGATTTACTGGATCAAGAAGCTTCTTATAAAGGAGGAACAAATTAAGAATATTTAGCATGAAAATTAACACTGGAAGCTAAGCTTAATACTGACCCAGATACAGATAGAAAGCTACTCCCTGACTAAAATGAAATAATTATCGGCAAGAGAAGATTCTTTAATTCTAGTCATCTAGATTTAGTTAGGGAGTAATGATACTTGGAGAGCAAGCAGGAGGGGCAGAACCAGGACCTAATCAGACATGAATGCATTAAACTGGAAGAGAAATGTAGGTCATACAGTCCTACCAGAGAAAGACAGAAAAGCAGCATGGCCAGACCTACAGAAGCCCTCTGAGGTGCAGCGAGCACCCACAAGCGAGACTGATGTACTCGCTTGGGCTCAAAGCCACAGTGCTGCATTCAAACACATTTCAGACTGTGTTTGCCAGCTCAACAACAGCAGAAGAGGGATTAATGGGTTGACAAAACACTTTCATGGAGACGTGCCCTTTTCTTCTTCTGCAGGAACCGTGGAGGAGCCTGGCTCTCACCAGCACACCCTTGGATCACAACTCCTTGCACTGCAATCGCCAATGTTGCCATGAGGAACACAGAATGCTAGAAACCAACCCTGAGAGACAAGTGCTGATTTTTCCCCAGTATAACCTCTCACACACCACACCTGTCTGACTGCAAAACTTGCCAAAACAGAGTCCTCCCACAAACCAAGACTGCTGAGCACACAGGAGAGCCTGGCAAGCATCTTTAGGAGGTTGCTAGGGCCCTGCACATGCTCCTGCTGTTGTAACCAGTGTTATATCCTTGAGAAATCCCCTGGCACCTGTCTTGTCTCTGTACTGTAGGTATGGATGTTATCATGTCACTACACTGAAATAAGCCCACGTGTGCTTATTTAGTGGTGATTATCATCACCAGCCTGTATCGACTGCCTTTTTGAACAAATTATCTCAGAAAAAGTGCTTGTCCCCAGGAACCATGGCAAATACATCCTTTGAAGCTGACAGAAGATAATCATCTCCGATAAGGGGTGAATTTGAAAACAGCACAGATAGGAATCAACTTATTCTTTAATGCTTTAAGCAAATTTCATTAATTACAATCAATTCTGTCTCTAATTTCTAGAACATGAATCAAGCCAAATGCTCTCTTTGTCATTATTGTGTCTTCAGGTGTATTGGATGAGCTGTCTGGCACTCATGTCCACTACTTGCTTTCACATACCTAAGACTTCCAGTCCCACCTGTTAAAACACTGTCTGTCAAAAATAATCAAGCAATCACTGCTCCATACCAGTGGTCAATGGATCAAATGTTTTAAGCCTTTGAGCATTTAAGTTTTGCTTGGTGCGCACATTCTCAATAAATTTTTACTATTTTTTCTGTCATAAGTTGATAAAGCAGCTTCAGCTGGTTCAGATGTCAGTCACAGGGAGGTCACTGTGAGCTGAAACACCTCTCACCACACTTTAAGAAAACAAGGTGAATGCTCACAGTTTTCTCAGGTTCTGAGCTCTCCACTGCCACCAGCTAAGTTAGCTATTTTTAAACTAGCTTAAGTAAAAACTACATGGTTCTGCAGTGGTGAAATGCCCTCTGTCATTTCCTGTTAAAAAATGCATGACCCCCTTTCTTCATTACACAGAGCTTTAGCATATACTAGATGTTATTTCCACTCTAATAACACTCAAAGGGTTGAACATATTTATATGTACATATACGTTTCCAGCAGCTCTGAATTTTCTTGTAGCCTTTCCTCTTTAAGCAAGTCTCTGGTAATTCAGCTGTGAAATTAAAGAAACACGGGACTCTGTAGTGAGCTCTTCTTTCTTCTTCCCCCTGTGAAGAATTCTTAATAATGTTCCATTTATGGCTGTCTATTATTAAGTAGGAAATGCAAAATGCAATATCTTCAGATAAAGAGACAAGCTTCTGTAGCTGTTGGGTGGAACAGTTAATTTTCTCTGTTGAATTAATCCAGAGAAATACCTGCAGCATGTCAGTGAAATGTACTAACTTTACTCAGTAAATAGCAGGAACCTGATAGCGTTGCGTCTACTTGTGGTGGCTGTGCTTTCCTCGATTTTGGTACTACAGCATTGAGGAGCATCCTAACAAATACTCCCAGATTCAAGCCACCTAGTTTAAGGCATTTAAATTAGGAACCTACTTGCCTTAGGTCCCCTGTGTGGCAGTCTCGATGAAAGCCAAGCAGCCCCCCAGAGCAGTTCAGCTGTTGCGTTGCCGCAGGGCGTGTCTGGCGGCCCGGCCGGGCCCCGCTGTGCCCAGAGCCGCAGGGCCGGGCCTTCCCCCCGCATGGTGCAGCCGCGACTGGCGGCCATGGGGGCTCCCCGGCTGCGGCAGCAGGGGCTGTGCCCGCCCAGGGGGCAGCTCATTGGTTCCTGTGCCGCTGCGGACAGCCCACTGATTGGCCGGCGCTCCTGTCAATCATTGTAATCCTCCGCAGTGATTGGCTTTCCCCACTGCCCTTCCCTCGTCTCTGTACTGTAACACGCCCTGACCGCCATTTTGGCCGTCTTTACCGCACTCCATGATCCAGTAATAAAACCCTGCTGGCAATAAGCGGAAAAGAACCCTTTCTCGTCTCTTTGCTTCCCTGCTTAAATTAAACCTCTGTGCGTGAACTGAGCCTCAACTCTGCAGGAGCTTTGATGCTCGGCTCAACTCTGTTTAGAGACTGGATAAAGCCAAAGTCGCTTTTTCAGGACACGAGACCGCTGCTAAAGGCTCCGAGTTACGCCACAGCCCGCCACTCCCAGCTGCATCATGCGGGGGGGAAAGCCAGGCCAGCCACGCCCAGAGGCACCGCAACAGTCACCCCTCCAAAAAAACCTCCACTAAGGCTGGAACCATCCTACCCTGTCTAGGATTCTAAAGGAAGGGTCTCATTATCTATTAAGCTAAAAAGAAAAAAATCATGTCTGACCATTTCCATGTACCTTAGTTGTGAATGTTGGCTCACTATCATTTGCTGGGCTTCACTGATGTGATCACAGTTTGATTGACGTCTGTGTTCAATAGTACATGGTGTACTCATGGTTTGCAAAATGCAGATCCCTTTCCAGCTAAAACAACATGGGATAGCAATTCGAAAATTCGGGAGCGTTATAGAACAGTTTTGAGGGGTTATATTAGTTGGTAACCTGCTCCTGGCTGTCCAAGCAGAGGTAGTTTTCTGCAAAGGCTCTTGTAACTGTGGGTTGAGCAGGACTGGTGTGACATCTCCGACCAGGCTTCTGCTGATTCAGTCTCAGCCTATATTCCTCTCATTATATTTTTTCTTGCAGCTAAGTACTTGCAAAGACTAAGTGACTTGAGTTCTAGCTATAAGCAATGGAGAGAGAGAATCACCCACTCAGCTATGGATTGTCTGACCTTTCCTGGCTGCCTATTTTCAGAAAGGAGATAAACCTCTCTCTGTGATACCCTCTTCTTCCTCTGACTTTGGACTACAAACCTAACTTTCAGGTGAAACAGAACTGTTTGTCACTCCAGGAGTTCTTCTTCTAACCTAAGTGTGAGATGCAACTCATAGATGAAGACACTGAAATTTCAATGTCCACTACATGACATACCTCCCACAGCTCCTCGGTGCCTCCACCAGCTCTTTGCAAGCTTTCAATACACTTGTGCAGCTGCTATTGAATGCACATAATTAAGCAATTCACCTACACCCTTGTAATTGTTTTGACTGGGGTAGAGTTAGTTTTCTTCACAGTGGCCAGCATGGAGCTATATTTGGGATGTGTGTTGGAAAGAGTGTTATTAGTATAGAGATGTTTTTGTTATTGCTGAGCAGGTCTTACACAGAGCCAAGGCCTTTTCCGCTTTTCATACTGCCACGCTGGTAAGCGTGCTGATGGTGCTTGGGATGTTGTGAGACACAGCGGAGACAGGTGACCCAAACTGATTTAAAGGATATTCCAGACCATGTGATATCATATGCAGTATACAAAGTAGAGGGAAGAAGGAAGAAATGGGGGAGGTTTGGAGTTATGGCATTTGTCTTCCCAAATCACCTGGAGATGGCTGAACATCTGCCTGCCCATGGCAAGTGGTGAATGAATTCCTTGTTTTGCTTTGCTTCTGTGGGCAGCTTTTGCTTCCCATGTTAAATTGTCTTTATCTGAATCCATGAGTTTTCTCTTTTTTACCCTTCCAATTCTTTCCCTGATTCTGCTAGTGGGAGGGTGAGTGAGAGGCTGTGTGGGGTTGAGTTGCTGACTGGGGTTAAACCACGACAACTCTTAATAACACAAGCACTCAATGCAATTCATATTGCTTCAAAATAAGCATCTAAGATGATTCAGGTGAGTTGATCATCTGAACTGCCTACTTTTTGCCCCTGACTCCAAAGTACAACTCACTCATACTTAGGTATTTAGCTCTTTAATACCAAAATAAGTGAGATGAGTCCCATTTTCTGGTTTTGGGACTCTGTTATTCCATCTTTAAAGTACTGCTGTTATTGCTCATTTGTATAACTTCTCAGAAAAAAGAACAAAGTTTTGCTCTGCTATATATATGTGATTTCCTACCTAGCCTTATAGTGATTCATTGCTATCATTCCTGACTGAACTTACAAGGCAGATAGAACTTGAGAGTTTGTGTCAGTCATGTGATATCTTCCACTTGCATTGAAGGGGAAAAGCACTTAAAAATTTTTTCAATATCAATTAATCACTAAGGAGACTGCAAGCAAAGTGAGTGACACTAATGAATTTAGTCAGAAAACACTGAAGGTTAGAAAGAGGATGCTTGTTTAACTAGTTCACTAGTTAAGGAATTAATGTATAACATAATGAAATTGTAGGACTATCTCACTCATGTGGAGTCTACAGTAGTTTGGGGCAGGCCTCATTCCCTTATACTCTGTACAGCCATGCATCTTGAAACTAATGAAACACTATGTCTTTATGAGACATGTCATGGACAACAAGGCTAATTGGAAAAAGGAATATTAATATAATGACTTTACCTTCATGTCAGTAAACTATGAAGGAGAATTAGAAAATTTGATGGGATTGCTTTGTTCAGCAAAGTTTTTTACTTTTATACCTTAATATCTAATAAAGTTTTGAGTGGTGCTGCTTAATACACTGGATTTAGATGTTTTATATATTAAAAATCCTTGTATTTTTTCTATCAGAACTTTAAGGAAGTTCTTCGTATTACTCAGCACTTTAATTTTTGATCAAATGAGAATAAAGCCAACCTTTTTTTAGTGTTGGTCCAGTCAAATACAGCGCCATTGCTGGAGCTAAAACATATAGATAGTTTATTCTAATAAGTCTGAATTATCTACTGTATCCTACCAAACTAGCAAACAAAATGTTTTGGTCTGTGATACTTAAGACGCAACTGGGTTGTTGTACATGGAAACAGTTTTTAATTATTAATGGAGGTTTCAACTCCTGATCCCTTATTTCTCTCTAGGGACCGTGCAAGGTAATTTCTCTGAAGTCCTTCTATATTAGACATTCTATCCAGTTGGCACTGAGACACACCAGCTGTAAACCAGTTTTATACCAGCTGATGTTATTATAGCTTTTATTGAGAGGGCAGATTTTTGATCATTATTATTCTATTAAACACTAGCGTCCATCACTATTTCTGTCAGTTATTTAAAGAACTGAGAACTGAGTAAGTTTGGCTGTTATTGCTGAGACGTGACACCAGCCTTTCTTATTCAGCTTCTTGGAAAAGAATTAAAGGCAGCATCTTCACTGAAAACCTTAAAAAGTCAAATCTGAAAATAAAGCTATCATTACATCGATATGGAAACTGCAAACAAAGTACTCAGGAGAGAGAAAACATAAAACTATCGGCAACATTTTCACTGCTCAAACCATATAAGCTGTAGCAAAGAGTGACTGTGGTTTGAAGAAGAACTTCGTAGATTTTCTAACGTTCAGTGCCCTCAGGATAAGGCAGAAATGGAAGAATAAAACAAATAAAGAAAAAATTACAAAATGGCAGTTATGATTATTAAAAATAAAAAAAATATCTGTACAAAGCAACTTTATGTATGGCTATTCGCATTTCAATAGACAGCAAATAAAAGATGTGATGGATAGTAAAGAGGGGAATATGGATGTGTCAGTTTTAAGGCAAGTTTTATATTGGGAAGAAGAAAGTGGTTTACTAGTCAAGTAATTAATCTGTGCAAGTCATTGTCACAAGGTATAACAGAGCTAAGACTTACTGAAGGATTTGAAAAAGATCAGGTATTTCTGTGAATAATAAAACCTTTATCTTTTCATCAGAGAGATTGTATAATATACAAAACCCTTCATATCACTGATGCTGTCCATGCTGGGCACATCAGATTAGATTAGACTTTTCTAACTTAATATGGAAGTTCCATTGTGCCTTTATGCCCTCTGACACATTCCAGTCTGACCTTGGTACGGCAGAAGGTCATGGAGCAGATCATCTTGAGTGCCATTACCTGGCACGTGCAGGACAACCAGCTTGGGCTTATGAAGGGCAGATGCTGCTTGACTAAACTGATCTCCTTCTGTGACAGAGTGACCCACTTGGAGGATGAGGAAAAGATTGTGGATGGTGTTTACCCAGGCTTTAGTAAAGTCTTTGACACAATTCCCCACAGCATTCTCCTGGAGACACTGGCATCCCATGGTGTGGACAGGGGCACTGTTTGCTGGGTCAAAAACAGTACTGGGGCCAGCTCTGTTTAATATCTTCGTGAATGTTATGGATGAGGGGATCAAGTGTACCCTCAGTGAGTTTGCAGATTACAAGTTGGATGGGAGTGTTGGTCTGCTGGAGGGCAGGAAGGTGGATGTGGATAGGCTGGATTGATGGACTGAGGCCAGTTGTATGAGATGAAATAAGGGAAACTGCCACGTCCTGCACTTGGGGCACAACAACCCCATGCAGAGGTGCAGGCTGCAGACAAAGTGGTTGGAAAACAGCCTGGTAGAAAAGGACCTGAGGGTGTTCATTGACAGCTGCTGAAAGTGAGCCAGCATTATGCTCAGGTTACCTCAAGTTAGACCAGGGAAGGTTTAGATTGTCTATTAGGAAGCATTTCTTCACTGCAAAGGTTGTCAAGCACTGGAACTGCCCAGGGCAGTGGTGGAGTCACCATCCCTAGAGGGATTTAAAAGATGTGCAGATGTGGCACTTGGGGACATAGTTTAGTGGTGGTCTTGGCAGTGCTGTGTTATTGGTTGAATTCTATGGTCTTAGATGTTTTTTCCAACCTATAAATTTGCGGGATTCTATGATTCTATTTGTCATTGTTACCATGCATTAACCTGGGTTAATACACTCCTGCCATGCTCTCTTTTATCCTCAGGATCATTTTGACAGCATCTAACCTATTCTTCTTTTTCAATTCATTGAGTTTTAAGTTGCCAAGATTTTTCAGCTTTTCTATGAATCAGTGTTCAGCTGTAGCTAACGACATAAATATCTATAAACTTCTAAACAATATTGTATTAGGTTTCATAAGATGTGACATACAAAATATGTCTTCTTACCCCTCTGTAGCATTTTTGTTCCCTGGTATTTCTTCCTCTTATTTATTGATTCTCTTAATAATGAATTATGGAAAATTGAATTTAAATGCTTTGCCTGTGATCCTGAAGCTCTGTGTCAGATAAACACAACTCCAGTGCTATAGCGAAAGGGACTCCTGGAGGTGTCCTGTGAACCCTGACAAATCCTGAGTGAGAACAACCCAAGACTGCTCTTCTCCAGCTTCTCAAAGGACATAAAGCCTCAAGACACTTAAGACCCTCTGTGCCATTGCTTACTGCCTTGAATGAGTGTGGAGAGTAATTTTCCTGTTCTTTAAAGGGTTAAAAAAGATCCCTTTTCTCTACAAAAAAATTCAAACCACTTTTTTTTCCCTCTTGTCCTACACAGCTGAAGGTCATACACATAAGACTGTTTTCTCTCTCTGCTATTCTTTTGCCCATATTTCTTATATCTGTGCAATATTTGATGGAGTGTTTCAAGTCTGGAAAGATATAAAATAAAATCACAGATTCAAACTGCACATGACAAATTTGGGTTGAAATAACCAAAGCTTTCTCAAATCTATAAGAAAACTGGTGCTACAATGAAAAGTTTTGAATAAGCTTAATAAAAGCTGATGCCTGCAGCCCTGCCTAGAATAAGTACATAGAGAAGTTGCATTGAAAAAACCAGCATGTTAATAACCATGAAATTCTGTTTCGCTTTTAAAAGAACAAACTTCCATCTCTTAGTGTGAAACCCACTGTCAGAAAAAAATCCCATAACTTTCTCCTTAGGAGAGAGACATGTAGGAAGATATGGATGCAGGGAACAATAATGAGGGGACTACAGAATGAGGGTGTGAACACAGATCTGCAGGGCAACACAAGCAAACTGTGAGGTTATTCAAGTTTTCAAATGCCAATTACCAGCTGATGGAGAGATAAATTAAAAAGAGCATAAATTCATTTCTTTGGTTTATAAAAGAAGATTATACATATGAAATTCTCAAAATTACAGGGGACTAGACAGTGAATAACAGCAAAGTTTCTTTCCAATTGCATTAACACAGCACTATTCATGATTTTCTGGTGCTTTTCTCTAATGCAGTTAACAGTGGTTACCTAATCGTTGTTCTCTTTTTGACCAGAAGGGACTCTTATTATAAGAGTGTAGAAAACTACTTCCATCCTTTCAGTAAGCTTTTAAAATTTGTCTTGTTTTCTTTCTCCGTGTTAACTGTATATTTTTCCTTGTCACTACCAATTATTATTTCAGTCAGTATTTTCGAGGGTTTTTTTTTAACTAGCTTTTTGAAGCAGCAAGGTTAAACATCAAAGCTGGCATAGCATATACAGCCATGTCATGCTCACTGCTTTACATGAAACTACCCAGTGTCAATCAGGGAGTCAAATCATATGTATTCAATACAAAATCTTTCTCCTCTGCGAGGAGTGAGCCCTGTTCGTTTTGTGGTAGAAAATTAAAAGGCTTCCACAGAATTTTTCTTCAAGAATAAATAAAAACATACACACGACACATTTTCTGTGTATCTCCCAAGCTAGTTTCCTGCAGTTCAGACACTGTCTTGCAAACAAAATTGGCTTAATGTCTTTGAAATATGTCTCCTCCTGGGTTTGTTTGTTAGAAAACAGAACTACAAGCATTCAAGATCATGTAGCATTGAGTTTCTAAGGACTCCAAAAGAAGGAATAATGGTTTTAATAGAAAGTAACATTTTTCTCTCTTGTAATGACAATTTTATCCTTCTTAAATAGAAACTCCTACCTAATGGTAACTTTGCAATTGAAAGGTTCACTAGGTTGTTGTGTGACTATTCTATCAAATCCCAACAGTAACTTTTCATCCCTTTCACCTTGTTCAATATACTTGTGGAATCATAAATTTGAGTTGGAGCAAAATTTTGCTTGTGCCAGTTTGGTTGCTGGTTCAGTGTATTCCTGGTTGCTCAAGAAAATGGAATCCAGCTTTCCATCTCATGTCTCCCCCAGTTCCGATTTATCTGGAATTTGGGGGGGTTCTCCTACAACTGTCATTGTGTTTCACTGGCATTTGTGAGCAATAAAAATACTTTGGTCGTTTTCTATAAACCTGTAACCCAACTATTTCCTTACTATCTAGTATTAGGAGAGCTGACTGGTTGTGCCTGAGAACAGTATCTGTATCCCAGTCATGAAGAAATCAGCATTTTTGTCAATTTTCACTCCAAGTTCCATGGGATCACCTGGATTCCTGCCCTCCAGTTCTTCAGGGACTCTCCTCAATGCCACCTGCAAAACTGCAAAGCTCATAACAACTCATTAATGACAATACTGAATAGCAACAGGCTCAATACTGGTCCTTCAGGAACAACATTAAATTCATCCTTCAGTTTCAACACTGAATCATTAAACATCATTTTCCAAGCAGGTTTCTGTATACTGTGCACTAAATTACTCTCCTTCATTATCTCTGCCTTTGTGAATTACTGTGGAAGGCTATGAAAGCTCTCAAAGCTGAGGTATGGCATGTAGGACATTTTCCACTCGTCCTCTTACTCTATAACCAATGAAATTAGGTTGATTTGGTATTACTTATTTTTATTCATTTTATGGCTGTTAATCTTTTGATGACTTTCAGGTGAATGCAATTATTTGTTTCACTGTTCCTTACAGGAACTGATTTCCTCCAAACATCAAACTCACCAGGCTGTGAAGCTGCTTGCAGAGATCTGCAAGTAGTGCCATGATTACTCACCGTTATCTTATTAACTCTGTTTCCTTTTATAATCACTTTATATCTAAGTACTTCACCACTACCATACTTTTTTCTTTTCCAGCATGGAAAGCAAAATATACAAAGGGAGGACAAAGAATACATGTCATCAGTATAACTAGATGTTACTCTGGATGGGTCTCCTAAGCTACTGGGTGAGGAAAGAGGGGCAGTTTTATTAATTGATTCCTTTTGAGCCATAAAGAAACCTTGGGACTTGCTGTAGTCTACCTGAATCATCCGAGCCTGGGAGTTCCTGCACAGTCTTCTCCAAAAGGGCAGCCTTGGAAGAAGCTGAGAGATGATTCTCCCAAATCTCAGACTGGCATGCTGCAATATTCCCACCACAGACATGTTTCTTTTTCTCTTTTTATTCTAATTCCCCTCCCTCCAATCCATTCCCATTACTTCAGTCCTGGCCCATCCATTCTTTATCATGAATTCCCCATTCTTGATTTTGCATTTATCCACAGTCATTTCTACCCAGTGTGATATTCCTTATTGCTCTTTCATTCCCACCCCACAGGCTTCCTATCCCTGTTTTACATATCCATTTCAGGTACACATCACAGCTTTCCTTCTCCTCTTCCTGTCTGTCTTCCCCATTATCCTGTCTGTTTTCTACTCTTAGCATTCAAGTAACCTTCTTCCAGATAGCTTTGTCATTTCCCATTAACATCCCCAATCACACCTAAAGCTTTACTTTCCCCCTCATAAAATAAAGCACTTTACCCTTTTGGATGCTCTCTGGACCAACTCAATTTGGGAACAGGCTGGTATAAGGGGCACTTTTTCTCTCAGTCTGGGTGACTGCCTGTAGTACATGTGGGTGACCCCAGGACCATAACCATAGAGTATTGCCACTCCCAGAACTGGAGATCTCAGTCAAAATCATGAGGATATTTTATCACTAAATGGGTATCCAATACAAATACACAGTTATTTTTTAATTTTTTTAGACTGTAAATGTAAATACTTCTGTACAATTTTGGTACACAAAGAGAGTGAGTGTCCATCTGAAACAAAGGCTAACACCCTCTTCCCCCTGATAATTTTTAGCCCTCACTCCAGACTTTGGGAAAGCTAGAGACAGCTTTGCCGTAGTGCTGTGAAGGCTCTTTACCTCGAGAGCAGTGTTTAACAGCAAGGACTCCTAGCAGCCTCCCCTCCAGGGTGGCTCTCTGCCCAGAGAAGCTGCCAGAGAGCCAAGCCCCGTGGGGACAAAGGCACACAACAAACCCTCACACAGTTCCAGAGCCGCTGGAAGGGGAGAATCTGATCTATTGCCTCATTCCGAAAATAGCATCCAGTGGGAGGTGACTGACTGGCTAATACCTGTGGTGTTTCCATTACCCATCGAGATGAAGTCTGTTGCCAGGAATCCTGGGGTGGTTTCCTTGACAACCAGAAGAAATGCACAACCGAGATGCACATGACTTTTCAGGTGCTTTTTTAACTCCTCTGAAACAATGAGCTGCCCTACCAGAACTGTCCCTCAGATAAATAAAACCGAGGTGTACAGCCAAATGGTGAACAGCGTTTCAAGGACAAATCTGAGCTGAGCCTGAAATCTGCCATGAAAGAAACCCTCAGGAGAGCAAGCAGGTTGGAAGTATTTCTCCTGTTCAATAGGGCAGAGATCTTGCTAGATTATCTACTTTGTTATTTTATAGCCTTTAGATGAGAAATTTCAAGTGGTGGAAGGTATTTCCATGAGATATATAGATAAATCTAACACTAAATTAATTTGAATGTTCCTATTAAATCTAAAGCCTTCAAATTTCAAAGCTTGTTGCAGACAGTGCACTGTTCATCAGAAGCACTATGGGAATTTATTGAAATCAGAACATATTTTAAAATTATTTTAACAAGACAGTGTAAATTTTAAGCCAAAGCATACAACATTAATAGGAGTAAAAATATATAGTTACTCATTGTTTCAATGTGGAGATGGTCACAAATTTTCTATGAGCAGTAAGGTCCCTGAAAAATTCACATTTTCATGAATTCAAGTTCTATTGAGAAGCAGTTTAAGCCAAATATGGCCAATATGATTCAATGAAGGGTTCCATCACAAAATATCGAAATAGATAAGAACTTCAAAAGTAAACGTTCTTTTAAGTTTCATAGTTTTGACGTTTGATTTGACAAATTATCCAATTTTTAGGGAAAAATCAATTAAAAAAAAAAAAGAGCGGGCCCCAAGTCAACAAGTATCATATAGAATAGATTGAAAAGTAGTGATAAGGCTGAAAATATCTAGGGATTTTTTTGGCTTTTGTTTTTAGCCCTTTTAGATGAAGGGCCAAAATATTATTCCAGTTGAACACAGAGTTTTGTTTTCCAATTTAATAAATAGTTAGAAACCTCCATTTCCTTGCTTTGTGCTTGGGAGGAATAAACATGTGTGAGGAAGGTAAGGAGAAATTGAAGAGGATGCCATAGATCAAATAAGCAAAGTAGAGGGAGTAAAGAAAGCACTTATGAAAGGTGACAAGCCAGATGACAAATGTCCATGTTTTTGAACGCTTATCTGCTGACATCAGGAGGCTGAATCCACTCACTTCCCTATTAGTGTTGATGGATGACAATCATTGGAGAAGCACAGAGGTCCAGAGCTAATTTTTTTTGAGTTAAGAATCTGGGGTCTAGTATCCCAGATAAAATTTTGGCTGGCAGATCATAAGAAATTTCAGAAAACTTTCCTAAATTTTACTTGTGACCAAGAGAGTGAGCTGCTAGGAGAGGAAGGCAATAAAGTGTTACTGTGGCAAAAAATAACTATAGAATACAAAGAGTGTTGCATAAGGAAATAAATCATCCCAGTCTGTCATCAGTGGGAGTCAGGCAAAAAAATCTGAAACAGAGTGAGAGTGGAAGCAAACCAGGTAATATAAAACAATGTGCACTATTAAAATAATCAGAGAAAGCAGGGCTGACCTGGACATTTTAAATGAGGACACTGCCTGTATCTGAATGAATCATTAGTAGACATTTAGGTGCTTTCCTAAAACAGACTGCATTCATAATAAATAGACTTGAGTAGAGAATTTTAAAACCATATTAGTGGTAAAGGTTGATGCCTGGGGCCACATTAGCTCAGCATCAAGCTCTGATCTGTCATAGATCAATGAAATGTAGCAAGCCTGAATTGCTGATTCAATTTAGAATTCATTTACTTTCAGAGCAGAACATAAATAGTAAGGAAGAAAATGTGAAACATGATCTCTGAGACCAAGATAATTTTCTATGGGGAACTTAGCATGCATGCACACATTCATCTTGTGGGTATTTAGGGAGCCAAGTACTGAAAGAGCCCAATGCGCTCTGAAGCTGAATCTATCTCAGTGCCCCAAAGGCCTTTTACCACTAAAGCTGACAGAAACTATGTCTTCCTTCCCAGCAGATGCTGAACACAACCATGGTGAGTGCATAAGCAAGAATGAACCTCAGCAGAGTGGCAGTGACAGCCCCCAGCAAGAATGCAGGGATTGCAGTATCTGATTTAAAATCAAAGAATCACAGAATACCTCAAGTTGGAAGGAACCCTCAAGGATCACTGAGTACAACTCCCTGCTCTTTGCAGAACTACTTAAAATTAAACCATACAACTAAGGCTGTTTCCCAGACCCTCTGAACTCTGAGTGGCTTGATGTGTGACCACTTCCCTGGGTAGCTTCTCCCAGGGAACAGCCACCCTCTCAGTGCAAAGCTTTTCCTCATGTCCCATCTGAACTTCCCCTGACTCATCTTGATTCCATTTCATCCTGTCCTGTCACTGACCACCAGAGGGAGGAGATCAGCACCTTCCCCTCCACTGCCCCTTGGAGAAAGGTGCAGCCTCTTCTCTTTTCCAAGCTGAACAAGGCAAATTACTCCAGCTGCTCCTTATAAGTCTTGCCCTCCAGGCCTTTCTCCATCTTGATTGCCCTTGTTGGGAAGGTCTCTGCTAGTTTTATACACTTCTTACACTGAGGCACCCAAAACTGCACACAGCACTGGAGCTGGGGCCAAACCAGGGCAGAGTAGAGCAGGACAATCATCTCCCTGGAGCACCCAGCCATGGATGCTGCACTGGATGCACTCCAGGGTGGGGTTGGCCCTTTTGGTTATTCATGTGACTCATATTCAATTTGCCATCCCCCCAAATCCTCAGCTTTCTTTTCACGGCACTGCTTTCCAGAATCTCTCACACCAATTTTTGTGTATAACCAGGCTTTTCCTATCCCAGGTGGACAATGCAACCCTTGCTCTTGTAAAATCTCATATACAATTGTTGATTGCCAATCTCTGTAGCCTACCCAGATCCCATGACTGAATGTGATGAGGTCCAGTCTGCACAACATTGTGAGAGAAGGAAAGGAAACAGTTTTTTTTTCTTCTTTCAAGTGGCTTCACAATGTTCCCAAAGAACTTAAGACAACCTGACATGTCTTCAATAAATTCAAGAACGATTGATTAATATTTCGTTTATATTCAGCTCCAGTTATTTAATATGTTGGATCAGATACTGCATTTAAAGTCAGGACACACAACTGTGGTCACCCAGTTCATCACAGAATCATAGAATGCTAGTTGTTAAGGGATCCTTCCTGTAACACACGTGCTACAACACCACAGCTTTTGCCATGGGAATAGGAATCTTCCAAGTGTCATCAGATGCTGGCGGTGGGACAAAACAACAGCTTAGAGCAGTATTAAAACTTCTCCAAATGTTTTGAAATCTTTTCCAAAAATGTGTTTTAAGCTTTAGCCCAGTCTCACAAAAGTCTTCCTGGGACTCTTCTATGTGAGCCAGCCCCTGCAGTAGCCTTATTCAGTCTTTGAAGGCAGAATTATACTGGACCCTTCTTACTGCTCCAGTGAGTGTTAACATTCTATTAGTGGACAAAATATCACCTCTTTATCCCATCTCTTTTACCATGTATGACCCTGCAATGCCTGAATACTCCTATTTCAAATACCCCTATGCATTTTTAAAGATCTTCCTTTCCAAAATATGATGTGCTATCTATTCATGCAAACAACAACTGACAACAAAATGTCACCAATCATTGGCACAGCCTCTGAAGTTTAGATTTGCTTTCAAACTCTTTCTATTCCACTTCTTATTTTAGTGTGGCAATAAACAGCTTTAGATTAGAGCTGCATAACTGATAGAGTGTATTTATACGTAGCAACTGTCTATAGAAATAAAGATTAGCATCAAGGCTATATTGGTTCTTCTGTCAGGATGCTGATCTTTTGAAGCTATAGTATAGCCAGCAAGTTCATATTTACCTACAGATTTAGCACTGCCAGTGCAGATAAGAATATACTAGCAGTTGGGGTAGGAATAAAAGACTAGTTTTCTTTCATGACCAATTTTGTAGTAATCTTGTCTGTGTCAAAATAATTTGAGAGGGGAGTCCTACAGTGAAAAGATACAGCTACTGTGATACATTGAGAAACAAGAATTTATTCTGCTATTTTTTCATTCAGGTTTAATATTCTTAATGGAAAATTTTAAATTACTATAATGCAAGAAGTTTTATCTGTGTCTACATACGCATGCATTTTTGCTTGATTGTGGGTATGGGTGCACATGTGTGAATAGACATGTATATGCATGTGTGTATTCCCACAGGATTATATTTATTTTTACCAGAATGTATTTTTATACTAACTAAATAACGAAATTTATTTTCTTCATCTCTTGGTTTGTCCTGATATCTCTTTGTAACTCCAGTCTGTAAAGACTTTAGATTCACCAGCATTCTCTTATTTTTGTGCATTATGCCTGTCTGTTTAGGATCTGACCTAAATCACTGAATCCCATGGGAGCAGAGTTGGACAAAGGTTGTCCCTGTCTGCAGTGTTTGGAGAGGAACACAGTGCTTTGTTTACAGTGAGAAGAGTAGGACAGTCTTGATGTTGAAAAATATTCTTGGCAGTGATTCAGTATTAAAGCTGCATAGTAATTGCTGTGATTATGGTAGGCAACTATTGATTACAGTATTTACTATGCATGGTAGCAAAATAAAAATATATGCATAACTGGCAATATGTTTTTCTATAATGACAATCATAACAGACACTATAAAAATTATACTCTAGAAACAGCACAGTTCTAAGCGTATGTACAGAGCTTTTTTTTTTTTTCCTGATGCCAATACTTCCCTGGCTGGTTGGGCAGTGGTTTGCAAAGGTTGTTCTTTCCTCAGAGATTGGCAAAAAGGAAAAATTTTGTGTATTTTTCAGAAGCAGCAATTAACAAAATAAATATTAATTGTGGTGGTTTGTTTGGGGGTTTTTTTTCCACAAAAAAATGTATTTGTGTCATGTTCAATGTACGCTTCTTGGAATAACATATGGTGGATACTGAAGCTGATCAAGATTTAAGCAAAGATTTCCTCAATCTAAATATTCTGGTGGGTGATAATTCTCAAAATGTGAAACTGTGTAGGGGGCTGGCTGCTGTGTATTCAGTCATTGGCACTGTCTCTTCTACCAGCCATAGATATTCTGCTTTGCTTCTATCATATCCTTCCCACCACACTTTTTTTTTTTCCCAGGTTTATCTTTTTTGTTAAGACCAAGGTGATTTGGTGTCCTGTTCCTGGACAACATATATATTATATATGAAGGTGAATATATGTATTATTAATGGAGATGAACTTTAATATTGATGTTTCTTTTTTTTCTTCCCAAGGAACCATCTTCCACAACATTCTCGTACTGGGTCCAAGGCATAAAGTTTCAAATGCACTCCAGGATGACACCACCTCAGAGTAGACTTCTGGTGAAGAATGAATCATGGTGAATATCTGAACATCTGTGCTGAGCTGACCATCTGCATTGCTGAGACTTCACTTTGTTATTGTAGTGCCAGTCCTGAAACTGCAGGTCATACCTGTTCCTGCAGAACTTCAATAGAAAATATCCCCCGGTCCTTTGCATTGTGGTGTGTTTAAAAACACCATGAATCTTGATCAGAGAATTGTATAGCCACACTCCTGTCCAGAGCATGAAAGAGGACAGTGTTATGCACCAGAAAGAGTTATTTTTGATCCACGGTGCCTGTGTAGCTCTATGGGGGCTTACACACCTATTAAAGCCAGTTAACCCCAGAGAAGCACCTTGCTAATGCCCCTGAGATGCTTTTAAGTACATGGAAGTGGCAACTCTGTTGTAAAAACAATATCATGCAGTAAATGTTAAAACCCACATGCAACTTGGATGTGAACACTTGTTCACACCCAGAGATACCAGGTGAATCTAAGGGGTCCATTCAAAATTGTGTTGCAGAAGAACTCAACCATTTCAGTTAGATAGACCTTCCCATAAAGATATTACCTGGAAGGCTGAAACAAAGAATTTCTGGAAAGTGAGCAACTATAACAGTCAGTGATACACTCAAGAAACCACAGTCACAATCTGTTGATTTTTTTTATTATTATTTGAGAGATACAAGAGATCAAAGTTATACTTGGTGATCTTTTCTGTCAAGAGGTTTGTGTGTCAGTATTTGGGAAATGTTGATTTAATGACCCTAAAACTATTAATTTCTCACTTTTCTGAATTGTTTGTACTGAAATTATAGAGAAAAAAGAATCAGGAGACTAAATAATTCATTCTCATTTTCAAAATAGTATTTTTAATTCAGAAGTATATTTTTAAAAGTTCATTTGTTCACCTTTTTTTAAAGGCTATAACTCCATCATGAATAAAAACAATCTCTGTTGTTGATGAAACTAAATGACTATGTGTCATTTTTAGTTTCACCAGTGAGCATTAAAATTAAAATTACTGGTTGTTTCTTTCAAAACCTCCCTTAATTTTGTCCACATCAAATTCTAAATGAGCTGTCCTGCTGTTCACAGAATTTAAAGAATAAAATGAAGATGACAGTCTGCTCTCTTGATAACAAAGAGTATGTTATCCTTTAGTAATTTTTTTTATTAGTGTTAGGAATATTTGATGTGATAATCTGCCATTGAAACTTTCTCTATTGAGAAAATAATCAATAAAACTCTTTCATGTGTTTCCTTTCAAAGGAAAACTGTTAATTTAGAAACTGCTGATAATGATGGAAAGAGATTTTGACCTTGATAAGGTCAAAATTGAAAAAAACTCCATTATTTATGTGAATATGTGATAAAGGCAGAGAATTGAAAAGATTTGTATTTCATTCTTGCAGATACCACAGATGGATGTAATTATAGGCAAGTGCCTGTGCTTTATAGCAGGTTCATTGGATGTCAGCTCTCAGCATTCCCCTGTGAACAGCAAGACAGGAGCCTTCAAAAACACAGAAGCTTTCTGCTAGTGTGGGTGTCTCGACATCCTTAAAGAAGAGACAAAAAAGAATCATTTAGTATGGAAAAAAAAGTTTCAGAGCATCAAGTGCAACTGTACACCTGCCATTGCCAAGTCCACTCCTAAACCATGTCCCCAAGTTCCACACCTTTGAAATACCTCCGGGGTGGGGATTCCACCACTTCCCTGTGCAGCCTGTTCCAATGTCTGATAACCCTTGTAGTGAAGAATTTTTTTTCCTAATATCCAAACTAACCACCCCTACTGCAACTTGAGGCCACTTCCCCTTGTCCTGTCACCTGTTGGTCACAGGAAGAGCCCCCAACTCACAACCTCTTCTCAGGAAGAAGTATCCCAGGACAACTTTGGTGAGACTTCTCTACAATTTAAAATCATTTCTTTGGGAGGGATTTCAAAACATTTGGAGAAGTTTTAATGCTTCTCTATGCTAGTTTTGTCTCACTGCCAGCATCTGATCACAGTCAGCAGCTTCATTTTCCTATGGAAAAACCTGCAGTGTTGTACATGCATTACAGGAAGGATGCCTTAACAATTGTGTGACCACTCTTGTGTCATACTGGTTTAAATTCAGCATCTGATATAATATAAATATAAAATAACTGTAGCTAAATATAAATGAAATATTATTCAGTCTTTAATGGCTTTATTAAGGACAGGTTTCATTACATTTGTAATGCATCAGAACAGTTTAGATGTCTGAAGAAGATCATAAACTGAATCTTGGAGTTATTTACTACTTTCTTTTGACTGTAAGGGGAGATTAAATGTTCAGTTATTCAGTTAACTACATAAGTGTGCCTAGTGACAGGGTAGCTACTCTGGAGCATCCAAGATGTCCGTGTAGGACAGACATGTGACAGAATCTTCAGGAGAGTTTTGCCTCTTTGGACTGGCAGCTAGAGACAACATGGATTTGTGAGTGAAGCCCTAGATGATTAGCTCAGAAGAGAGAACCTTTGCACCTTTGGTTTCCATCTGCACAACAGGGAAAATTTTTGGCTTCCTTACAAGAAAGTTATGAAGACAGTTACTGAAACATATTTCTTCCTTCATGCTTCCTTTATATCTCTCAAAGTTGTCAGCATTTTGCCCACAGAAATTTTTACTGTTTATGAGTTGCTACTCAGTAGCCCACTCATAGAGTTGATCAACCAAAGGAAAAGAGTGTTGGCTGCCCAGACCATGTAATTTCCAGATTTGTCTTAAAATGCAGTAGAGTTCTGGAAGGGCACTACTATTGAGAGTTCAACACCAGCACTGTCTCTCAGAGCTCTTGTTTTTATGAGTCAGACAAACTGCTTGAAAAGTGCTCTTATTCTTTCCAGTAAGTACTTGAGAACTGGTTCAAAATGAAAGCTTCTAAAATCACTTCCTGATTTTCCAAATTAAAAACTTGATGTGAAGTCACGGCTTTTCTGAAGGAAATCTCTTTAGAAGGAGAGATTGTTCCCCCTTTCCTTGATAATTAGAGTAAATTACATGGGAATAGAGTATTCAGCATTTTTACATCTTCTCTTCAATGAGCTTCAGAACTTGAGAGCTTTAAATCCTCACTATAAAGCACCCCTTGATGCTTTTTTAACCAAAGCAGTTTATTCACTCTCTGTTTTTTTAAATAAAACAACACATTCTAGTCTACTCTTAGACTTAGATAGCAGAAAACTAATTGCACAGAAGACAACTAAACAACGTTTTTCCAAAAGACAGAGAAGACCAGGCATAGTATTTTCTAATATCTCTGCAGGGTGGATCTCACATTCACATATGGATAAACACAGTGTGAATTAGGTGGAAAAGATATATCTCTGATGAACCTTGCCTTTCTTTACATATGCCTAACTATTATGTGAGAAGCAGGATTCATCATCTCACGACTAGGATCCAAATTCAGCTGTCAATATATAAATGTCTGCATGTGGTCTGAGTATATAAGCTCCAGCTACAGCCAGAGCTGCTCAAGAGCTCAAGATAGTTGCCAGAAGGTCAACATTTGGTGTTAGTGTTTTTTGAGGTGTACTACAGCACACAAGAATCATGAGATCATGGGATAATTCAGGTGTGAAGGGAACTCAGGCCTATATTCCAAATTTCTGCTCATTTATGAGGTCATGGAGTCATCCACGAGGTCCAATTGGGTTTCTCCAGGTTATTTATCTCACCGAGTTTTGAAAACCTCCACAACTGGAGGCTACAGCACCTGCCAGTAACTTATCCCACTGTTGACTGTCCTGATTCTAGAAAAACAATTTCTTGATGTCACATCTGAACCTTGTTCCCATTGGCACATGCAACACAGGAACTCTAGGAAAACTGTGCCCTTCAGAAGACCTGGTAACAGGTGAGCCAAATGGTCCTGGGAGTTCCATGGAATATCCTGGTTAGACCTCCTTCAGCTATAACAGAAGTTCAGGCATCTACACTGCATCTAAACACTTAGAGGTGGGGTTCCATGGCCCAAAATAATTGTCCAAATAGCTACTTTTCAAAAGAGAAGAGTTCTGGTGTTCTGCAAGCTGAGGGTGCACTGGCCTGTCTCTTGGAGAAGCCTGAATAACCTGGGATATCTCAAAGAACACTAAAAGTCTAAGCAACAGAAATCACATGATGTAGAATACCCAAAGAGATTCATTTGGTATCTTTCATCATCCTGCTTGAAGGGAGTTCTGTATTATTCCATTCCTGACAGCCTTAACACGCATTAGTCTCACAGGCTTCCCATATGCAGACACCAGACTGTGAAGTGATTTTTCCAAGAATTCTCAAGAGCTTTCAGAGGAAAAAAAGGCCAGAACTTTACCTTCAGACTACCAGGCACTACCAAAAAGCAGAAGTCTAAACTCAAATTTATTTGCTAGGAGCTTTCAGTCAAATAGGAAAGGAACATTTGCATACAGCTGAGAATGACCATTCAAAACACTGAAATAATTGCAAAGTGTTCAATTAGAGTATGTTAGATAATCCCAAATGATTAGATTGTAATTTTGCTATCACACAGCTGGATAATGTATGAAAATGTTAGAAAAGAGTATTCAGGAAAGTGAATTGAACTACTCTATTTTTTTTTATTTTTGATAAAAATAAATTTTTTTGCTTGCAAGTCACAAATATCTTTCCTGTTAATTTCTAGAGATCAAGCACTATAAATGCCAATTTATTTTTCACTGTGAGGTTAGTCTTTGGAGTAATGGAAAATAATTTGCCTTTTCTTTAATGAATAAATCATTGTGGGAGGCTCTGCATGATAGTTTGATCCTGCATAGCTATTTCTTCTGATTATTAGCAGGATTTTACATTTAAATTCCTGAAACATTATTAACTCATAATCATTTGCTTTCAGACCTTTCTGATAACTTTCCTTTTTCATTAATTCCTTTCACTGAGGTAATAGGGAATTACTTTGTTTAATGATTCTCTAAAGATCCAAGAAGGTTAAATATCCTAATAAGGCAATTTTATTTCACAAATAATATTGTATTCACCAATATAATTACATTGCAATGTTGTCTGCAGTAGGCCGTGTCCCTAGCAATGGGGTATGTAACATCCTAATCCAGAGGCAATTTTGGCAAAATGAGCATGTCCTTTCCCAGAGGTAAGTATCAGTGAGTGGAAAAATCATCAAATAGATTGTTTACTCTGAGAGAATATTTAATATCCCAAGAAAAAGAATCCTGATCACTGACTTCCTCTGGAGTACAATTCCCCATGAGCTCTGCTCCCATGGGCAGTTAAGCTATCGAATCCCTTGAACACAACCTTGAAGGTAAAAAGCTCATGGCCTGGCCACTCTGAGGTGAGACTTTCCAACCCAACCCTTCTGTGACTTATTTAAGGCTGCTCACGGCCACTGAGTCCTGCAGTGGGCTCTGTGTGTTCCAAAGTCTGCCCCTTGGGGATGGTGGCTGAGAAGTCAGCCCTGCAGCAGAACGTGTGACCTGCCAAAGCAGTGCGGGTGGTTTAACACACACTGCAGTGGGTCTCTCCAGTGCTCCCTTCCAGCTTCTTCCCAGGTGGGATTTATCTTTGGAACTGAGCTTCTCTGGATACCCTCCTTGCTCCAGGCTCTATGTCCTTGCAGCTTTTATGGATATACCCCGAGGAATTTCTCCCATCCTAGCCCACTCACCAAGAACTCCTCTGTTTTGATACCCAGGGGTTTGCAATAGTTAATATAACCCTTTGATTGTAGGTGCAGCCTCAGAAAAGAAAATTATTCTCAAATTGTCTTCCTCCAATCAAAATATTCCTTGTCCTCTGTAAAAGAGTTCAAGTTCTGTCATTGCTTCGCCTTTTCTACTTTGTCCTTTTGAAAAATGTTGCTCGATTGAAGTTGTTAAAGTTGTAAATCCTTCAAAACAAAAACAAGAAAAGCCTCGGGTTTTGCTTGGTAAAAGCCTGAGTTTACTCAGTGTTATATTCCACCCTGCAATTAACAGAGATCCCCATGGACTTCTGCATGTGTGTCAGAACCAAGGTAAATGAATGCATTTTAAATCTGTGACAAGAGGTACACAGCCATGGAAATGGATGAACAAATGAACATGACATTTTGGTACATATTCCCTGCTCTGTTTATGCCCATGCAGAGTCACTTGCAGCTTAGAATTCCTGTGGTTCACAACAGTGGCCTGCAAATTGTGAGCAGTCTGAAATAGATGAGGATATGCTGCTGTGGCACTCCAGCCTCTACCAACAGCACAGCACTTCTTCCAATGGAAGGAAATATTACCCAAGTCACACCTAAGCCAAACAACTTGAACTGGCAAATAAGAAGTATTTTATAGGAACCTAAGGGTATAGAATGCTTGTAGTGTCATAAGCAGTCCAAAGATGTTCTGCTTGCACGCAGTGTATTTCTATTCCCTGAAGCTTTTATAGTGACGTTCCCAAGCTGTGCATAAGCAGCACTGTAATATGATCCCTATTTATTTCTCCTTCAGGAATGCTGTGCATATTTACTTGCTCATATTCCTTCTATTTCTCCCAATAGCTTTGCTAGAAAACAAGTATTCATTAATAATTTGCCTTTTCCGTCTATTTATTTTAGCAAGCAGGTTTGATATTTTTCTTTATTGATTGATAATTTTCTTTTATTTTGTTCTGACATTTTGCTTCCCTTCTTCATGACAAGAATTTAATAGATGCAGACTCTGAACCAAGGTGTCAAGGATGTCTTCTGTGTGTCCTTTATTGGTAGAATGTCTCTGTCTGGGAAGAAGGATGGTCCTATGGAAATTCTTTCAGAAAATTTGATCCAATATTTTGTTCTTTTAAATGCCTCTTATTGATGTTCAGAGCCAAATTTGGAAGTGTGAAGTAACTGCAGATAGAGCCAAACTCAGAAATCCTCAGAAAGGCTTTTGGTTCACATTATACTGTCCAAGGCCAGGCTCTGAATGCTGTATTATCCTGATAAATTGCTGTTTATTTCGATCCCTAAAGAGGAACTAAATTCCACGCTCATTCTCATGGGTTTCCAAGATTATTTAGAGGACACTGTTTTATTTTTTTATGGCCCATGGAATCCTGTCAACCAAAGAGGGTCTCTTCTTTCACTCTCAACTCTTTCAGTTATTTACCTTGTAAAGTTTTCTCTTACTCACTACCTCAGTAAGCAGCTTCAAAGTCTGTAAACAGAGATGTGAACAAAATAATCAAATCAACAAGTGTTGGACTGAATCCAGATTTTGTGGTTTCAGTTTTTTCTCTCTGTATTTCTCTGAAGTCACTATGGAGGTAAAAATCCAGACTTAATCTTATCTGGAGAATCTTGTCCTCCACCAGGTCTAGATGAGGCAAAGATGTGTTATCTGAGCCTCATTCCACATCTTAATTCTCTCTCAGTTAGAAGGGTATTCAGCATGGTCAGTGACAGCGATAAGAGCAAGAAAAGAATCTGAGTAGAAGTTTAACTAACTGAGATAATCAGGCACTATTTAATTCTTCAATATTACCTTTTGAGTGTAAACATATTTTCCTATATTCCAAAATGGAAATGAAACCACAGTACTGCCTCTGGGTATTCCTTTGTATTTGCATTAGGCAATGTAAGTTCAACTTACTTACCAGCACAACATTCAAATTGAGATTTATTTGTGATGTCATCTGAGTAAAAAGCGCCTTGAAAAGTTTAAGGGTAAGCAACCAGCCAAATCTTTCTCCCCTTTCCAAAGAGCTTGGAAGCACAGCTTCTGACATGCCACTTTTTCACCCTTCTTTCCATTCATTTCTAGAACAAACTTTTCACAGAAGAGAAAGGTTTGCCACAAAAATAAGGGCATAGTGTGTATTGGTTTGGTTTGAAAACAAGTATGACAGCAATACTGTGTTTTATTTTGATTTTTGAGTTGTTAGCAAACACTCCTGAATAAACCAACAAAGTTTTCTTACATTTTGGAAAAAAAAAAAAGTTATATTGTCATGGCTCAGAAAGTCACATTAAAAAAAAAAATCAAAGAAAAGGAAAGTAAATGTGACTGTGCAATTTCCTGGATTTTTAGGAAAAAGGGATTAATTGGAACCTGAGAGATCTGTGAGTGATATTTCTGTATGCTGTTGTACACCTTTAACAAAAAGGGGCTCATCTCTATGCTCACAGAGCCTTCTGGATTTGGCCCATGATAATTTCATGAGAACAGCCTCTTCTCTCACTTGCTAGGCAAATGCATGAAACCATTGGGAGATTTGAGAGAAAAGAGAAAATAATGTCTCTTGCAGTCTCTTCTGAGTTCTTGGAAAATGTTTCTGTATGCTTCTTCTCTGTAGAGGTTTCTGGATGCTGGAATCCACCTTTTTTACATCAGCTCTAAGCCATATGTCTAAGCTGCAGAGGAGGGGAAGAATTTCAGACCCTCTATTATATTAAGCAGTTTTAGAGTCAGTTTCCAGAGCTATCTACTGCACTGCATGGATTACCCTGAAGTGGCCTACACTTCCCATGCACTGGGACATTTCCTAAATTCCATGGATGTCCACATGCCTTGGGTTTCTTCTTGGCCAGATGTGCACTGCCAGGGCAGAGAGCAGGTAGGAATCAAGGGGATGTTGTTGGAAAGTAGCTCAGAAAAACTTGAGCCGAGGTGCTTACCACAGGAGTTGCAGTTTTCATTTTAGGGACCAGAAAAGTAAATGTCTAAGTACTTCGGACATTTATTAAAGTAAACATGAGACCTGTGGTCAAAGTTGCCAGAAAATTGTAGTCCAAAGTATAAGACATCCTTCAAAGATGTAGGTTTATTTTTTTTCCCATCAGTATCAATTCATCCAGATGAAGATCTCTTTTAAGTTCTCTCTAGCTACTTCATGGCTTCTCAGCTACAAAAACAAGCAGCATATTGAAACCAGCACTATTTTGAAAATTGACAGTTAGGAGAACTGATGAAAGATAATGCAGTAGCAGCAATGAATCAGATTAATATGGACAACACGGGGAACATTCCACCTACGCAGGGAGCAGTGCTTGGTACCAGAGGGCTCTTTCATCTTTGATAACAAGACCCAGTGGCTGAGAGCCAAACCTTCAAACTGCAAATAAGATGCAATTTCTAGCAGGAACATACTTACCATTTACTAATAGACATCGTATATATGCCTTCGGACCACAGGTGATTCTCATTCAAAATGAGAAGCAAGTCAGCTTGCAATGAACTGAAAATTATCAGGGTCATTAAAACTCTTCCTGAGTAAAATCTAGCCCTGAGTTATGGAGACGATCAAATTGATAACAGGCTCTAAAAAATAATTTCTCTATAAGTGAGGAAGAAGCCAGAAGATATTTGTGCTTTGGGAAACCAGACTTTAGTCTGAATATTTTTGGTGAATTTTAGGAGCCTGAATATTGTAGAAAACCTACACTGTTCTAGAGTTATGTGATTTTTCAAAAAAACAGAACTGTTAAGCATTCAAATTTTAATATTCTGGATGGACCATAGTTCTTCTCAGGAAAGTATATCTTTGTGTTAGACACAACTTTCATTTTCTTCTGTGCAAAAAAATTTCTTCCTCTATCCTCAAGTTTTGTTTATTAACAACAAATCCCGGAGCTTTGGACACTTGCCCAGGTATTCACATCAGATAATAAATTAAAACATTATTTACCTACCAAAAGAAATCAACCACCTCCTTGAGATAAACAACGAGAACTAAATCAACCTATATTTTTGTGGTGGTGAATAAATTACAGTATCTCAAACAAATCACTGTACCAAGTTCCATAACCTAGATTTATAAAAGGCACTAAAAGATCTGAATTTAGCAATGAATAATCAACTAAAAACTTTTCTTACTCCGATTAACATGAAGACACACCATTTCTACTGTTGCATGACCATTTTATACTGATCATATATTCTTAGTGATCTTTCAAGAATGTCCTCACATTATATATATTCAAATTTATCCAATAGACCATACAGAATCGACTTTTTTATGGCTGGTATTTACCACTGGAAAAAACTTGCTGATTGGAAAACTGTTGCACATTCCATCCTTCCCAAACAGGGATTGATCAGGGAGGTGTCACCTTATACTTTGCCACCAAATCTACTGCAGGCATAAGTATCAAAACTCCTTCAATATCCAGGCATAATTTATTCACGCTCAAAGGATTTCTATAATTGTATCCACAAACAGTACTGCAAGATCAGCTTTCTGCTCTGCAAGTTTCAATTAGGATGTGCAGCACACCAATGCATTTGAAAAAAAAATAATGAATGCTTCTATTCCTCTCATCTTCAAGAGGTTTTTATACAAATGTTAAACAAGTGAGCACTGCCACTTCTCACTTTCTAAGTAGTTCCTTTTGCAATTTTCCTCTCTCCTGCACTTCATGTCATCCTTGTAATTTCTTGCATTTTGCTAAAGGCACAAGGAGCACCAAATTGTACTGGAGATTGCTAATGAAATATGGAGCTGTTCACTGCTAAGTTACACATAAAATGTCTGGCCTAGGTTGCTCATGGAGCAAAGATGGATCTCCTGTCTGCTGGCTGTTCAGTAAGCTGTATGAAAAACACACTTAGTTTCAGTCTGTTTCCTACTGAATCAGGGGGGAATTAACTGACTGAGAGACACAGGCAAGTTTAAGACATTTTCAGAAGTGAACTGCCAAACACCTGAAAATCAAATTGCTTTCTGAATAGTGACTTTGGATCAAGGTGATAAAATTTTGATATGTCTGAAAAATGTAGATTAAAATTTTCATGATATCTTGGCAAGTCTTGGAAAAATGGAAAAAGAACAGTTTGTTTAAATGCTTCATGTACAAGAGACAAAAAAATTACAGAGGCTTTAAAAAGACTTAAAACACATTTAAATCTAGATTCCAAATTATCAAGTATTTCTTCCAGAATTAATCAATTCAAACTCCAACTTAATCAGAAGCAGTGATTAATAAGTCATTAATTAAGTGATTAACAGGTCATTCTGTTTAATATGTTGTTCTTGTGATGATTTTGTCAAATTATGAACTTAAATAAGAATAAAAGAATAAACAAGTCCCCAGTACTAGTGTATTGAAAGTAAACTTGATTTGTAGAAGGTACATGATAGACGAGAAGGTGATTGTCAAATGCTACCTCTGATTTACTAAGATCAGTCAGGTTTAACCAATTTGAGTTCCTTCTCTAATTAAATGTCTGAATCTATGAAAGAGAAGTGGTCAGTAGCTATTGCTCACCCAAAATTAAGCAGGGCTTTAACCACATTATCCAAGAAGCACTCGGTAACCAAACTGGGGAAGTGCAGTCTGGACCACAAAGCGCATGGAAAGCAAAGAGGACTGCTGGGCCCAAAAGATCATAAAATCATAGAATGGTTTGTGTTGGAAAGAACCTTAAAGATCACCTTGTTCCAGCACCCAGCCATGGACAGGGATAGCACCCACCAGACAAAGTTCCTCAGAGCCCCATCCCAGCTCCATCTGAGAGATGTTTCCTGGGGGCTGAAGTGGGGCACAGCTCAGCTGGGCAAGAATCTGAACAAACTGATCTAATATTGCAATTAGTCCTGCTTTGAGCATTGGGTTACAAATCCTCCAGAGATCCTTCCTAACCTCAGTGTTTCTAGGAAGCTAAATACTGAAAATTCACAGCCAGCAGCTGGTTAACTGCAATTCCCTGCTCTTCGTGTTTGATTCTTACAACACCCATTTTCATAGCTAACTTCAATGTGTACTTCATTTTCCTGCTGTTGCTTTGTTGACAGCAACAAGAGTTTTCCCCAGATGCCTAAACCATGTTTTGAATAATGAATTGTACACCTTGGATGACAGGTCGCAGTTTGCTGTCATGACACACAGCTGCCTGGATATCACCAGGGAAGGAGATCCATTCCTAGTGGAGCTGCAGGTTTTCCAGACATTAGAATTGGACAACTGTCTCCAGCAGGTGATTCCCCACCCATTTTCACGATATAGAACTCAGTCAATAAAAAATACATGGGGATATATCACTTGACCTTTCCAACAGATGTCCATCAAGAGTTTTTTAACTTTCAAATAAACAATGCTCACAATGAGAAATAAAGTCAACATAATCCAGCTGCAAGAAAAATTGACAAGGGTTTAAGTGACAAGGTTTACAGTCTCCATCAAAGTCCATGGAGACTGTAACTAACAGGAAAAGGCATTGGATCATGGCTCAGGAGAGAGATAATTTTTTGCTATAATCCACACAGAGATGTTTTATGACAAAGCTGGGGCATTCCCTGAGTATTCACATTTCTGAGTAACTCCTTCCAGCTCAGTGGGCAGCTGCACTGAAGAGCATGATCATGAAGACACTTTTACAGCAAACAGTAGTAATTGGATTAGATCATGAGATAGTAATTGGCCACACTGTGTCCTCCACAGACATGAAAGTACCAGCAACAAAATAATGTCTGACTTCCCAGTATGTTAAGCATAACTCTTAGGAGAGCACGAAATTGCACCATTATATTCAGACTTAATACTTGCTCTGATGAAACTTCTTAATATTTCATTTGTTATTTTAAAGAGCAATATCAGTGATTTTACAAACAATTGTTGCTCACATGAAAATGTACAGGTTTTCCTCTCTGCTTTCCTATGGAACACTTGAAAAAGACAAGCTGTAGTATAGAAGTTGCAGGGCACCTATCTCATAAATTTTATCTCAGTGGTTTGAAAGCAAAAACTTCTGCTCAGTGACTTCACCTCCCAACCTCCTTTTTATCTTTTGTTTTAATTGTTGCCAGTATATTATTGTTTTCAAACCCTTTTGGTGGGCATGTCAGCCCAAAAATTTATCCATACAGCTTTGAAACAAGAATAATATGAATACCTGCAATATCAAACCTCTTTTTATACAATCATCAATTCAGGAAGACAACAAAAAAAAAAGCACTATGTCATTGTTCTTTATTATCCCAGAATTTTGGGTTAATAACCAATCTCAAACAAATATTTACATTTATTTTAGAATTAAGATAATTTTTAAAAAATGCAATAATTTTCAAACAGCGTTAGAAATATAAAGCCCTATTTCATTATCTGTGACAATATGACACATTCTTTGCACTCCTTTCCCAGTGTTTAAAATAGGAGATATTAGACAGAGCTGGGGGCAGTTTAAGCACAGGTATGTTCTAGCAGTGAAATTACTAAGAAAAATAAATCAGTTAGAATAGTTTGCTAACATAGAACCATTAGATAACATGTTTTCTATTTCATTTATGACCATATGGTGAAGGATGCATTTTGTCTTGGCATAAGAACATTTCTGCAGAAGAAAAATGGGATTGACATTTTATTTTTACACCAAGTTAAATTTCCTTGTAAGATAATTATTTATGAAACACGACATGTAAGTTGATGCATGATCTCTGGAAGAGGTTACTAAAGAAGGAATAAAATTGATATTTTTAGCAGTAGTACATAAAATATATACTCAGGAGTGCTATGAAGAAAATTGTCTGGTTACCAACTTAGGAGCTGATGTTGTGATAGCTGCTGTGCTGGCTGATATTGCTGGGATTTAACTTAGTACCTCTACAGAGAAAAATATCAGTTGTTATAGCTATAAAGCTCTGTTACCAACAACTCTCATCCTGATGGAATGAGTGGAGAGGGAGGAATGCTAGTATACAATTTCTATAAACGTAACTTCTGTTATCTCTGTGATATCGTGCATTTTGATATGAAATCACTTCTTAATGTTGATGAGAGGTCACTGGAAATTATTGCCCTGGTACTCAGACTTAAATCTTGCCACAATCCTAAAACTGTTCCTACCGGGTTGAAAGCTGACACAGCCAAGATCTGATGCAAAGGTGTTGGCTGCTTGTCACCAGTCCCAGGCTTCCCTTTCCCAAAACCACCTCTTCCGTGGCAGGCATTATAATATCATCTTCTGGTCCAAACTTCTTCCTAGCTCACATACTGAAGATTCACCACATTACTGCTTTATGGAGGCAACAGTCTACGACCAAAATACATCCTCTGGTATGAAGAAATTAGGCGAGTAGAATCCAGCACAATTTTATTAATATTTCAAGTACAATTGCATTTAATTACTGAATAATCACTGTATGAAAATGCTGCCTTTCCCAACTGAATGACATTTAGTGTCCAGCCATCTCAGTGGGCTTTCCCTGGTAGACAAAAAAAGGCTGAAAACCCCAGTAAGATTCACTGCAGTGTGTATTCCCCAGGTCTTGAATAACTAGAATAGATTTCTTTTCCAATTTTTTAATATTCCTTTGAAATTGTAGACTCTATAACTATTAGTGTGATAATATTCATCTCATCACTACTATAGAAGGAGATGTTTTTTATTTTAACTGTTACCACATACAAGGCTTGGAATGAGTGTTTTTTGATGCAGAAAACCACTGCAGAACCCACTGATTCTTTCTCTATGATTATCCTTATATATTTTAAATATCTTCTTCTGTAGTCCTACTCCTCTGCTGGAGGAGTTACCTGCATTGCCTATACTTGCATGGATAAAATTTTTGCATTTACCTGAACGGAAAAAACATCTTGATTTAATAAACCAGTTCACCAGATAAGTTTGGTCATTGTATCTGACTGCTCTACTTCATCATTTTTCACTCTCTACTCTTAGTGACAATCACAGAATTTATTGACAGTGCTGATATATTAACTACCATATTATGGATAAAAGTCTCAAGCAATATTTGGTACATTTTCCATGGTGAATTTTCCCACTAGAAAAACCTATAATGAAAAATCTCCATGAGTAACAATTGCTTAACATTTATCAGTTATATCATTCATCAGATCTTCCTTGGTAATTCACAGTGCTATATTTTTAATTAGAATGTCACAAGGTTCTAAATCCTTACAAAATTTTAAGTAATGTAATAATTAATAATGACTTCAATAATTTAGGTACATTTGGCATCAAAAAATTCTAATGTCCTCGAAAATATTTCTTTTTTTAGCAACCATAAACTACACTGGCAATACTTAAATTCAGAGACTTTAATCTTCAGTATTCAAATTCCATTATTTTCCCTTTGGCCTAAAAACATGCAAATATTTTTCATAAAATATCCCTTTTGAATACTTTTTACAGGTTTTTGTAATTCTTCTGAGATTCCTCTGAGTTTTTCTCAAGATCTGTCAAAAGGTTCATCAACAGTTTGGGCTGTGATATGTAAGTCATCTAGGTCACACCAACCCCTCATTGCTCATCTTCAGTAGATGATATGTGAGATGAAAGGTACTTCATCACCTTTATGTTGCACAAATGCATTATTCTTGCCTGTTTATAATTATGGAACAGAAATATTTATTGACTGCTTCTGCTTTTTATTTGTGGTTGTCAATTGTATCATCTCCTTCTACAAATTACCCTCCCTCATCTCTCATGGTACCTCTAATTCACTTCAGAAACGCCACTGTGAAAAAAGTCAAAATATTCCCTCTTGCTCTAGAGTCTCCCAGCTGGAGCAGTGCTCCTGAGCTTCATGCAGTGTCTCAGAAAAAACCCAAAGCACATCCAGCAAAACCAAAACTAAAGCAGGACTACTTGCTTTGATGTTGCTAACTGTGTGTGTTAATACATCTGATCATCTTTGCTCTCCTGTTGTGCTCTTCTTTGCAGACTATTTTTTTCCTTAGAGATTCAGCCATAAAAGCAACACCATGAAAGCTTCCTTGGGATACATTGTGCTTTGTATTAAGACTTCTCAGTAGCCTTTGTCATATTTCAAGATTCTCTACTCCCAAATGCAAAGTTATCTTTAAAGGCTTCTTGCAAAAAAGTTACCAAGGAAACTGCTAAGAAAAGTCTTTGTCCAGATAAGCTGAGAATTCACAGATATTTTCTCCTTCCATTTGTTTTCTTGAAATAAAGGTATATAAAATCAATTTTGTCTTAAACACTATTAAATCTTTATACAGATAGTTTTATCTAAACTGTAATAGAGTAGAGCAGCAGTGATAAGAATGTTCATTCCTGTGTACCCATACATTAAAAAATATTGCTGAGCTCATATAGATACAGAACTGGAAAGATCAAGTAATTTGCCTGAAGTCACATGTGGACGCAGGTTTGAAAGTCAGGACAGGAACTATAGGATTTCTCTCCCACAGCCCAGAATGTTTTCTGTAAGGTCCTTGGGGTTTTTTTGTTGTTTGATTGTTTGTTTGGTTGCATTGTTGTTGATGTTATTGTTATTTTGGGGGTTTTGTTCATTTGTTTTTGTTGCAGATGTCGAGATTCTTTGAAAACATTCATCCTTATGGACAGAAAATGTCATTCTTCATGAAAGAATTGGAAAGAAAAGGAGGGAGGTCACAGGGGGAAAGTCATCTGCTGCATTTTTTGAACCCAGCTGTAAACCAAGAAGAAAATTACACAGGAAAAAAAAGTATTCACTTACCATTAGAAAATAAAAAAGACCATTTTAAAGCCCCAATTCCAGTCACAAAGATCAGACTGAAGCACATTCTCCTCAAAAGTTTAACAGCTGTAATATTCATCTAGAGATCATTAGTTTTCTTCTCAGAATGAACTGAGGACCAGCAGCTGTAGAACTTGATTTTCTCCCTCTTCTCCTCTTTAATGTAACTATTTATTAAAAAAAGAAACAAAAATAAACCTAAGAAAGTGATAGCAAAGTTTACAAGGGTCCTTTAATTGTTTATTGTGAAGCTGTTTGGACATGAAGCTAAAAGATTGTGGAAGGTAGAAGATTTTATGCCGGGGGAAAAAAAATACAAAGTTTGATTCAATGTATTTCCATATGGAGGCAATGGTGGAAGTCTCCATTAAGTTGCCTGGCACTAGCTGGCAGAAAAAAATAAGTGAAAACACAGCTTTAAGAACAGAGCTTTATTTACTGACAGCCATAAATGGAGCAGAGCTGGAGGAAGTTCAAGATTGCTGACTGGCTGATTGTCACAGCTGATTGTTTTTGACACCCAAGTGTTCCACACCCTGATACACACCCTGCCAAGACACAGACTGCATCTTTTGAGGAGTCAAAACTCTACAAAGGCACAAAGCATGCAGTGCTAATGCAAGGTATAGTCATGAGTTTAGATGCATCATTTATATTAAATTGTTTTTCATAGCCATTTTGTTATTATCTTTCTAAGCAGGTTTGCTACCTGGCAGATTAAAGTTCACTCTCTAATACATGATGGCAGTGCTAAATCACTGCTTTAATAAGTCTTGCCCAGAAATATCATTCCTGTTTTGATAGGCACCAATGGAAGTTGTTTTCAAGATCTGAAGAAATATTAAAAGAAAGGCTTAGAAACCACTGGTAGTAAAAGCACAGGTTAGAAGTGTCAATGGAGCAGACTGTCTACTGCTTTCAGTGGCTGCAGGAACAACGAGTGCTTTCAGTGAACTAGTGACACTTTCAGGTATGAATTTAGAAGCATAGAGTCAATTTCTTGCTATATTTTGATGGTAGTTATATCACCTGAAGTAGTAATTAATCCATCAAAATTCAGTATTTTCTTCCTCTAAATCTATGTTAATAAATTATGGTTTATAATACAGTACATATTCATCTTTAACAGAAGCAATTTAAGTACAAAACCCAGAAAGATTACTGTGTGAAGCAGCTCTTGGGTAAGAGTAAAGCCCATATTATCAAATCTCTTGAGAGCTTTACGATCAGTTCAAGATGTGAATGCCCAAATCAAAATATCTTGCTGATATTTTTTTACTCCTGTGATTTAACATTCTGAGATTAGGTGTTCCTTACTTTATAAAGAATTCTTGGTTTCTGCTTGATCACTCTGAAATTGAAACATAGAAGTTAATGGATGACTTCTAAAATGTCTGTTTAAAAAATACAGACTTGAAAAATTATAACTCAATAGCTGGATTTTAGCACCTATTGTGAACAGTGAATCTACAAAAAATGAGAGGTTATTATTTGATCTCTTCTTCTCATGATCTCTTCTTCTCTCACTTCCAGGTTTGATTTTCTCATCATACGAATGGAAAACAGGTTTTCCCTCACAGCCACTCGCCCAGAGCCACTTTGGTTTCTGACAGTGGGCCTTTCTTTCTGACACAACACCAGTGTCAACAGAGGTTGTATAAGCCAAACCATGATCTAATCTCCTTTTCAATTCTACCATTGTCCTCAAAATGTGATCTCAGTGACACCAGGATAAATGTGCGTCAGAATTTTTGTCCTGAAGGATATATGACTGAGAGAGCAAAACCTGAAAATTCTGTGGTTGCAGAGTTGGAGTTCAGGGTTTATGTTACCTAGATGACCTTCATTAACTTGGCTGTAATTTTTCATTTACCATTTCCACATTCAAAATTGAGGAGATTTTTAAATTGTTATTATTATTTCTTCTCTTTTTTTTTTTTTTTTTTGAGAAACCTTGAACACAGGCATTTAAAACAGTTCATCCCCTCCCCTCATCTCTCCATTTTCCAAGCTCTATCAATCAGAACCTACACCTATTTCTCTGTCTCCTTTCTACATCTTGGTAAATAGACAAACACACTGTTACTAAATTCAGAATGTCCCCCTAAAATAGACACACGGTATTTAAAAAGGACACATATTGAAATTGCTGCTGGGCATTGAGCAGCTATCACTGTTATCACAGTTACCTACTGTGAATTGTTATCACAGTTACCATTGTCACCTATTTTGAATATATTCTTTCACTATGGATCATCTCCAGAGCTTTTCTTTCTCACTCCTCTTAAAAGTCCATCTAGTTTGTTGATATCTTTCTAGGAATTAAATGCTCAGAACAGACCACAAACCATTTCAAATGTATCATTTCAGGAGGGCATGAAGCATAAAAATGAAGAGCAGGTAGAATTGGGAAGAGGGAATTGGACTTTGAGACTGGGTACAGTTCATGTGTTGCTGGGGGGAAACATATCCCAGTAGACACCCACACACAATATGCTGTCTACCATCATTCACAAGAGCTTCCAGACACCTCCTACCACCCAAGGTATTTGCTTAGGTTCCTTTCCACTCTTGATGCATTAATGCTGCCACTTTGTGGTTTAAACTTTTTCTCTGCACACTCCTCCACCCTGCTGTGATTTGTTCCTTGCTTGTCTTCGCTTCTTCCCTTTACGCAATCCCCTCGACTGCCATGCTCCTAAAATAAGTCCAACAGACAGAAACACAGTCACATGCTCAATGGAAAATCTTGTTCAAGATTCTGGAGGTTCAAAGAAGATTTTTAACATTCATGGAAATTCAGCAAATATCCATTGTAAAGATGAGTTTTGAATAGTTCTAGCCTGCGTGTTCCAACACTGTTGCTGCACCCTCTAGAAATGTGAAGATTTTCTCCTCATTTAATGGATAGGAAAACAACACAGGCCTTACCTAGGTCAGTGACACACACAAAAAAACCCCACATAGTATCATTAGAAACCAGACTGCTTCATTGCAGAAGAGGTGTAAAAGTCCTCTGCAGGCAAACATGAGTAATACTGCCTCCAAGGACTGGTATACCAAAGTAATTCTAAGTGGGCATCATATAAATATCAGAGAAGGTGAATTAAATTTGGTGTGCTTTTCTTGCACAGGGGAAACAGTGTTAATAATAATTTGAAATTTGATTGATATGAAAGTGATTTAAAATAATGTCATTAATACCCTCTGTGCTTAGGCCAGACTAAAGAACCCTTGGGGTAAGCAGAAATGTCTACAACAGCCTTTAAAGTGTCTTTTAAAAACCACAGTAGTTCTTTGGCTAAGCAACTTTCCATCTCATTAGTGACCAAGACAAAACAAATCTAGACTGGGAACTAGAGCTAAAAACTAGGAATAACTCACCAGAAAATAAATTTCATGGCCCTGAGATTAACTGGGTTGGTGAGAGCATGGTGATAACAACACCAGTGGTTGTGGATTCAATCCCTGCATGGGCCATTCACTAAAGAGTTGGACTAGATGATCCTAGTGGGTCCCTTCCAACTCAGAGTATTCTGTGATTATGTTTAACCACAGTTAATTATTATTCACTCATCAAATTCACCCTGGACAGACCATTGAAACAAATATGAGTCAAAGTTATTTGACAACTTCGCAACTGAAGAGACCACAACAAACACTTTGGCAGCTTAGGAGCAAGCCAAGACAGTTTTAACTGATGATCTAAAGGTCTGTTACATCATGCACATTCCAGGTGCCCTCGCAAAGCCTGGTGTGATGAGCTGGATGCAATGCCTGACCTGCTGGTTTGTGTTGTCTTTCTGCTTATGTTCATCAGCTGTCCCCTTAACACAGACTCCCATCAAAGGAATTGGCTCTGCAGTCACATGAAAGTGGCCTTGGGAGCAGTAAGGTTGATCTGAGTCATTGCAAAACATCACAATTCAGCCAAATTCCCCATTTCTAGGTGTTAAGAAGTACAGGTGATGGCATTTGGATTTTGCCTTTCAGTTTCTTAAGTTTCAATGACCTGAAATGAGATTCAAGCCTTGTGATTCTCAAATCAATTCAGAAAATGGGATTTGAGCATTGATCTGATTTTTTTCTCACCATTTTTATCCCAACAAATTTGATTTAGAGCTTGAAAAATACCGTATGCACTTTAATTTGCATGTGTCATTCTACTTTGCATTGCTGAGTAGCAACTGCAGCTTCCTACTCAGATCTTTTGCATTTTGTTCTTTGATTGCTCAGGTTGCTTACAATAACAAAGACAATCCTTTTTTGCTACTTCATAGCAAATAAATGAGTCAATCAACACAATAATTTCTGTTTCCTCGCTGAGGATTCCTTATTATTGGGTACACAAAGTTGGGATTTGTTACTGGCATCAAACAATTATAAATTAACAAAAATATAATTTAAATTATGTATAACAATATTTATAAAAATAAGAAACAATTACAATACTAAAATTATAGGGTTATCATATTTGATATAATTTTATTAATCTTAATAAAATTAAATACAAATTTTTATGTTGTTTCAATTTGACACTTATTTTTCTCATTCCAGGCTGCCAAGAAGCTTATTCTGAATATCACCCTGTTGATTAATTCCCTGAGAAAGTGGTTCAGGTAAAAAAACAGTGATGGCATCAAAGGAAATTTGTCCCTTGAACAGCAAATTTGATCAGATGTACTATGGGTCTTAAGACCTTGGCAAGAGATGGATTATGACTGAAATCTGGTATCTAAATAAGGATTTTGAATGCAGCTTCAGATTTTCCATGCTTTGGCTTTGATGTTTCATATGAGCTGCCTGGAAGTAGATTTATTTATTGTAATATAGAATTTTCTGAAAATCAGGATCTTTTAGAAGGCAAAACTGTCTGCCAAATTTGTAATTGTCAGAGTTCTGGAAACTGCCTGTCTTCCATTACCAGAGTAAGTACATCTTACTGCTTTTAAATCAGACATTTTTGCACAGATCTTCTAGAAAAACATTCAGAAGAAACCTCCCTATGTCTTCAGAAACTGAGATGATACATAGAGATGACAACTCATGACATTTTGGCATTTAAAGAGAGAAAACTCATTGCTTTTGTCTCCTAGTCAGATGCCTGAGAACGATAAAACACACCAAAGGTTAAGTTTGCCTCCAGAGAACTATGTCTGTGCAGAGAATTCAAAAGCCAGAGAGAGAACAGGAAAAAGAAAACACATTTCTTGTCGTAATGACATGAAAATGAATCACACATTTTCAAATCCAGCAGTCCCTTTTTGATTCTTGGCTGCAGTTTTCTGGTAACACTTCTATCAGTCACATTCATTTGAAGCATGTGGCTACACGGATTGGCGATACGAAGACACAGTTTCTGCATTTGCGATTTCCCATCTTCAAAGCGCTTTTCATTTTTATGATAAATCTGGAGAAAACCCTGTGATGTGTGAAAGATATTTCTCCCTTTTTTTGTTTTTTGTTTGTTTGTTTGTTTGTTTGTTTTTAATTCATCACTGTTATTTTCTTTAGTTTCTCCCTTTTCCAGGATGCAAATATTTATTTGCTTCAAGGACATCTTTCAAGTCTTTTGGAGCCAACATCCCATCTTACTTCCAGTTAAGCCTTAATTAAATGCAAATATCAACTATTATACTTCAGTAAAAAGGGAAAATTCATGTAAACATTGCAACATAAAAGCTTCTGTTCTTCACTCTTAAACTTGAAAGGACCTGGACAACATATAAAAGAACCCAGGAGTTACATTAGCATAATACTGAGTCACCCCTATTGACCTCCATTGGTTTCAAACACAATTGACTTTCAAGTACTCAGTCTAAATAGATAATTGCAGGGAAAGGGTAAAAGACCATATGAAAAAATTTTATGTGTAAGAGACAGCTGTAACACCCTAAAATACCCAAAAGATTTAGTAGAGAAGGATTTTTGTATGTCAGAAACACGCAAAAACCTCAACAGACAGTGTGCGGGCAAGCAAATGTTGGGTGCACATGCTCATTAATATATATATATATATATATGTAAAAGGAAATGCAATATGGAAATTCTTCTAAAGTGTTATGGAAAAGCAGAAATGTCAATATAGGTATTTTTAAGTTCTGCCTCTTCATCCTATTTGCCACATACCTAAAGTGCCAGCACGTGTGCTTGAAACACTGTTGTGGCAGACTGGCATGTAATTGACCATGTAATGACTTCATACCTGGACCTGATCCAGAACCTCAATTAAAAAACCCTTGAAATGAAGCCTCATTCAGGTCAGCTGTGCTTCACAGAAGTATGTGAAGGCATTTCATGTGTGCAATAGTACTTTCAGATGACAAAATACAGAGTGATCTCCGTAAACTGGAGGTTTGGTTTGAAATCATCAAACGCAATTTAATAAAAACATGAAGGATGCTACATTTGAAAGAAGAAAATCCAGCACTGACTTAAAAATATACTTTTCTTACAAAAAGTAGCATATCTGAAATAATGCAATGAATCACATACATATGAAGGAGGAAAATTTTGTATGATTTTTAAAAAGACATAATGCCATGTGAAATGTTATTAGAAGACTTGATTATAAGGCAAATGGCGGGGGGGGGGGGGGTATTTATAAAAATGTAACAAAGGTTGAGACAAGAGGAAGACCAAAGCAGACTGGAGAAAAATAAGAGATGTAGGAGCACATACTAAAATAAAAGGTTAAAATAATTTGATTCACTTAGAAAAGATTAAGCAAAGATATGATTCTAATCTTCCAGTAGCTACTGTTTTTACAGTAACATCAAAGAAGATAAATTGTTTAGAAAGTTCAATAGTGGTCAAACAAGAAGTAAGTCTTAATTTTCAGCAACAAAGATTTAGGCTAGATACTAGGGAAAACTTCCCAATTAAGAGTGTAAGGAAGCACTACCACAGATTGCTTAGATGGGCTGCAGAATTGCTTTTCTTTGAGATTATAAATCAAATATCTGTTAGACATGGCCTCACAACTTATTACTTACCTTCTTTAGTGCAGGGGATGGGATTAGGGGGCTAATTAAGATCCTTCCCAGCTTTGTTTTTTGAAGATTTATGACACTTGATATCACAGGCTGTGATATATACACCCTTTCTCTAAAGATGTGCAAGAAAATCTGTCACCCTTAACCAATTTTTTTTTTTCATTAAGCAACCATCTAACACTTAAAGTTGTAGAAAAAAAACTTACTTACTTCTTATGTTCCAAGAAGCAATATTCAAACTTCAGTCCAGCTGGATCTGGCTTCCTTTCTGTTGGAGGTCGATTGTGCAAAGTAGTGAACTATTGGTCAGCTCCCAGTAACACAAATGGCAAGCTCTGCCTGGTGTGTTAGAAAACTGATATCAAAATTAGCATGAACAGAGATTTTTCAAATTCCCTCAGAAACCAAATACCCTGACAGAAGTCGAATACCACAGTAAATAAGAAGGAAGCTACAGACTGAGGCAGTACTTTTCCTACCCATTAAGTTCCTTCTGCAAAGGAATCCTACCTTGTGTCATCCAACAGTGATGCCTGAATATATTGCAGGATATTGCAATTCAGAGATGAGAGAAGCAAGTCATTTCTGCTGCACTAGTTGGGAATCAGGTTACTGCTGCAATGAACTTGTTTCCCTTGAATGAAAGATGAAGGCTGAAGAGGAGAATAGGATGCTACATCCCAAATCAGGCCCTTGTCTCCAGCCACTCTCCTCCTCGTGTGCACCCCAGGCAGAGAATACAAGAGCGTCTCAAAAGCCAAAGAATACAACCTTAAAACATCAAGGCAAGGACAGGAACATACATAGCATAAACTTGGGCTTTTTTTCTCAAGCAGATTAAAATCATCACATTTCAGTCCCTGAGGCAGTCCTGCTTTGGGTTCAGTTTCTCTGAAAACACCTCAGACTTGCAGGAATAATGCAATGACTCTACCAAAAAAAAATCAAAAATTAGTTGCTAGCTATGTAATTTTAAAATACTGTCTATATGTTACATATCTCCTCTGCTAGCTCTTCAATAATTGTTTGCTGTTACAGCCCAATATTTTACCGTGGTGTGTCTAAGACTGTGGCTCAAGTGGAGACTGAGGGTGAGAGGTGCCCTGAACTGGAACGGGTCCTGCTCACAGTGACCTCCTCAAAGGCTGCTGTGGGCTTTTCCTGATCACCATGGGGCATGAGGGACTCTGAGCCTCAACAGCCAGGCCTGACCTCCAGGAGGAACAAGGATGCTCTCAGTTTCCTTACTGTGGTTCTAAGAGGTGACATATCGAACATCAGTTGTCACAGACCAGTGATGGATAGGCCCACCCTTCTCGTCCTCCAGCATTTTCACAAGTTTTTCCCACTGGTGACCAAAACCCACTGGTGTAGCACTTCCATGTCACTCACACAGGACTGGGCTCATGTCCAAGCAGCTCTCCACCACCTCACTAGTGCTGTGGATCTCATTATATGCTGCTGAAAAACTCCTAGGGCAGTTTGGAGAGCACAAACAGACAATTATGTCAGTCACTGCTCACATCCCCTGACACGTGGGTGACACTCAGTTCATACGTCCTCACCAGGACTAGAAACTCTAGAATCACCTTTCATTTTTTTATTCATAGTCACTATTTAAGGACCTAGGTATAACCAGCTGCTCCTCAGGCCCTGTGAAACTCATGACCCACCTCCTCAAAACTTCTCTGAGCCCCATCTCATTGCACTTAAGGAAGATTTCTGATCCAGGAATTCCACACATTATGCCATATACCCAGCATCAGCACTAGCATTTCACAGTATGCAGTCACTGAGGTAAGTCTTGGGAAGTGCTGATCTGCAGAGAAATATCCTCAGCCATTCTTTTGTAACATCCACCTTGGATGCTAACACCAACAATCAGCATCCTCCTCCATGTGCTGCCTCCTCTGAAGAATACGTACACATGGACCCAGAATAGAAAGCACACTGTCAGACTCCTCTTTGGACAAGGCTTGTTAAATATGGTGAGGGCATAAGAGACTTGCCTGTCTCCCTTCACATTTCTGTTTATTCTGCATTTTGCACTCTGAGAAGTGTATTTTCACTCTGAGAAGGAGAAATTATGTAATCTGTTAATAAAGATAATTCCATCACTAAGGAATTGCCTTAAGGCACTAGGTCAGGTTCTGCCCTATTTCATCTCTGGGAAAAATACCAGTGTAAATGGATGTAGAAGCAGTGTCATATTTCACAGAAAGAGAAGGAAAATAATTAAACCTGAGCATAATATATGTGGTTTTTCTTCTGGCTTTAGGTTCTGGAGTAAAATAAGTGAACTTCAGACATTTGCAATTGGTCAATCAGAACATACTACAACTTTATTGGAATTACAGAAGCCTAAAGTGAGCTATGGGCCAGGGTCAATTTGGCAGCCAATACACTGAAACTGGAACAATTTATCTTGGCTCTCATTAGAGGAAAGTGTGAACTCAAAGATCCATAGAAGTGATAGTTCTTTCATGCTGTGTTAATTGCAAAACACCTAATAGTTCACCACTGGAAATCCGCAGCACATTGTAGGAGTGAATGTTTTACAGAGGGGTTTTGCTTTACCACTTACAGTAAAAAATGGAGTCAGTCAGGTACAGGGAAATGAAAACATTCAATGTCCATGTCTTTGCATTCTTCAGAATTTCTCTTTATGTGTTCATACAAAAACTATTTTTCAAGACAATACCACTGTATGTTAAATAGAAAATATATCATATTTTATGACAGTTGTAGAAAAAAGGATACAAATTTGTTGGTATTTTGTATGTGATGCCTTCATATCAGACATGTTGGGCCCTGTCCTAGGCTATTCTCCAAGTCGAAACAAACCACTGCCTTCCACTCTCCCTGGACATGACCAATCCACTCTCTGACCCGTGGGACTGAACATATTTAACCTTTCATAGTCAAGACTTTTCTACTAAGCCTGTTTGGATTTTCTCAGCAATCAATGGGGATGGACATCCCTTCCTGAAGGCAACTCACACCTCTGTAAGACAGATGACGAGAAGACAGAAGATTAATTACTCTTTGGAGATATTTCTCCTGCTCTATACTCAATATAGAGAGCCAAGAGGATGGCTTTAATTTAGTCACTTAAATTTCAAGGAGATGAAGGTAGATTAGATGAATCCCACCTTTAATCTTTGTCAGGTTTTTCATTTCCTACAGATAGTTCCATTATCTGTCAGATAATGGAGGTTGAATCTGGAGATGAAAGTTTTCTTTCAGTGGGGATTGTAGGAGGGAGCTTTCACAATCATTTTGGCCAGAACTATTTTTCTCCTTGTTTATGAGTTCTAGAAAAAAAAATATAGCTCTCACAATAGAAGATCGACACTATTTACATGCCTCTATTTTTAGGTCATTATTTCAGGCTTTTTGTCTTTAACACAATACCCTTTCATTTACTTCTTTGAGGAAATCCTCATTAGCAAATAGGTAATCAAAAGTTTGGAGATATGGCTTAGGTAATGAGCTACATATCTGACCCACCAAAACTATCTTTGACAACTATCAAATAACTCCACTCTCCCTAGTCCTCAGTGGGAGACAGTTTTAAGGATAAACTACTTGAGGGTCCTCTTAGTCATAAGAGAGCTATGATTTGTAAAGTTAAATAAGCCTAAGTTCTCCTGAAATTACAATGAGCATCTGCATTCAAGTTTAATCACAGAAAATGTGATTTTTGACAAAGTTTTCAGCCACCTTGTCAAATTTCTTTTGCATAACTTGGAAAACAAAAAAACGTTATGGCATTTTGCTCATCACCGAAGTACTTCACTGAGGTCAAGCAAAATAGTTCCTCTCTGGTGAGAGACAGCTGGTGTGCAGGCTGGAGCTGTGAGGGTAAGAGACCAAGAGCAGAAAAACATTGAGTTGGCATGGACTGCAGGGCTATGGGATGCTGCGAGTTGTCTCTTCCCACCACCAAACCCCTCTGTGGCTGCCAGCTGGGGAAGGACGCCTGACTGGCACTGTATCTTTGGGGTTACACCCACTTCTTTGTCCAATAAATATCTCTCCAAAGAAGCTAGTGCAGCACTCTCCAGCAACAGGCCATGGATCTGAGAAAATGAGAGGAAAATTTCATTCACTGATTCAAATTCACAGACACTGATGTCTCAGGGAAAACCCTCAGCGTGAGAATGGGCACAGCCAGCACAGCAAAGTTGCTGGAGGTGGGAAGGAGGAGGTTTAGAGCAAAACATAATCTTTGGTCTACAAGACAGCATACTCACAGCTGCTTATTTCCTGGGATACCAATGCTGCAGAGACGGAAGAAATTGCAGAAGAGTTGTGTGCTTGTTAGGCCTCCTCACAGCTGGAGAGGGATTTGGGAAGACTGCAGATATAATTGCTCCTTCACCTTTTGTTGTTTTCAAATAATGGGAGTTGCTCTTCTGTTCCTCATTTTACTGATGTGTTTGGAGTACACCGTTCACAAGATACTTCTTGAGAGAGAGAGAGAGAGAGAGAGAGAGAGAGTGTGTGTGTGTGTGTGCGCGCACATGGAAAGAACATAATTTTGGAGGAAATTAGTCTCCTTCTAGGATTTGTTTTCTTCCAAAAATTAGTCTGAACAGCAAAGCACTGGTTCTGGAAGGGTACTGATGCCAGTCCTTTAATTTTCTGTACACTTGACAGAGAAAATTACTGTCTGTGCTTAACCTGGTGCTGGGAATGGGGACTATGCAGATATTTTGACCCTTGTTCCTTAACAGTTTAATTCCACACAGTGTAGAGATATTCTTTGATGATGTTGCTCTTTCTGGGGCTGCACCACAGAACTAAACTTGTTGCTGTGTCTTCACTCTCTGGGATTTGATATGAGAGAGCTACTGTTTGTAAGGAGGAGAACTGTCTTCCTCATCCAACTTTGTTGTTCTTGGGTTTTTTTATTCCCCACCCTCACCCTCTCCTGACACATGACAGCAACAGCTATCCAGGCTCTCTTTCCAGCTGGAGTCTTGTGTGTGGTGATCACACAGCCTTTAACTAAGCTTCAGGAGTGAAGTGCAAGTGGGTTCCAAGAAGGCCAGGAGAAGGAAGATTGATTTGGATGATTAAACTTTATCCTTCTCTCTTGCAAATACTGGGATAATCTCTTCCTTATAATAGAAGAAAGGGAAGGGAAACTTCCCAAAAACATTTCCCAAGCATGCAAACAACCTTTGCTTCCAGGTTTCTGGAAGCAACCTTGATAGATTTACAGGTGCCACAGATAGAATTGAAACACACAGCAGTGAAGTTGCAGGATTTTTATATTAAAACTTGTGCAGAACTGCCTTACACAGCTCCTTCTTTCCAAGAAGAAATTCTAACTTATTCTGAGCTTACCTGCTCATGCACAAATAAACGTATGACAGAAGAAAGACGGAGGGTGGATTTGTATGACTGATGCCTGGGGAAGTGTGAACGCTGCTCTGCTTCTCACAGACACTGGAAAGCTGGCACCCTGCACCCTCCTGACATGACTCAAGGTGGAGTGTGAAAAGGAAGGTGTTACACAGGTTCACCCATTAGAATCAAGGCATACAAGCAGTGAATTAGCTGCTGTATATACCAGCTCCTGATGCAATTAAGCAGACACAGGAGCTGACAGCCCTCTTCCAGCAGGTAACTTGACACGCTCTTCCAGTAGCTACTGAAGCTCAGAGGGTAAGTGCCTGCTCTCAGTGGAGTCAGAGACAAACCTCACAATGGGAGTAATCCTGGACATCTTGAAATACCTGAGAATAAAAAGATGACAGCAAAATTGCAGAGGGTGAAATTCTGCTGCCAACTCAGGACTGTATCAAAAAGCCATTTGGCCCTTTCGACTGTGTTCAGACTTGTCTAACAAAAAAGGCCTTTTGTTTCCACACTCAGTCTAGCATTTACTTTGCCAATCAATAGTTCAAGGAATGGACCTTTCACAGGCAATGTCTATGGTCAGTGGCTAATAATCCTCCTGATAACTGAGGTGAGCATCAAATTCGCACAGACACAGATACTCAAGTTGGGCAGTGAAATAACATTATCTACTGCAAAGGCAGGTTATTGATGAGATGAGGCAGCATCATCACTGCACTGTGAGTTAACCTAGGAAAAACACAAGCACAAACAGGAAACCTGTAATCATTAAGGCATTAGACTGGACTCACTGTACCAGCACACAGTAACTAATAATTAATAGAATCTTCTGTCTAAAACGTAGAAATCTGGAGATGAAGTGAAAAAAACGGTGTATTAGGTTCATTTGAAACTTCTCTCAGAGCTGAGCTATTTATCTATCTCATGCTGGGTGTTTTGGTGTAACTCAGAAAGGGTGAGCTTTCTTGTCTCTATTCAGTTTCCAACTACACTCTCCTGAGACCTTCCCAGACCTCTCACACCTGTCTCTGTCTCTGCAGAAGGTCTCAGCTGCAGAAGGTCTCAGCAGCAGCTATTTGTGTGATAATTCCTACTATGAACCAAATGGATGGGGCAGTGAAGCAGTGATAAACAAGATTAGCTCCACCATATGGCATCAGAAACATTACTCCTCAAAACCAAATTAATATGCTGTGAGACTCTTGTGGTCATAACTCCATCTCTGGGATACTTCTGTATTTGTGGACAGCTCAGCATTATAGCAACTGGTTGAGTTGGCTGACTCCATCATCCTCTCTATGCTGTCAGTGCAGACTGTCCTTGCAAAGCGTTCAGATATCTGTCTCCAACCTAAGAGTTTTATTGGCAAAATGGATGTACAGGAAAACTGAATAATTAATAAGAAAATAATCCATAAATATGCTGGCTGGATATCAGAAATGGGTCTACCCCCAAAAATCAAAATACTTTTCTAAAGTGAAAAAAAAGTTTGTGGGAAATGCTTCTGCAGTGCCTTTTGGGAAGTGACTCCCTAATTCTTCATGGTCTATTTCTCTTCTGCAGAAAATCTCTTTAGAGCAAACTCTGACTCCCATGAGAGATCATAAACCCGTCCTCTTGAGGACTGTGCATTATGGGAGCTGACAGTCAGCAGTGCAGTCAGCTGGAAGTAAAGAACACCTAGAGAAGAAAGATACATGCATTTGGATGCCACCAGTCATAACTGCCGTAAAGAATTTTCAGATTCAAAACATTTGGGGTTAATGGGGAATTTGTTTTGAAGGTTTTATCAAAATTATTAATCTAGACTAGACATGTTTTGTCTCTTAAAAATCAGTTTTCCAAGGAGAAAAAGGGGTGCTGAAGATTTTCTGGGCTGAAAGATAATGTATCATCACCAAACTTAGTCTTAAACTGTCCAATTGTTTGGCAGGAAAAAATATTCTGACACCTGCTCAGAATAACTTTTAAATCTAATACATGATATGTTAAATTTTTCTGCTAAAAAGCCGCTTAATTTTACTTGAGTACAGGTGGTATTCTATTCCAAGGATAGAGTTCATTATCATTTGATAAAAACTGTTGGTAGACAGAGATAAGAGACTCAAAGGAGTTCCACCACCATGGTGAAAGTCAGCTTCTTAGGCACTGGCAGAAAGGGAAACCAGAGCCACTTAACACAGCTACTGCCCCAATATTCAATCATCTATAATTTTGAAAAGCCAGTGAATGGCCTCCTATTTACCCAGAAAATCTGTAGAGGAATCAGGAAGGAGCTAGAAGCTCTGTAAGCTCCACAGGGAGAAGGTTAAGGGCAGAGATACTAAGAAAATCTGTCTCCATATTCCCTGCTTTAACCAGGGTGGTTCCTTCTTCCTCTGTCAGGTGTGCAGCTGGTAGCCCAGCATCCTGGGTGTTGTGCATGGTGGGATGAAGGGTTCATAACCACTAAACTGCTCAATAATGCTGTTAATGCAAGTTGGATCATACAGTTTTTATACCAAAACTATTAGACATATTGCAGAGCAGGAAAAGGAATAAATTAAAACTTTTCTGAAGTGTCTGAGACATGAAATCATGCATTATGAATTCTCCATAGATATGTCACTACTAGCCATCTTCTGTTTTATTTCTAGCTGCAACACTTAGTTTCTGTGAGAAATGAGTGAATATGTTAGCCAAGAATTTCCAAAGAAATGAGTCAGTTAAGACTGGCAAAGGAGAGAGGAAGGGGAGCAATAGCTCCTTCCCCATTACTATCACCTGTCTCAGAGTGCCTACTCCAGGCTGCATGATTGGTTAGAAATGCCAGCACACACATTACTCCCCGTCTTCCTTTACTCCTGATCTATGGTCCAGACACATCCATCTGACAGCTTTCCATTTTTAAGTTCCCTAGTCAATTAATTGGCACATTCCTTTACACCTCTCAGCTCTGGCATGCAAAGACACCAGCTATTTTTAGAAACCTGAACTGCTGTTTTTTGTGAATAGAAAATTCACATTTTAACTAAAACTGTCACAGTTGTTTTGTCTTGAAAGAAATTGCAGCACCATGATCCAAAGGCTAAGTTTTTCCAGTTTTGTGTTTTAGCATTGCATGGGTCAGCTGCAGGGTGGTTGGAGGCTGTGACATTTGATAGGAAATTGGTAGGCATATTCAAAAGAAGATGAGAGATCAGGACAGTCCCTTATCAATCTGGCAGAGAAGCCTTTCCTGGTGATATGTTCAGAATTATCAGACATGTCTGTGTTTCTTTATCTCCTTTCTCTCTGACTTTGAGTTTCATCTCAGGGAAAATAATTAACATTTACCAAGAGCATCTTTTAGCAATTTGGGATTAAGGAGATTTGCTAGCCCTAAACCTCTGATGTACTCAGACTCCAACTGTGCATAAAAAGAGTTATTCATTTGCCAGGCATGTCAGTCTGGCACCTTTCACCAGTGCTTCACACACAGAGAAGAGAAACGTGGAACTATACTTCTAAACCAACATGACAAAGGGCCAAAGAGAAAGTGTCCTCTCTTTCTCAAAATATCGACTTTTTAAGCATTACACCTCTAATAATTCCTAGCTTAAAGAATAGGGGAAATGCAGCAGAAGAGGCTTTAGAAAGCTGAAAAAAAGAGTGAATTGTGTGGGTCACTTATTGCTTCTCTGAGTTTGTATCTAACCATAACTCCAGTAGAGAAGCTGAACTCCTAATAGACCCATCCCAAACAGAGCTGAACTAGAATAAAACTGGATGCAGCCTGGTCTCTACAGCTTCCCACTATATCTGCAGCTCTGCTTCCAAGCTGGATGCTGAATACAGCCCTGAAGCAAGCCTACAGGTATTCCTCAAATTATAAGACAGATATGAGGGAGTTACTGAGTGCTCTTCCTACAGCTTCTCTGGGAATCATTTACTCAAGGCAACGTTTCTTCTAAATATGTTTAAATGATGCCTCATTTGAGTTAGTTCTGCAACACCAACAGAGCAATGTAGGGCAGAGCTGGAGTTTATGGTCCCAGTTTTAACAGCATGGCACTGCAAGGGCTAAAAAGTGTTTCATCTCACACCTAGTCCTGTCAAAAGTTCCCTGCTGATGGAGTGAGGTGTTGCAGGGGAGGTTTGGCCCTGACTGAGAGCATCCGATCTGGAAATCAGCAGGCAGCTACAAAACATGGAATCTGCATGGGTATTTTTATGTTAATTTTCTCTCAGGCAAGAAATTACAATTTTAGAACCACCCAAGTATATTCCTGTATGTCATAAAGCCATGCAGCATGAAGATACCTGAGCAAGTGCTGAACAAACAAGCTTTATTGTGGAGCTCCACTGTGACTAATTAACATCTAGAAGTTGCTATATTAGGCCGGGCAAACTGCCACACAAACCTACTATACTGCTTTTTGCATCCAAGCAAATTACATTAGAGCTACCTAAGGCAGCTGGAATGCAATACACTTTTAGGGATGGAGGAGCCTTACTCTCACAAATTATTAGAGATAAAAGGCTCCCAAAAGCCTCAGTCACCCTCAAATTCTATTTTATATTAGGAATGAGCTTAAGGGAAGAAGGCACTTCAGGAAATTGGTCTCTACACAATCTTTATTTACTAAATTCTCACTGTATTATCCATTAAAATACTTTAAAGTTCTTGTCTGATTTAGATAAATGTTATTTGTTCTTAAGGAGTATGAAAACAAATAACCCATAAGAAACACAGAGAAAGGTGATTCCTGTAAAGGCTGCTTGTATCACTAGTAACTGATTCATATTTTTTCATCTAACACTCCTTCCAGGAATGAACTCACTGTTTTTGCCATAATCCTGAGACAAGGTCCTACTATACTACCCTACTTTTCTGACATTCTTTTTAAGGGCAATGTTATTCCTCCTAACTTGTATCTTAGTGTGAAGCAAAGAAACTACCCCCTGTAGTGGGCTGAAGAAGGTTATGTTTATTATCTTTGGAACTTCAGCAATTGCAAGTTTCATGAGCACTCCTGAAATGTTTATCCTCAAAATAGCTGAGACAATGCAAGTTGTTCAATGGATCCGTGTGTGGGAGTATGTTAAAAAGAATTGTTCATTGAAGCTTACAAATATGATGAGCTGTTTTAATAAAACAGCAGAAACAAGAACTAATAATGGAGGAGAAGGGATCTGCCTGTTTCCTCTCTGCCAAGGTACTGTCAACTAAAATTAACAATTCCTGTTTCAAATTGCAATGTTTTAAGGAAAGGACTAATCCCTACCCATGCCCAGCTGTGTGAGACTGTCTTAACCCACAGGATTGATCAGAGCCTGGAAGCAATTCCCAGCATCCCTTTGGGACACGAGGACTCTGCTGGAACAGCAAAGGTGCTGCAGGTAACCAGCTGCTGGTTTCTGAGAAATGAAGCTGTTGCTTCTGGGAGCTGAGCCAAGCCCCTCACTTAATTTGATAAAAGCTTTCCTCCATTACTGCTATCACTTACAGTTTCTGTTACTATAATGTTGCATTCAAGTGCCTGACTTAAACATCCCAGCATTTTTCAAAGAAGAGTGATGGATGTATTTATTCATTTATTTGATAAATAAATATCTTGTTTTCTGGAGCTGACATACGTGGTCCTTTATATAATAAATTACAAAAAGACACAGCCGATATCAGTGGCATCTCTGTAAGACACATTTTAAATATCTTTTTCATACTCAGAAGAGAAGAAAGAAAAGGGGGTTTAAGTGTGATTCATCTTTCCCACTATAAATCTGTCTTAGAATGAGTTGAATCTTATTCCCAGAACAAACAGTCTACCTGTCTGGGGGAGCCTGGCTATTTTTCTGTTTCAGACTTTCCAGCACAGTAAGTCATTGAAACCACCACAATGCCTTTCATACCAAAGTTAGGGCTGTTTCCTACGTTATTGAGGTAGGAAACACAGTCATGGACCATGATCTCAGCATGATAAGTGCTGTATAGATGCTCACAAGCACACAGTAAAATATGTAAGGTGGAAATCAGTAGATGGACAGGAGAATGCAGAATAGCAAGGGATCACGTTAATTAATATGATGGAATATTATCACAGCACATAAAAAGTGCAACTCCAGCCAGCCTTTGTGTGCATCATGACAGAAAGTTGTTTTAAGGAGGACCAGAAAATGACATAGCAGATATCAAACACTACTTCAAAACACATCTAAGCACTTTGCTAAGCATGAAGGGGTTTGATCTATCAACCCCTCTGACTCAGGTCTCTGAGAGCACCAAAGTGAAAAAAGAAAGCCCACTCACTTTTCCTGGAACATTTCCCGTGGAAGGCGGCTTCATCCAGTGTGTAGCCCCACTCTACAAAGTGAAGGTGGCCAGCCTGCCCAGCACACCTGGGAATGGGGGCAAGCCTGCTGTGACCATCCCTTGGGTGCACACATAAGCTCAGGGTAAGAAGTCAGCCTCAAAAGGCCCAAGGACATTTTGCTTGCCTTCAGCATTTTTGTGCCTTTTAAAGCAATATATGCAACAACAGCATCACATCAGTTTGGAAAAAAACCGGCAAGCTTCACAGTGTTTCTGTGCCCCAAAGCAGATCTCGTTTTTCAATTAAATCAGTCTAATAAAACTCTCTAAACATTATTTCTTTGGCTTCCATAGCCAAGATTACTTACAGCACCACTGGTATTACTTAACATTAAGTATTACTAAACTGCTGTTCATAAAAGATGTTTATGAGCCCTGAAACAAATAACCTGAGTGTTTTTAAGGAAATACTTTATTTTTCTATTTACTCCAAGTAGCAGACTGATACAGAAGTTGGAAGGGTTGAGCTATATTATTTCACTTCTGATAAATAAAGTATTATTTGTGTTCTAAATTACCACATTTGTCATTTAATACTGGTATTTTCCAAACATTTTACTTTATGGCTCATGTATGCAGTAAAAGAAACACCAATGCCTGCTTTTTCCTAGATTTGCTTGGCTTAAAGAATAGTGAGAGGCCTGTAATGTTTCCAAGATGTAATATTTTCACTGCTGCTATTTGTAGCCATTTCTAATGAATTTCTCCTGAGGTTTATAATTTGGGAGAGTTAAGGGTGGTTTGGGTGTTTTGTTTGCTTTAGGAAACTTGTTCGCCAGGTATGATTTTTTCACCTATAAATGTAAGTAAGATGTAAGTAAATCCCCAAGATGACACCGATTTGTTTATCTTAGGTAAAAGGAAACATAGAGATGATGCAGCAGGACACAGTTTAGTAGAGTATCATGATAAATACCTAGTTGCTAGCTGAGTAGCAGCAAATACAGTGCTGTGTTTCCTCCTGGCAACCAATTTAGAGAAACTGATCTCTGTCCTAAAAGATCATGCTCCATGATTTCAGATGGTGTAAAGGAGCATTTTTACAAAGTTCAGTGGAGTTTTTAAGACAGTCCAAGAAGCTGGCATTTTAATATTGGGTGTTTTTTTTCTATCCTTAGTTTTCATGTCCTAAGTGGGTATTTCCTGGTAACACCTCAGTAAATGTCACACTCTGGAGTGTTTGCCTGAGATGTGCCTCCCCAGCAGTGTTTGTTCCTGGGGCACAGGCTGTGGTGTGCAACAAAGAGGGTGTCCTAAAACAGGGAATACAGACCTCACCTGCAGCCAGATGGATCAAACAACCTTTCCTGCTGCCTGACCACAGATTCATGGGCATCATAATTGTGACTTAAATGTTTGTGATTAACAGCATTTCCTTCATACCAGAAGGCAAAGGCAGTGCAGAAAGAAAGCAGGCTTTTTTCTCTGAAATCCACAGTAATCTATGACCACATTTAATGTTTAAAACAACAGTTTTCCAGCTCTTAGATAACTGGAAAAATGCAAGTGATTTCTGTGAATAAGAGATCTGCTTGTAAGAGGCTGTTCTATTTAGCACCAGGTTATCACTACAATGTTGCTGGCTTTCCATAGCTGGTGATTTGTGTTTTCATACCATACACCAAATTTAAATGCAACTTTTAGGGCTGAATGTGAAATTATAGCCATTTTGAATGTGTTTTGAATTATCCTGGATAATTGTTAGGTTACTATGAAGGATTCTAATGCTCAAAAACCTAAGTCAAGAAAATTTTTCTTCTAGTGCAACTTCTCTGAGTTCTGCTACAAAGAAATCCTTGAAGTGTCACATCACTGGTAACAGGAGAAAATAAATTGTTTCTGAATCAAAAATGTATACAGCAGTCATTGGATTAGGCACTGGTTGAAGCTCCAGCAGATAAAACATGACTGTAAACGATTGCTTCAGCCTTATCTTTTAAAAAATCAAAGTCAAAATGCAGTTTCTTCCAAACAAATAAAGGAAGTATTTATAGCAAAATAAACTGCCTAATGAATAAAATGTACAGTCAGCCACAACCCCAAACATGTGCCAGACTCCATACAGTTTTTCAAGGAAATCCATGGGTTGCTTGTAAACATACTGAACCAAAATATTTAGGTTATCAGTTGAAAGGGTCCCTCCGCTGACATTAGGCCAGGAAAGTTGAAAGCCTAGAGGTTGTTCTACAAATATCTGTGTATGTGTCTATAAATATTCCAGCATTTCCTGTAATTAGTGTTGCTTGATACTCCCTCTTTCAGGATCTTTTATTAGTGTCTCATAACTTTGCTAAACATCTTGATTAAGGGCTTTTCCCTCTTAGGACTATCCAGGCAGAGTCAGAACCAGTTTGTTTGACTCAAAACAGCTAAGCCTTTACTGAGAATACTGTTGTTCACTATGAGGGGAAAAAAAAAGACCAAAAAAAGAAAAAATTCTTTTTTCTTAGAAAGATCAGACCATTCTAGGGTGCTTTGTGGAGGGATTTGAAATTTGGGCTGTTCTACTCAGTGTGCATAAGATAATCTACAAAGATAATCTCTGCTTGATTGTCCCATCCATCATTTCCCACACAGCAAAAAAGTATGACCTGAACACCTCCTGTCTCTTTGGCCAGACAGTTTCATCTTTACTCTTCCTTAAGGCTTTCCTCTTTTTTCACCTTCTCCCATCTCTGAGCTCAGCTCAAGCCTGTTACTGGACCACAGGTCCATCCGGTACTGACCTACCCCCAGACATCCTTCCCTGTCCTTTGGGTCAGTCTTTTTTCCTGAACAACTGCTGTCATTGTCTCTTTCTCTAGTGCCCCAAGATCTTTCTTTTTTTTTTATTTTTATGCTAAGTCTTCTTCCCTCTGATCTGTAGCCCTTAGTCATCCTGTCTATACTCCTCATGTTTTGCACCAACCAATTGTTGTAACAATTTTCCACACCATCTCACTACCCGAACCTCTATCCCTTCATTGCACTTAGTGTATTTTACACAACCTCCCCATCCCACCAGCCACTTAGAGACAATCTGTTCCAGTCACTCCTCCACATGCCCAGACACATCAGAATTTTTGACCTAATATGTGCATCTGGATTTTGTTTTGTTGTGTTTTGGTTTTAATTTTTCTCCTTTACTCTGCTTGAGTCCAAAAAGGTTTATTGATGATAGGGAGAACTTCAGCTTTCTGCATAACATTTAGCAGAACTGTGGGCAACTGCTCTTATCAGCAGAGGTGATGGGTAGAACTGAAACCAGATGGTGATGCCAGGCCCAAGACACTGACAGAACTGTGCACGTGTACGTGTAAACACACATGTACACATACTAACAAATACCCTACTGTGTACACACAAATGTTTTCTTCAAACTACTTTCAGCAGAAGAAGCTTTATCTGTCTAGAAAGATGCAGCTGCCACTTGCCCTGGATTTGTTGATACACCAGAACCCTTTGGCATTGCTCCACTGATGCAGAGAATCACAAGTGCTGGCTATACCAGTGTGCAGCTGCTTTCCATCATCTGAGATGCACTGCACAGCAAGCTCATACCAGCAGATCTGATCCTATCTTTATTTTCAGACACTTGCAATCCTGATCACTCTGTCCTTACCCTGATTATCCTTATGTAAACGGTCTTTAGATTTTAGGTGATGAAACAGATTTGCACTGCAATTTTACACTCTGAAAAATGAATCTCATCCAAGAACAAATTTCTTTGGAACATGCCCAGGTGAAATTATCCTACCCTAAAAATTATTATGAAACATTTCAGATCAGTATTTTGTTATTAAGAAAAGGTCTTTTCTTCTGATAACTTGTAGGAGGTATTAACAGCAAATTCAGAAGAGCTGGATATGAAAATCATGAGGCAGTGCAGTAATAACTAGATTTGGAGACTGAATGATGGTCCTCAGTCACATCAATTTTCACATATATCATGAAAAATGTGGGATATTCAACACATGTCTAAGTGGAGTCTGTGCAGATATTAACTTTGAGTACTAGTGAGAGTTTCATGTTCAACCTGGTGTCCACCAAGGCTTCCAGGTCTTTTTCTTTTGCCAAGTTTCTTTCCACCAAAGAGGCCACCAGCATACACTGGTGCATGGGGGTGCTCCTCCCCAGGTACAGATCTTTGCAATTCCTTATGTTGAACCTCAGGAGATTCCTGTTGGCCCATTTCTCCAGTCTGCTGAGGTCCCTCTTGATGTCAGCACAGCCCTCTGGTGTATCAGCCACTCCTCCCAGTCTGGAGTCATCAACAAACTTGCTGAGGCTACAGTCTACCCCATCATGTGGATGTTTAAGAGGACTTGACCCAGTATTGATCCTGAGGAGCTTTGCCAGTCACTGTCTCCACCCATATCTGTGGATCACCACTCCCTGGACCCAGACATTCAGTTTTCAGTCCATCACACTATCTGCCCATCCAGTCTGTACATCAACAGCTCCGCTGTGAGGGTCTGATGGCAGACATTGTCAAAGGCCTCACTGAAGTCCAGGCAGACAATACCCACTGCCTTCCCCTCATTTAACAGGCCAGTCACCTCATCACAGATGTCTATCAGGTTGGTCAAGCATGACTTCCACTTTGTGATGCCATGCTGACTATCCCTGATGATTTTGTCATCCTCACTGTGCCTGGAAATGGTTTCCAGGATTGGCTGTGATCCTAAAATCTAAATTCAGCAAAGATCTCAGAAAAATAAAAACTGTACAAATTAGCTTGGAGCAAAAACATCACAGTGCACAGTTTGGTCCACATTCCTATTAACTCATAACAATTTAGAGATTTACCTGCTGTGTAATTGAAGCACTCATCCAATTCAAGTATCTACAGGAAAGGACAATTTCAAAAAATCCTGCAGTTAAAAATATGGGAGTTAGGATTTTCAGAACTAATTAACACAAAGTTTATATCACAAAGGTAACTGAAGGGGGATAGGCCAACCATGTTTTTAAAAGTTTCCAACAGCATGGTATATATTTCAACTCTGCTCTTTGCATTTCCATTGGACTAAGTGCTGTGAAAACATATTGAAAGACATCAAGTAGCATTTCTAAATGTGGCTGCAACTTAAAAACATGCAGTCCAGTCTTGCCATAAAACTTTGGGCCAGGTGTTTGAATAGATTTTTAGTACTCACTGAGCTGCAGAAGTTTTGCCCAAAACATCCTGTTGTAAGGAGGAAACCTCTACTGCTGAATATGCCAGCCTTCCTAGGGCTTGTGGCTTCTGAGCAGCTAGCTTTGTTAAAACATCCGGGTTGACTGTGCTGCTTACTTATGGCTTGAAGCCATGAGACAGGCTCCCAGGATCTGAGAGTCTAGAGCAGTCAGCAAAAAAGGCACTTCAGCTTCCAGTAGGTTTGCAGCAACTGAGGCTTTCTGCAGTTCAGTCTAAGAACCCAGCTCCATTCAAGTATTTTCAGGGTTTCCAAGTCCCTGAAAGCCTTTTCAAGAGCTGTGAGTTTCAGTAGCCTTTAGTACTGCAAGAAATTTGACATACTTGATCGTTTTGCAGGTCTTACTGCAGCCATGGAACTGATGAAAAGAACCAGCACAGACCTTGCAGGCTCAGTCCCAACCTGCATCAAGCTACATGCTAAGAAAGAAGAAAAAGTGAAAGAAGGAAAAAGATTACTTCTGAAGCAGAATTTCACCAGTTGCAGCACTTGCTAGTGGGACTCATGTTCTGGAACCCTATGGAGGTGGCCTTTTACCCAGCAGCCTGGAAACAGGATATGGAGAGAGGAAAGACACCTTCAAACAAACACCATTTCTTTATGAATAGACTTTGATCCCCATCCCCAAAGTAAGATTTAAGCATCACTTCTGAGGCAGGTAGGGATAAGACGTTTGCTGAGATCTGCTTTATCTACCTGGGTTACAGTCTTTCCAGCTTTTTACTTCCACCTCAGTCATCTTTTAATGGTCCCATGTTGTCGCGCTGACCGCTGGCCCCTGGTGTCCTGCACAGACGACAAGGACTGGTGTCCCAGCAGCGGGCAAACCAAAATCCTGTCAGCAGCTGGCAATGCTGCCTGCAGGCGGCCCAAAGGAAGGCTGGCAGCAGGGATGACGTAGCTAGGCAACAGGCAGGTGCCAAGGAAGAGAGAGGCCCTTCTCTTCCCCTGCAGTCCCAACTTTATTCAAGCCCCAGGGGACAGAAGGTCTGGTCGGAAGAAGAGGCAGGGGAGAAAAGGCGATCGGGAACAGTTACAGCCCCTTTTAAACGGGGGAGGAGAAGGGGAGGAACAAAGGGACAAACCAATAGGGAAATGACAAGGCGTGACAGGGAACAAATCACAGCAGTTTGGGGGGGGAACATGTTTGAAATAACCATTGGGGAACCGAACTTAACAGAACTTTCCAGAACTTAATACATAAGCAACGAAGCACATGAATGTACATAGGGATCTGAACCGATGGGGTTAGGGGAACAAAGAAGCTTCTGGAAAGAGGGGGAGGAGATGCTGCAGGAGTGACACCCAGTGGGAGGCAACCCTAGACTTGGGTCTCGCCCTCAGATCCGCCCTCAGGGTCAGAGTCCTGGGCGGGGAAGTCCATCCACTGTATGGCACTCAGCCCTGAGGTGGGCTGGGTCACCCCAACACCATTTGCAGTGAGAAACCCTCAGAAGGAGCAGCTCAGATATCCCTTGTCTGATGGACTTATATATTCCTCTCACATGACAGCTGTAAGTTCATTCTCTCAGCAAGTGAGGGCATTTGAGCCTACAGAGCCTTTCTACACCTCATTTGAACACAATCAGGTTACTGGGAAACTAGAAATACTCATTTCTTGCTCCATATCCATATATGTAGTTATGTGAGGACTGGGCTACTTAGAGGCTTGTGCTTTGCTTGTTAAAGGTGATGTGTAGCCATGAGATTTAGTGATCTTCCCAGCACTGTCAGTGGTTCACTGTTTTTCTTGTACACAGAGTACCACAAATATATGGACTTGACAGACTCTTGCAGTAGAAGGTTGAGTTATCAATGTCTTAACTCAGTCACTGGTTTAGGAACATGGGACCTCGAGAGTAATATCTTTGTCATATGTATCAGAGCACCTGACAGTTTCACATGTAGGCACATGTGCCATTTTGGATATTAACATGGTCTAAATCTTACGGAAGTACGACTTTGAAGTTTGTTTTCCCAAATGCTTCAATCATATTTAAATATACTTTAGACTTCTAAATCGCATTGGCATGTCTAAAAATTTTGCTGAGAAGCTCTGTGAAATATATGATGTGTATTTAAAAATGGCAGTGTGAAAGTTTGATGAAGCTATAAATCTGTCCAAGTTTCAGAAGCTAAGAACATTGTTATTGACTAGCTAGGCAGAATAAGATTTAAATGCCAACTTTCCTCCAAAAAATCTAGGCACCTTCAAACCCAGCTACTTACAATTAATTCCACATAAGTTCTGTTAAGAATAAAGCTGGAAAGAAGACAAATCCTATATATAGGTCACTATTTGCTTGCAGCTGTTTTCAAAATGAGAACGTTGGTTTTCACGTGTAGCATTAAATGTGAACAAATATATTGATCACAGGACTGCAGCAGAACCAGAAGAATATGCTGATTTCCCCTGTGGAGAGGAGTTAGCTAGTACGGCAGAATTCCTTTTTTTTAGCCTAAAGAAATGACAAATCTCTTCTTGGCAGCAATACCATTCACCATCAAGTGAATCCATTGCTCAAGGAGATTACTTGGATTCGGAGAAGTCCCAGAAGGACTCGTGCAACTTGAAGGCAGATGCTTGTGGCTACACAGCTCGGAGAGAAAAGCTGATATTGGTCAGTCCTCACAGACAGGGAGTACAGCATTTATTTATGGAGCAGCCAGATATTCCTGTATCCCCACTCTTACAACTAACAGCAGATTCAAGCCATATAGGCACGAATGGTCTAAGCAAACAGTTCATGGCATGTGGGGAATTGAGCACAGTTATCTCAGCAGAGACATCAAAAGGTCATAAATACAAACCATGGTTCATATAATAGAACCAAAATCCTCCAAGCAGTAATAACATTTTCACTATCACAGTAATAATTTCCTATGGCTGAGAATTTTACTTCTCTATGGTTTGTACTCTGGGATTTTCATTTTCTAACCCCACCCTCCTTATCCTCCTCCCCTGGTGTGTAATTCTCTACATTCAATCTGGTTTAGTTCATTTTAACTGTGTGGGAAGTCTCTAGAATTCCTTAATTTAATTACTTTGCTGATGCTGCAGCTCTGGAATAATGGACTTTTACTTATTTGGGCTTAGGGGTTCAGCCTGGTTCCATCAGACAGTTAGTTCCCATTCTCCTCTTGCTTATATCAGGCACTTGTCAGCATAATCTCATTGTCTGACTTTTTTCTGCTTTACACAGATGCAAATTACTATTACTCAAGGGGAAAGAAAAAAAAAAAGACAACCCTAGCAAATCACTTATTTGTTATACATGAAAGAGGTTTTCAGGGATCCAAACCATCACTTTTACAACATTCATGTATTGGGGGGGGGGGGGGAACAACGAAAAGAAAAAAAAACAAAGNGGGGAACAACCAAAAGAAAGAAATAAAAAACTCTTCAGAACACTGAAATATTTTGTTTTGGCATTTTCACAATAGCACATTATTTTCTGAGAGGCAACATTTAAAGAAATAGGTGCTAATAACAAACCTGAAGCAGGTTTTCCCGGTTTTAGATACACCTCAGATTCTGGAATATTCTTCAGTGTAGAAAGTCCATATCCATGCTGCTTCCAACCTGACTTGGAGTACAGACAGGACCTCTGGAATCTCTGTGTACACCAAACCTCAAAGTCATTTGAGTCTTTTCTACTTATATAAACATGTTCTCTATTGCAAGCCAAGAGAAAACCTCCTTGGCACAAATGGCATCTAAGTTCCTTTATTCAATCTAAGATTTTTTAACAGTCTTTGTAATCTTATTTTTTTAGAGAATGATCTACCCAGCCAACTCTGCACAATTATAATTAGGACCAGCTACAACGAAGCCAGAGAGCAGAAAGAAGTGTGTTGAGTAAATTCAGTGAAGTTATTCCTGATTGACACTGACATAAGTGAGAAGAAAATCAGGCACTGTGCACCTAACACTTCTGTCATTTATATTAAATATAAAATA
>VZRZ01001606.1:199531-256734 GCA_013398175.1 Climacteris rufus | reverse complement strand
TATATATAATATATTATAATATATATATTATATATATTATAAAATATATATTAAGAAAATAAAGAACAAACAGGTAGATCCTCTGTTTCTGTAACTCGGCAAATCACTGAGCTTTGCAAATTTGCACAACCTGTGGTTCTACTCCAATTAGAACGATGCTATTTGGGATGGTTTTTCCATGGCCTTCACTTTTGATTGATTCCTTCTAGGAGGTGATGTGCTGCACACCTGCCCTGAGAACATCCTCTGATAATTGCCCTGCTTGGGATTGATCTACTAGCATGTGTCATCTCATCCTTTGAAACTCTGGATAAAATTTCAAGTGTGACAATGTTTGCCTCATCTTTTATATTCAATGCCTATTCTAAAAAGCATTGGTGATATTTTGTTCTCTTTCTTACACGACTTCAGTTGTTTTCAATTAAATCGCTATGTATAACTGTATAAAATATGCACATAGGGCTTTCTTAAATGAAACTTCCACTTTAATCTTACAGTATCTGTTTCTCTACAGAGCCCATCACAGACACAGATGATTTATTGGACATCTATGACTTTAAAAATATTTATATGTGAACTACATGTGAACTGTCTTCTTATAAACAATGTAACATGGAAAGGATTATAAATCAGATTTCTCAAATGAAAGTAGTCATCCTTTTCCAACTCACTTCCACTGCCCTGGGTAGGTAACAGATTCCTCCCTGTACCCAGTTCCTGCTCAATGCAGCAAAGGAGACAAATCACCATGGGGAAGTCACAGCCCTCTGCCTCAGTAGATTGCTCACAGACAGCGTGACCTAACACCAACAGACTCTTAAATAAGTTAAAACTATGGTGAGGATCTGCACTGTGCCCATCTCTTAACCTCCACCTCTCCCAGCAAATTGTGAGGGCAGGAAGCAACTCCCAGCTGAAAACTGGCCATGATTTCAGAATCCCTTGCAGGTCAGCAGGAATCTGAATCTGTCTCTGCTCCTGAATTTGAGCAAGGAAATGTCTGCAGTGCTTTATGAGCCAGTGTGTTGACTTCAGCACCTGTGTTTGTTGTAACCTCTTCCCTCTGGGAAACACCCTGTTCCACAAGTGATGTCAGTCCCCCTAAAACCATATGAAGTTTAACAAGGGTTAGTGCTGGATTCTGGGACATGGAAACCTTGGATGTATGGACGGGCTGGGACTGATAAACTGGAAAACAGTGCTGCAGAAAGGGACCTGGGAGTCCTGGTCAATGGAAGTTGAACATGAGCCAGCAGTGCCCTGGCAGCGGGAGGGCTGACGCTGTCTTGGGGGGCATCAGGCCCAGTATCACCAGCTGGGCAAAAGAGGGGATTGTCCTGCTCTGCTCTGGGCTGGGGCAGCCTCATCTCTCAGTGCTGGGGGCATTTTTGGGCACCACAATGTGAAAAAGACTCTGAGCTATTAGAGAGTGTCCAAAGGAGGCCACGAGGATGGTGAAGGGTCTGGAGGTGAAACCTTATGAGGAGCAGCTGAGGTCACTTGGTTTGTTCAGCCTGGAGAAGAGGAGGCTGAGGGGAGACCTCACTGCAGTCTTAAATCCTTGTGAAGGGAAGGGGAGGGGCAGGCACTGATCCCGTCTCTCTCATGACCAGTGACACGACTCAAAGAAACAGCCAGAAGTTGAGTCAGGAAGCATGAAAAAAGAATGCCAGACTAGACATCCAAGATTTGAGAAGCAATATTCAGGAGAGGAGAAGGCTTCCTTTTTACTATCCCCTCCCAAACAAATGTCACATCTTAAGTCCTGTGAAATGTTACTCTTCCCTAGTGATAAAGATATCTCCCCAGATCTTATTCCACCATTTCAAATTGCTCCCAGCTCAAAAATGAAGCAGGTAAGGACAGAACAAGGCCAGGTTTACACTTCCTTACCTCTGGAATCTGGCCTAACTTGATAGACCTTTGCTGCTTTTTCTCTCCTCTTCGAGTAATTTCCTTGTAGATCTCTTGCATGCTCCTCTCCTTAAACATTTGCAAGTTTTGGCTAGAATAACAATAATTAATGGGTGTAAAAGGAAAAACAGACCTAGTTCGCTTGTAGTTCAAAAACGTAACTAATATGTAATTGAGTGCAGAGTTGTGGTTTAACCCCAGTTACAACTAAGTACCCCTAAGCTGCTCACCCCCTCCCACTCTGCCACATCCCTGGCGGGATGGGAAGAAAAATAAAAAAAAAAAAAGGTGAAATTCATGAGTTGCAATAAAAATGGTTTAAAAATTGAAATAAAGTAAAATATAATAATTATAATAATGATAATGGCAATAATTGTAATGAAGAGAAGAACTAACCAATGCTCAGGCCACACACAAGCAGCAATTGACATTCCCAGGCCAACTCCCCCAGTTTCTGTTCTGAGCATGATCTTCTATGGTATGGAATATCCCTTTGGCCAGTTTGGGTCACCTGCCCTGGCCATGCTCCCACACTTTTTCTTGTACATCTTGTAGAGCATGGGGAAAAAAAAAGTCCTTGATTTAGCACTACTGAACAACAACTAAAACCTCTGTGCATTATCAACATCATTCTCACTCAACATCCAAAACACAGCACTGGGACAGCTACTAAGAAAAAAATTAACTCTACCGCAGTTGAAACCAGGACAGGTAAAGGCACTGCATCCAGACACAGCACCAGGAAGTGAATGCAGCTCATCTGTCCCAGAACCATGCTGATGTGCACAACATCCCAATGTCTCTTACAAAGGAAGAAAAGTCAGATTTCAGAAAGGATGAGGATGAATATATTTACTTTGTTCTTATCTCTATTGCGGTTTGTTCTGCATCAACAATAATCCCTTATTGCCTTTTTATTCCAGATGCAATAAACTGTTTTTATGAGAGATTAGTACCTCAACTTTGCTTCTGCATTTCATCAGCCAGAGCAGCTGTTCATTATTTTGTGTATTGCAAGGCAGCACAGATTATCACTAAAACAGACATCAAAACTTGTGGTGGGACAAGTAATCATTTCAGCTGTGGGAAAACAGATTTGTTTGCTCTCTTAAAATATTATAAAATGTTCAAACATTTATTTGACAAATGTGCTGTTTTGATGGTGTACCCTGTCACTTCAGTTTAGTGCATAGGCAGTAGTTACCACCCTTCTACTGGTCTGGTAGGTGTTAGAGGCTTGCAGGAAAACCCAGGTGTTTGTTTTAATAGAAGTCAAGACTCCTGCTATTGAGAACACTGTACTAGGGCTCCAAAATCCAGATTTTATTCCTGTCTTAATGTGTTCCTTTGCATGTCACACAGGTCCATCTATTTCTCAATGATCTTAGAGGTCTTTTCCAACCTAAGTGATTCTACAATTTAAATATATTGAAGAATTAAAGGAATTTGTGTGAATCTAAAGTTTGCTCCATATGCCTCTGAAATAAGATAACAGATTTATTTCAGAGTTAGCTGCAAACTTACAACTTGAAAATCAGCATCTTTTACCGGTTGAAATACCAAAACCTCTTTTATATAAGAAAGCTAATTAGATGAGCATGATGAAATCTACATTTGAAATCTGTTCATCTGTTCATTTCCAGGGAAGTGTTTATATACTGAGACAGTTATTTGTCTTCCTGCCCATAACATTAAAGAACATAAATTAATAAAAATGCAAATTACCATCAGATGTGGCCTGAGAGTAAAAACAAAGCCCTACTCCATATATGTTTTCAAAAGTTGAGGTCTGGTCTTTTCTCATTACAGTAGTCACTGAGGTCACAGATGCCCAAATGAGAGGGGTCTCTTCATTTCCAGTTTATGAAATCTGAAAGTGCAGTTCAAAATGCTTGCTTAGAAATGGTATTTATTTGAGACAATCTTCTTGCTTTCAAATCTTATGATTATCAAATTAAGTGCAGAAACTGTGTTCACTGTTATAACAGAAGCCCTGTTGCCTGTTCATGCTGAGCTGCCTGCATATGTATATAAAAAGAGAAGGATAGTTTCTGTCCTGCTCATCTTCTAAATACTAAGATCAGATAAAAATAGCTGCTATGCTGAGAAAATAAGGGCAAGGCAGGCTGATAGACACTTTGTTAGATGTTCAGTAGTGCATATATATATAGGTACCCAAAGTACATAAGCCTGAATGAAATCAAGGAAGTAAAAGTACTTTAATCTAGTAGACTTGAAAATCTTGCTGGAACATACTCTTACCTTTTGGGGTCTGAACATTTTTGAAGATCTGGTCCAAGACCAGGTTTGCAACAGAGCGAGGATTGTGTCACCTGTGTCACATTACGAATCTCACCCACAGGACCATCAATAACAATATTTTGTTGAAGGATGCTATGACAGTGTCATGGACAAAGGGAAAAATTAATTATTGCTACAATGTAAATTCTCACTGATCACTTTCCTGAGTCAGAAAGTCTAAAAGGAGTCATTCAGAAACTTTGGCAACATTCACATGAGCTTTCCTAACTCTCAGCAGCTTGGGATCAGAAATACTGTTAGGGAGATTTCCACTTATCAGCTTCCTTGTCCCTGTCCCTAATCTGCCGGCAGAGGGACAGGGATAACACGTCCCAGCAACCATCCCTCCTGGCAGCATGGTGTAATGAGGTGGAATCTATTGAGTTTCACACACATATCTCTGTTTTTCTTCTCCTGTTTATATAGTAAGTTTGAGGTGTCCCCTTGCATGTCAGCATATGGACAGAAGATAAGCAGAAAGTCCCTGCTGGACTTTTGTTCCAGCATAAGTGACCTTCAAAGCGTAGGGAATCTCATCATATGGAACATTACAAGTCAGATTGGGGAATGTATCACCTGGACAAAATAGCCCTGGGGGTTGCCTATCTTTCTGTCTCTTCATTCTTCGAGGTCATAAATCAAATGCAGACTTCTACTCTCTTCTCTGAATAATATATTAGGACTGGTTTTTAAATATATTGAGCATCTGTATTCATGAGGGAGTTGAAATTTGGTCAATGTAAATTATGAATTCTCCAAGAATATTATTTCCACTCTTAACTCATTGCTATATCTCTAAGCAGATTTCATGGCAAAGTTCCATGCAGAGTTCTTTTAATTTGCATTCCATAAACAGAATGCATCCTTCCATTCAGTGCATCCTCTAGGTTCAGTGTACCTTGAAAAGCCCAGTCTGTCCAAGCACACAATTCACTTCTCACCATGGTAAGGTATTTGTTTATTTAAGTGCAATTTAAATTTCCGTCTCCTTCTGGAGGCATCAGGTTAGCATTATCTGAAAATATTGTGAGTTTGCAATGAAGTATTAGTAGCTTTCCTTTAATTAATGTAATTTTGCCCATGCAGGAACTGACAGGAATGCTTTTCTTCCAACATCACTCTTATTTCATCTGACTTACTTATCTATTTATTTTTTTAAAAAATCATTAATTCAGAACTCAAATCTGAATAATCGCTGATGCATAGGATGCTAATTTGAAAATACCATGAATTGAACTTTTTTGTCCATTTATCAGTTGGCTTGTTGCATAACAAGAAAACTGATAAGTTTAATTACTTTTATGAAAATGAAAGGGAACTCTTATTATTTTGCTGAAGAGTTAATAATAGTGCCACTTAAAACTGAACTAAAGCATACCACAGGCTAAGTGACATGCTTGGTAGGGAGCATATCAAGCAATGGAAGAGAATTCATATTTATTAGGACAACATTAGCATTTTATGGTACAGAGATTGATTACCCAACCCTGATTTGTTTGTTTCTCACCTGCCATGCAGTTCTCCTTTAGGCTCTTGCATAATTCCCTATTTCCCAACAGTAATAGTAATTATTTGATTCAATGATAGATTATGTGGTCTGTGTAATCAAGAGCTGGTAGCAATTACATTCAAATTTAAAGACTTTTAAAAGCATGTTTACATGGTAAATTTAAAATAATACAGATTAAATGTCATGAGTCTCATCCCTGAGGACCGAGTAAGGGATTCTTGTTTGTGTTTTAATTCTGTAAGGAATCCACTATCATTCATATCATGCACATTTTATGGACGAATTATTAACCCAGCTTCTCCCTTGTTAATATCACAAATTTCTTCTGCCCCCATTAACACTGTCCAGGTGCAATTTAGGAAGCAATTTTTCCTAGGGTACACTCCCACAGAAATGTAACTTACTTGTGTAATTCAATTAATTGTCTTAAGGGTTACTTTTGACGTCACACCAGTAGAAGTTAGAGGGAAGTTCACCCCAGAGACTTCTCTGCGAACATCATCTGTCACTGAAAACTCCACTGCTCCTCCACAACAGGTCTCATTTACACAACAGCTCAAGGGAAGGGGGAATCAAAAGCATCATATTGCAGCCTAAAATAAATCTGAAGGCCATTTTGAATTCGGGTCATGAGTAGCAGTTGGGCTTTTAACTGTCGCTGAACATTTTTAATGGCACAACTATTCTTAGTCACTGCATGATTTAATTTAGTGCTTAGGGAACTTAAGGTTGAAAGATACAGATGCAGTCCTTGTCTTCTTGTTATATTTGACATAAGTGATCTGGTTAAGCTCTGGGCATATCCACATCAAGTCAACTGGCAGGACTTTATTGATTTTTGACTAAAGGCATAATAGTTATACAGCTGAAGATGAAGCCAAGAGTTAGGCCTTAGATAGAAAGAGATGGACAAGATATTTTCTCCTTTGCTTGCCTGAGATTTTTTTGAACATTCCGAAACCAAAGCAAATCATCCACCTCTTCCATCACTAACAGGACTGCAAAAGTTAATTTTTGTATTTATATAATGATTCTAAATTGTAGAGAGGTGGGGTAGGATTCCTCTTGACTAAGTTCAGGACGAGGGCTATCTGCAGGATAGGGTGAAAATCATGTGTCTGAACAAAAATTTCTGTAGTATTCTGACTGGCCTCTAGCTGCAGATTCAGAGAGCTGTGGGCTCTGGTAATTCCTGTGTACTGCAGACAGGCAGGTAGCTCAGATGTTCTGGGGTATCTGAAAAGTCACTCCCTGCATGCATTTAGGTGACTGACATACCCTTGGTCCCTACATGCAGAACAGTTCTCTAATCTCTCCTCCCAGTCAAAGGAGGTCAAATGAAAATAGTTCATAAAGTCTAGGGAATGAATCCTCCCATCATTAAGTTCTGCAAAAGGTCAGAAAAACACCACTGGGGAGCTCATCTCCTCCCTGTAAACAGACTGCATAATCAGGTATAGCCACCCATACTGTAAGCACTGAAAGTCCTCACTCTTCCTGCCTGAGGTGTTGCTGACTGTGAGTATAGCAAACAGCCTCTGGTAGTACAGTTCATCTCAAGAGTGAAGGAGCTGATGTAGGTTCACTCTGATGAGTGCTTAGAAAAATGACACTTCAAGCTTTGGAACAAAACTCAGGAAATAAATGTTTAGGTACTGTCTTTGTCAGAGACTACATAAGAAACCTTTCACACAGAACAGGGGATTATTCATACACAAAACTTTAAAGTCAAAAGTGTCAAGAAACAATTTTACAGATAAACTGGTGTGCTAGTTTTTGCACACAGCCATTTTTCTGTTGAGGCCCATGAGGAACAGCTGCCATTAACTGTAAACAGAGAAGGGGAAAGGGCAAAGTAGAAATATGTTCCAATTTGAAGTAACATGGTTTGTGGTCCCAGACTAAGGCAAGTTGGTGTGGCCTCTCCATTCCAGCATTAGGATCAAAAAAAAGGTCTTAAGGTAAGGTGAAGGAGTACAGTACCCTCCTCTTTATCTTCTTTATTGATTAGATATAATTTTTAAGTTGCCTGATTTGATTTAAGCACAATAGTTCCTGTCTGCAGGCAGAAATAGGGACCAATAAACTTCTGAGGTCACTTTGTAGCTTATTGTCTGTGTGCCAGGAGGTTTCATGTTTGTATTTCCACTTGCCTTTCATACTAGAAGGATTTGGGTAATTTAGTCTCCTTGGGATGCCATCTAGTTCAATTTACCATATACAGTTGTGTCTAAAAGGATGAGTTGAAATTTTCTTACATGTGAAAACTAAAAATCAGGCTGCTTCAGTGAAGCAGCACCTACAGACTGTTTACTTACAAAATACCTAAATGTTATATATCCTTTGAAAGCCTGTTTAGCCTCTGGGCCAGATCTAGGAAAATGTTTACCTGCTTGCATTCTCTCTGACAGAAATAGAAATCAGGCATGCAAATACTTTGATGTATCCTTCTCTGTGTTTGATCCACTAGTTTATACAAAGGAGCCATTTCTTTATAGTTCTTCCATCTCTTGTCTCCTTACAGGGAAGCCCGAGAAACTGTATCTTCAGGCAATCCAAGGGGATTAGAACCACAAGTATCCAAGGTGTAAATTTAAAGTACCAGACCTTGAAGGCAAACCCCAGAATTCTAGGTCAAATTGGATCATCTTGGGACAAACAAGGAAGGAAAAGGACAGCAAGGTCCAAGAAATCCAATCAGGCATTAAAGTACAGTGGCATCCAAAAAATCAGCATTTACTGCAGCTGAGTGGCTCAGATGTCTATGCGGTGCTCAGAGAATGGAAGGTGACTCTGAAGAAACTGGAAATACCACATGGAATCCTAGAATAGTTTGGGCTGGAAGGGACCTTAAGGATCCTCTGATTCCAAATCCCCTGCCATGGGCAGGAACATCTTCCACTAGCCCAGGTTGCTCAGAGCCCCATCCAGCCTGGCCTTGAACACTTCCAGGAATGGGGCAGCCACAGCTCCTCTGGCCAATTCTGAACACAACATGAACGAGCCCATTAAGGCGCTAATCCCGGGTGCTCTCGAGGTATCGACAGCGCCTTTATGTGAGTGGAATCCCTGCCGGGATGAGTTGCAGTGGTTTTACAACTCTCCCACAGGACAGAGTCCCAGCTACCGCAGATAACCTGTTTCTGCTGGCTCCTCTGGGACGAGAGTTTCCCCAGGCGTGGTGTTCTAGCACCAACGAGAATAAAAGGCTACACAGAGGGCCCTTCCCTGGGATAACAGCCATTTATTATGAGTCCAGTGTTGCATTCTGAGGGTCCAGGAAGGGAGTCCAGAGACATCCAGGTGGCTGAGTAACCCAGAAGAAAGAGCCCGAGGAAGCCCTGCAGGGCTCTTTTAAAGGACGGTGGGAACAGGAAACACCCAGTGGGAAACCGCATAGTTCAAAGTGACCAGTGGAGGGGACAGCATCCCAGGGCATGGCCATGTATGGGATCCAAGGCATGGATACAGGTAACACAAGGGAAATACGGGATTTTACCACAGCTCAGGCAGAGGGCTCAGACACCGGAGGGAGAAGGTTGAAGGCACTGCCCTGGCCCTCCTCCCAGCAAACCTGAAGCTCCAAAGCAGCAGCCTCTGCCAAGCACGCTGCTACAAGCCCGTTTCTAGAAAGAGGGGCAGATCTGCCTGCCTACTTCTGCCAGTTGCACCCACACAGGAATCACTGATGCACACGAGTAACCCTGAAAACGTGAGCAGCTCCAGAGTGTGACCCAGACAGAGGTGTTTTGAGGAATTGTTATAGGAGATGGGATCCATCTCTCCTAATCCTGCAGGACAGTCATCTTTACCTGAACTGGTTGCCTGAGGCTGCCTGTGGAAGCAGTGGAGAGGAAAAGGCAACTTCAGAAGCCACTTCACCTCATCTTTAGTAGACATACAGAAAGCAAGTTTCAGGTGAGTAGCTCACAAATATGCCCACATTATCAATATCTGTTTTTGATCAGATTAATCCCACCCATTCCCACAGTGTCCTCAGGAGAAGATCACAACCCAGGGACCCAAGGGGTATCAGGCTTTGTACCTGTCAGTGGTGTGGGAGCTGCCTTCTCACTGTCTGCAGCATTTGCAGGTGCAGAGCAAACACACCACAAGCTCCCTGTAGCATCCATCAGTTGTGGAAAGCCCTGGAGAAATGGATTTCTGAAAGGTCACAGGCAAAGCAGATTTGGGTCAGGCTTCACAGTTAAGGCAGGAAATGTTTAGCAAGTAGATAATTATTTCATTGGTGCTTCCCCAAGAGGTGGGGGCTGGCTAACTCCATACTGTGCAGCAGCAGGTTCCAGACACATCCAAAATGAGGTGCAATGAGATGAGATTTTATGAATACCAGAGGATTTTGCATTAGATAACATTTGTATATCTTCAAAGCCTTAATTTCTGCTTGCAAATCTCATCCCCAAATCCCCAAAACACACAAAATTAATTTCATTGGAATAAGTCAAGACCTTAAAAACTTAAATACTAAGTCTCCTATACTAAAATAAGAGGCTGCCCAGACCAGTGGTGGAGTCACTGTTCCTGAAGGTCTTTAAAAGATGTGTAGATGTGGCACTTGGGGACGTGGTTTAGTGGTGGACTTAGCAGTGCTGAGTTAGTGGTTGGACTCAATGATGTGAGAGGGCTTTTCCAACCTAAATGCCTCTATGAAGAAGTAAAGTACCATTTTGCCATGGTTTGTACCATTTTACATGGTTTACCACTTACTGAAAAGTTGTACCATGTTACCATGTTTCTCATGGTAGCAACAATGATGTGATTAAAAAAAAAAAAAAAAAGAAAAAAAAAAGAAAAAAAAACCCCAATGAGTATGAAACTGGAAAGATTTGTGTAGGGAAGTGTATGTAAACAAACATAAATAGGGTAAAAGTTGGTCATGCTGGACCTCATTTTTCCTAGGCTAGAGACAAGTGTAATTCTGGGAGCAGAGAAATAAGTGAAGAATACTTATTTAATAGGAAACCACTTATCTTTGAGATGAGTTTTATTTTGCTGTGTTTGATGTGTTTCTATTAGGAGAATCTGAGAGGTTTACAGTTCTAGTGTCTGAGATAAACTTATTAGGAAACAGTGCAGTGAAAGTCGGGAAAGTTTATTTTCCATGCAGTCACCTGCATTCTATGCCGCTCGTATTTGATGTAGTTATTTGACAGAGTTTTAGCACTGTAAGAAATAACATAATTTTATTCACAAAAATATGTTTTTACCAGAAGAATGGCTGTTAACAACATTAAAATTTGAACGTGAATGTGTCACTCAGAGCAAAACAGTATAGAAAAATATTTGCTGTTATTTCTCTAAGGCTAATAAGACAAAAATAAAAAATAAAACCCATGCTATCTGTATCTTTATTTCCCATTCCAATGTTATTTCCCTAGATTTGCTATAGGAATTCCTTCAGTCACATGGAATTACATTTTAGGTTTAGAGTGGTATAAGTTCTAACAAATCTTAAAAAGACTATTTCTTTCTTTTATTTTAATCTCCTTTTTTTTTTAATTAGATGTATAAATATATAATTAAACTTCTTGCAGTGTGCACTTTTGAACTTCCTGCTGGCACAAAAGGATTAAATACATGAGACCAACTAGGATGCCACTCTATAAATCAAGGTGATCCTGGCGTGTCCATTCCTGCAGTCCTCTGCTGCCCTGAGGCAAAAAAGCAGTAGAGATTTTCTTTATTCTTTTCTGATGCTCTCAGTTTCAGCCAGTGGCAGTGCTGGTTACCCTGGGGAGGAGAGGAAGGGTTCTGTGGCTGTGCTGTGGGAGCTGCAGCTGAGGTGTGACAGGAAGGGAGGATGGACATTGCCACGGGAAGGCTGCAGAGCCCTTTGGCCACTTCACCTGGTACATTCAGGGTTCAGACACAGACATCAATTCCAACACAGAGGTGTTCATCTGGCCAAATGTCCCGGGTGCAACCCAGACTCATTTTACAATCTGCAGAGAGAGACAGGCGGTTTAAGGATGTGAGTCATCTAACACCCTACATCTAAAAAGAGTTATTAAAAATGTCAATTACATTCCTTAAATTAAAACAAAGAGAAAAAAACAGTGTTTTTTCTCTCCATTGTCTGTATAGTGATCCAAAAGTGGCCAGTCCACTGTACCTATTTGTGCCATAGGTGTTGCATACTATTGGTCTAATTCTCTGTGCCACAACTCACAGCTGATGTGTCATCTGGTTTTCAGACCTTTTTCATTCTGTCTCAGTTGCTTGGATCATAATCTATGGCAAATCAAATCTTTCCTTTGCCTGTCTCATCTGCTTCATCAGTAGCAGGTGTTTATCTAGACGAGCAAATTCAGAAAGTTAAAGTTATTCTGACAGTCCCTCTCTGAGCATAGGGTTGTCTCAAGTACTTAGCCATAAGTGTTTATATGTTCTATACAGGTAGTTGGTGTTTGTCATCAATCTGCTAGGCCTTTTGGAAGCACCTGGTGCCAGTTTTCCTCTTTCTCTAACTGAACTATATCAGCAAGAACCACTGAGTTGAAACCAGAGGGAAGTGTCTTTCCTCTGCAGTTGTCCTCAAGACTTTTTACTCTTTTGTATGCACAGGTTTCTTTTGGGCCTGCCTACTTGTAGACTGAAGTAAAGAAAGTTAGTTGTAAGCTGTGAAACCACCTAAGCCAACTTCATTTTTTTACTGTAGTGCAAAAAAAATATATATTGATGAGTCAGGTGTAATAGCTTAAACATTTCACTTTCCATTCTCCTGTTTTGCTCCCATAAAAGCAATTCAGGAAATATGAAACAGAAAGAGATGAAAAAAGAGGGGTTTTACTGCTAGGGTAATGTCTCTGACTCTTTTAATTTTTAGAAGTATGACCAAAAAGGTGAGGGAGTCAGAAATGAAATTGCCAGTCCAAGAAATGTGAGTTCTTTTGAGCAGTGTCAGCAAAGTATTTCCCATTTACTTCTCTGCAAGGCTTTCCACAGCAAGCCTTGACAGCCAAGTGAGAAGTGATGAAGCAAACCTGAGCTGCTGGACTGATGGAAGAGGTAACTGGAAATGTTCTTTGAGATTCCACTAAATTGAACTTGCTAGTCCTGCCATGTACCTCACACTTGTACAAGTCACTTCAGATGTCACCCAAATGGCCACAAATATCCACTTCTTCACAAACAGTTGGGAAGTTCATCTTCACTGTAGCTTATTTACATTATTCTGTCCTCTGCAGTCAATTGTCTATTAGTCTTAGAGACAGAATTTAGGCCATTTCTTTATGATCTATAAAAGCTTCAGTGTCAGACATTAAACAGAAAATAGTTTTGAGGTGAAATGTGCAAAAAAAAAGCATAACTACAGATAGCAATTTTTTTTACTTTATTACCTCAGAAGAAAGCTGCCAGAGTTAGAGGGGCAATAAATAGTCCAGGTATAGAAGAAGCACTGAAGGATGTTAAGGCTGTAACAGAAAACACAAATTATTTTTTTGCATCACTGTTCACCACAGTCTTTCTTTACAGGTGACAAGTCTGAGGATCCATCTCAAATCTAGCTGTCAAGAGCAAGAATGTATATAAAAAAAGTGATAAAATGAAGAATAAAAATTTTCTAGTCCCAAGCCATAAAGAATTCGGATATGAAACTGCTGATCTACTGTCTGTGATCTGTAACCTCCCTCTTAATTCAGCCCCAATACCAAAGGACTAGAATAGGCCAGCAGTTGTCTAAAAGTATTTTGGGGGTGATCTGGAGAAAAAGAGATGAATAAATCTGTCTGTCATACCAGAAAATTGCTAAGAAAAGTAGAGAGGAATGGCCTTTACTGGTGTGTGGAAAAATCCATTGGGAATAGGTTCTTGATATGGAGAAAGCTGTGGTGCCCATGGCTGCAGGAGCACTTTGGAGCCCATAAGCAAACAGATACAGATGACCTGTATTTGGCTCTTTGCAACATTTCTGACAAATATCCTAATAAAAAAGTCTCAAGGAAACCTAGCAAAGACAAGAGCAGGTAGAAGTCGCCTGAAAATGAGGAAGCAAAGGGTAGGGATTCCTGTTCAGCTTTCATTATGAAGGAAGAATCCCCCTACAGTGAGTTCCCCAAATGTCTGTTCTGGGACTGATATTGATTAACATAGTCTGGAAAGATCTGGAAAATGATTGATTTATGAGACATGAGACTATTACTTATATAGAGAGATACTCAGAATAGTAAAAAGCCAAACTAGTGGCTATAGGACACAAAAGGATCTCACAATATCGACTGACTGGACAATGAAATGGCAGATGAAAATCACTGTCAATGGATGTGGAAAACTGCAGATAGACAAAAAATAACTCTAGCTCTGCATGTGATACAATGGACTCTAAATTAACTATTATTCCTTATGATAGTTTCTCTGAAAATGCCAGCTCAGATTTTCTTTGTCAAAATAACAAAGAAAATGTTAGAATTTCTCAGGAAGAGAAAAAAAAAGAAAGAAAACCAATATCATCATTATGAGACTGTAATAATAGGTATTTCTCCCACACCTGGAGGGCTTCAAATGGTGGTGTGCTGATCTCAGAAAAATGGACTGTGGAGTTAAAATATAGAATGGAGAAAGGCAAAAATGTGGACAGAAGCAAATCATGAGAAAGGAAAACTGAATAGCCTGGAATTTTTAATCTTTTATGCAGGTGGAAGGAAATGGCAAGTGTCTAAAGCCCTGAATAATTTGGAGAGGATGAGGAAAGAAAAAGTATTTGTGGATTCCTAAAACACAGTAGATCAAGGTTCTTGCTGAGGCAGGCTTAAAATGAAAAAAAATGGAAGTGCTTTTCACACACTGACTATTTTGGTGAGGGAAATCCCCACAGCAGGGTTTTGTAAAGGCAAACAGAATAATGGGATCAAAAGAAGATTAAAGTCCTCAAAGCAAAGGTTGCTGGAAGCCATAGGTGTTATATCAAGAGAAAAATGTTCTATTTTGTCCAGTCTCAAAGTTTTTCTAAGCATATGCTACTGACCTACATTAGACAGAAAATACTGTCCTGGGTGGACATTTGGTGTGATGGCAAAACATTGTTCTTAGGAAGCTATTTCTGTTCCCAGGCCAGGATCTGATACCTGTCACCACATGAGCTGCTTCTTCCATACCATAAGGAACATATCAGGGCATAATCCATCTAGAATCCCTTTCCTTTCCTTTCCTTTCCTTTCCTTTCCTTTCCTTTCCTTTCCTTTCCTTTCCTTTCCTTTCCTTTCCTTTCCTTTCCGGGAGGGTTTGATGTTGGTTGCCTTTTATTACTTGGAAAATTAAGAGGTTTTTACCTTCATTAAGACTTTGCACAGGAAATTAGGATGTGTAAATGGAATTACTGCTGTATATCCACAGACTATCCAGTACTGATGCACATCATGACCCTTGTGGTTACACCTGAGCCAACAAAGACAGGCATCTCCAATAAGAAGTCTGAGCAAAGTCCCCCATCTCTACCAAATTTCTGCAGGTGATCTCAACCTCCCCTAATTTGGGAAGGAGGGAGAAATACCCACAGGAGTGTGCCCTTACAAGGTTTGAAAAGAACATTTACTTGGCAAAGACCCTGTAAGAGGCAGATGCAAATGAAAGGGAAAGCCACCTGCTCCCCTGCTGGGTCCCAGGATTCATGGAATTGGCTTTGCAGAGGGAAGGTGTCAATAACCTCTGGATAATGTGTGACCTTTACCTCACTGATGTTAATTGGTATTTTAAACCAAATCCTCTTTTTTTATTTAATACCAAGTTATTGGAATTTTGTTAGAACTCCAGGATTAATAACAAGTCTAATCACTGAGAATTTCCCATCATGAAGCTCAGCTCGCAATGGATTACAGCCTTGCCAAAATTTAGTTGTTGAGATGGACTTTTCTATGTTGATTCTCTGCCTCTCTGCATAGTTTCATACAAAAAGATTTAGTCACTTATGAGAATGAGTCTAAGAAAACAATAATGATCTCCCAGTCACACTCCAAGACCAGATAAAACCCAACAACTGGGAACATAAAATAAGGTGAGAAACAGCCATTGCTTCAAGGTATCATGTAAACTATTCTGAAAGTGTACAGCTCCCAAATGTGAAAAATCAGGTACTCAGAAGTCACTAGCACCTGCAGTTTTAATTCCTACGTCTTCTCTGTAAAACAGAAAACCAACATACCAGCCCCTTACCTCAGGAATCGAGTAAAACTAAATTTAAAAAGTTTCCAAACCACTTGAATGTTTTTCTGAAGAGAAATTGACCATTCTCCCTGTAATTCAGGGTAAGACAAGTGCACAGTATACAAAGTACAAGGCAGAGTCACTGAGCAGTGCAGGGAAATCAAATTATTGACAAAGCCCTTCTGTAGGGTGCTGAATGTGTCAGGATTTTCTAAAAGATAAAAAAAGACAGTGTTAAACCAATTAAAGAGTGCATCCACATGCACAAGGGAGCTGAATTAAGATTCCACTATCAATGTTAGTCCTCATTGTTTTGCAACTTCAAGGTATTCTCTTAACCACATTTATTGGTGTGCAATTTAAATAGAACAAGCTGAAGAGAAACATACAGATCTCACAATTTTCCTGTATTTCTTGTCTTTTCTTAAATTAGAGAGGACAACAGAATTCCAGAGGGGAAAGGAAAAAAAAAAAAAGAAAAAGGAAAGAAAAAAAAAGGGGCATTCAATAAAAGGCTTTTAAACAGTGCAAGTGCTATTTTTGTCACCATCTGCTCAATTATATTTTATGCTATTGGCAGTTTTCCCAGCCCAGGTATGTCTTTCCTGTTGGAAAATGGTTTGTCTTGTTAAGGGAAAGTCAAGATCCTTAGCTTCTGACTGATTTGGATTCTTTGCTCTTTTGTTCCAGTCTCATTTCCAGGAACTTCATTCCTTTTATTTCAGCTTTGTAATTCTGGACTCACTGTTCCTTCCAGGGGTGCTAGTAAAATTAAATGGTTGGGAAAAAGAAAAAAAAAAGAAATCAATAAAAACCAAAACACCGCCAACAAAATACCAAGCTGAGATAAAATCTAGAATATCTTTCATCTAAAAAATACAATAAACTTCCTGTTTATAAATTTATTCATTCATTTTTAACTAGTGGCAAAGTAGAATCTCAGCAGGACATTCAGAAAGTAGTATATCCAGATGGATTCTCAGTATGAAAGAATTCTGAAATAAACTCACTGACATAATAAAAACAGGGTTTTCAGGCTTGCAAAGCAGTGGTATAGGGACTGTGAGTAAATTTATTTTACAGGAAGCCCGTATCTTGTGCTAATGGGAAAATGTAGATCTTTTAGGTTGCTCTGTATGTGGTGGATCAGAGATATGATAGGATTATAAAGGAAATGGATCTGTGTGCCACAGCCCCTGACAGCACTGTGCTACATTTCTTGGCCTGTGCCCTAATTCAGAGTCACAAGTAATCCCTTCTATGAGCCAGTCAATGCCTTAAGTGGTTCACAGCTCGATTGTGTAACATCACCCCCCAGCAGCAAGGCAAACTTGTCAATGATTCCTAAGCACCTTAAACAAAATATGTAAATGCAGTAATTCCTACAGAGAAGAGCGATGGGGGAAGGGAAAGCGTTTCAAAGAGTAGAAATGTTGGGGGATTTTCAGAGGGGAGGAAGGAGTAGTTTGACTAAGTCAGACTGCTAACACCTCAAATACTAATAAAGAGAATAATATTGTACAGAAACATAAAGGTGACTTAAGTTAAAAACAAAATGTGTAGGAGCTTCTGGTTTCTGGTACCCAATTATTCACATAGTAGGAAAAAGACATAACAGTCAGGATTTTGTAGAATGGGGTCATCTGCTCGTATTAATTTAAATATGGCAGAGATTGGGATGTGCTACTGTGCCATGTCCTGCCCCCTGCACCTCCTGGGAAGGGCTGGAATCTCCTCCCAGAAGGCAAATATCACCTCCTATACAGAGGTGTAGGAAGGGTGGAGTGAGAAGATGCAGATGGATGGTGGACATTGGACCCAAGAGTCATGAGCTGGAGGTTATTTCAGGTGTCCTGCATGTGTCAGGCAGAGTCTGTGTTATGCTCATCCCTGCATCTGCACAAACTGAGTCAGGATTTTGGATAGGGAAGGGCTGGAGGATGCAAGTGGAGGTGTACACTTGTATATCTTGCAGGGACCTGGAGGGATCCTTGCTGCTTATGTATTTTTATGAAAGAGCCCCATTTGGGTAACATCTGGACATCATGTGTGTCCCCAGAAGTATGTTGGGAAACCTGATTTCTGAGAAGGAAGCAGAGGTGGAAAGAGGGCAGCTGGTTCCCACAATGAAGCCAGACCTTTCTGCCTCTTGTAGCTGATGGAGACGAACAACAGCTGCTGGGTTTTTTCCATGGACAGAGGTTTCTTTGCAGAGAAGGGGCAAGCAGACCTTGGGGTTAACTGGAAACGTGGCGAACAGCCATGAGCAGGCAGGCAGCTGCCTAAAGAGTAAAAGGGAAGAAGGTGAAAAAGGCAGAGGGAAACTGAAGGAATGAGGAAAGCTGGCTGGATGGAAGCTGAGGAAAAGAGGCAGGTAAAGACATTGATGGTCATGGGAGGTAGAGGCACAAGGGAGGAGGATGCAGCGTGTGCACAGACAGTGTGGAATGCAATATTCCATGTGCCAGGCCACACCACATGAAGCCCATGTTTTTACTGTGTTGAGCCTTATAGTCAGGGTTGCCAGTGTCCTTGTGCAAAAGAAAGGTTCAGAACACCCAGAGAAAACCTGAGTATGTCATAGCATATTCTTCATGTTGGTGCTAGGCCTGTATCCCTTCAGTCAGCTGAGAAAGCACCACAGGACATGTGAGAGGAAATAACGATGTCACTGAGGGCTCAAGGGTTGCCACATGAATCAGCTGTAAGAGGATCTTACATCTTGGTGGTAGCAATGCACATGGGGACTTTCTGTTCTCTATGTATTGACCTAAAATCTCTTCAAAATCACTTAAAGATAAGAAAAGAAGACATTCCATTTTGGTGATGAGTTTCATGATGAAGACCATCACTGTTATTAAGAGAAAAGAAAGTGTGTATTTTTGTTATACTTTAAAGGCCCTGCCCAGATGAGGAGAGGAGTGGTAGAGGGGTTTGGTGGGCACCAGGTGTCCAGCCACAGTCAAGCAGCCACAGCAGTGCATAATTTTCCATGGCAATCCATGAGGTCCTTGAGCATGACAGTGACATCCCTTGCACTCTTCATAGCTGTGGATCTTCCCTGGGAATTGCCACATTCCTCTCAAAGGTGAGTGCTGTTGGACTATTCCTTTGGAGTATGTTAATGTCCCTTACAGCTGGCAGGTAGGGATGAGCCAGAGACTGTGGAGTTTTGTAGATCTCTGCATCAAGCATTATGACCTTTTTGCCTTTGTGTCTCCAAAGACAGGGATTGACATGGATAAAATGTCGTTGAGACACACCTAGACCCCTGTGACTGCTGCCATCCAAGTGGTGGTTTGCACCCTGAGACTGGCAGACTCCTAAGAGAACCTGGTATCCTCTCCAGGTGCTGCCAGTGTGTGCAGAGATAAACCAGGACTGGTCCCGGGGTGATGACCACAACGGTTAGCTCAGGGCAGAGCCACAGAACGGGATCATGCCCACGTGCACACTGAGGGAGCAGCTGCAGAACTGCTGGAACTCAGGTGGCAGGGAGCAATTTGCTGGAAAAACCCCTCATTGATCTATGGCCCTATTCCCATCCATTTCTGTAAGGTCCCCAGCAAAGGAGTAAAGACCATAAGCCTCATTAATTATTCAGGCAGGCTGGGCCCAATCCATAGATCATTCACTGACTGTACAAGCACATTTATAATTTTTCTAAGCTTTGCTTTAGGCTTTAATCAGCAAATAACTTGAGTGTGTCCCAAAACAGCTGCTTATAGCAAGTTAGGGAACTCTACAAAGTGTTTTGCTGGAACAGAATCTTGCCATCAGATGTAAAATTGGAAAGTTCCCATGTGTACAGTCTTGAAGCTTATGCTAAAATTCCGCGTGAGGAAAAGATACACATCTGTTTATTTGTGGTGATAAGCCTGTTAATCACATTCCCAAATTTTATAAAAACAAATTATTCAGCTCATCAAAGCTTTCTATGAACTCAATTTGGTGCTATGTGAGAGCTCAATTTGAAAGGCATCAAACTTTTAACTAAACATAACTACTATTTCACTAATAGATAATTCACAAAGGCAAAATATTCCTATTTCAGAAATTTTTAATGCTGCTTTACCATCTTTGTTTTGCAGGCAGAAAACAAATAAATACATTTGATATTAAGACTGCTTCTTTGGATGCAGGCTGTTGATTGTTTTCTCCAAGCTGTGCCCCGGCAGAAGCTACACAGCCTGGTTTGTGTGTCTATCCATGGATGCATCTACAATCAGGTGTAGCATGAGGTGCTCAATTTATCCCCAAGTGAATGATTTGCCAGTAGCACCCAAACACAGCTTAGCCAAGAGCTTCCCTGAGACCTCAGGAGTGCCAGGCATTGTAACAGTGTGTGAGCCTGTGAGCCTGAACCTCTGACTGACTGAAAACACACCCTCAGTTCGTGGTGCATCTTCACCCTACGTGGATGCAGCATGTGCTATCCCAAAAGAGAACTGAGGCACAGTTGGGTTCCCTACAAAAATAGAGCTGGTTCTCCAGAGTCATAAACTGAAATGCGAATCCTTCCTTAGAAAGACTGAGGTAAGTTCTCTTGTGTCTCTAAAGTCTCTTGAGTCTCTAAAATGAGACCCTGCTGTGCTGGGAAAACCAGCTGTGGAAGAACCCTGGCAGAAAGTGGGAATGAAACCCTTGTGCCTTTTTCTACAGCTTGTTTGCCTCTTTCTCAGTAGCCCTGAATGAGGTGTAAATGCAGGTAGCAGCAGCGTTAGGGACTGATACCAGACATTGCACAGCAGCAAGGCGTGGAAAGAAGGGAACCATCAGTACCAAGGATGCTTTTTGAAGCACAGACATGAATGACTGGGTCACCTCCCTGCCTCTGAGTGACCTTCTACAAATCAGACAACACATCTCAGCCAAATTCCACTTAGTGCCTGTGGTGGCCAATTTCGTACACAGTGGGTTTTATATCCTACCCAATGAAAAATTTACTTTCACACTCACTTTGAGGCATGATTGCTATGTATGAAGCAATGTAGAATCAGATCCTTCTTTCCACTAGTATTTCCTGGCAATCAGCCTGCAAGACTTTGAAAAAAAAATTGTCTTCCAAGCCTATTTGTCAAATTGTGCTATGATTTGAAAAACCTGGGACTGGTTTCCTATTCATTCCTGTTTACCCTGATGTTACAGCAATATCTCATGCACATTTTAATCCAATTTAAAGTAGGCTAAATCTGAGAGAAACTGCTGTCTTTCATTTTGCTCCCTGCTTAACTTTAGTCCTAATGAAACAGTTTAACATGTACATCTTAGCAAATATCCTTGGCTTCCAAGAAATAAAAAAACTCCTAAAATTAGCCAAGTAGCTCAAATGTAATGGGTAGATCACAAAAGTAAACAGATGTTAAATAAATTAACATACTACAAAGCAGAAACAGATTCGTTTCTTTTATTTCTTTTTATTTTGCCTTAATTCCTTATTGGAACCGTGGCTGCTGACACAATAGTGGCCCCGTGTGAGCTGCTGGATTGCAGCTCCTGACTGCAGTGTCTCTTTCCTTGCTTTACCGAGCACTGACAGGGAGCTGCCTTGGGTTGAGTCCAAAGGTGGGGGGAACCATTCAGGGAGAAGTGGACAATGGCTTTCTCCCTGCTGAGGAGTGAGAAATTCAGAGTGACCCAGCTGGAGCTGTGATGAAAAGGGAGGTACAGGGGCTTTGCAGACACCTCTCCATAGCACACCAGCAGGAAGCAGCTGCTTGCTGTCCCCCACAGCAGAGAATGAGCAAGGGAGCCACCTACAACACCAGCAGTGCCCCATGCAGCACGGCTTACACCCACCCTCTCTGAAGTCAATGCATCCACCCTCACTGGCTCTCACAGCTCACTCACCTCACCGTGTTGAATTCTTTCTTTAGGACCACAACTTCTGTTAACACTCCAGCTGATGTAAACCTTTGCTTTTCAAATATATATAACCCAAAAAGTCGATTTCTTTTTCCCTTTGCATCCAGCTTTGCTGCAACCTGGAGTGATGTTTTCTCAGTAACTATTTTTCTTCCCTCTTCCCATATAGAAGAATTAAAACATAGAGAGATAATGTAAAGACTATGGATGATACATATACATTTGTATATACAAAAGTGTATACAGATAAACATATATTTCTGGGCATATATTTGTATATTTTCTTTGTATCTATGTATCTGTCCATCCCTCCACCCACCCATACATACACACACAAATACATTCTTTTTCTAGGAGATGTAAAGCAGAAGCAAATTGATCAAGCCCGCTGGAAGCAAGGAGGCAGGAGCACGGTGATACAACGCCCTGAACTGCCTGTGCTCTCCCGGCTGCTCTGTGCTCACCCTGCCCGCTCCCGGCTTTTGGAGGATGCGACAAGTCGCAGCGGCGGGGCGCAGCATCCTCGGAGCAGCGCGTGTGTTCCCCGCCCCGTTCCCGGCCAATGAGGGCGCCGGGGGAGGGATGCTGGGGCAGGGATGCGGCGTTGCCAGGCGACAGCAGCGTCCCCGTGCCCGGTCCCCCTCACACTCGTGTCCTCCCCGGCCGGGCTGCGCTCCTGCCCGGCGCGGTTCAACAGCCGCGGGGAGCCCGCAGCCTGGGCTCGCCTCCCTCCCTCCGTGCCCAGAGCAATAGCCAGCTCCGGAGCGAGCGCTAGGAACGCTGTCCGTGGATAAATGGTGGGGATAAGGCTCAGCCTGCCCCTCCGCGCAGCGCCCGGTGCCGGGGGAGGCGGGCTGCGAACGCCAGCCAGCTCCCACTCCCTGTCTTTGCTACTCTAGGTCGCCTCCTAATTTAAAGCTTTGCACCAATCCCCTTTGCCCGGAAAGGAGAGGAAATCTAGAAAGATGCCAGGCTGCGAAAAGGGACCCCGATTCACAGCGCCGGTCCCAGGCGCTGCCTGGGCAAGCAGAGCCAAAGTTGGTCAGAGGAACGGGAAGCTCCAGAGGAGAGGGGAAAGGAAAGGGATCATCGCTTGGTGATCACAACCTCTCCGTCCCCTTGCCCCCCTCTTCTTCTCCTTCCCTCACAGCTTACCTCTGACCACTTAGGAGGCCTTGATGAGTTTCCATCGGGATCCGATCCAAGGTGGGGGGGAGAAAGGGTGATTGTTCCCAGAGGGAGCAGCTCACACGAGTTTGGGCGTTGAGACTCCCCGTGGATGTTTAACGAGCACATCGGGAGGCCCGCGATGCCCGGGAGCAGCTGGAGAGCCTCACCAGGATCTGTCCTCATCGCACGGTAAGGAGCTGGGCACCGGCATCCCGCGTCCTGGTCCCTGCATCCCACATCCCGGTCCCTGCATCCTGCGTCTCGGCTTAGCACATCCCGCTCCTCACAGCCCCGTATCCCGCATCTCAGCCCTCTCATCCCACTCCTTGCATCCCACATCCTGCAGCCGGGATCCCACATCCTGCAGCCGGGATCCCACATCCTGCAGCCGGGATCCCACATCCTGCAGCCGGGTTCCCCGCATCCCGGCTCCCTCCAACCCCCCCGCCCCATCCTGCCCTCTGGACCAGACGCAGCCGCTGCCCGGGGTTTTGCGGGTTGTGCAGCCGGGAAAAAGTTGAGAGTGGCGATTTGCGAAACGGGCAAGGGGCGAGCGGGAGGAGAGGAAGGGTTTCACACCCGCAGAGGACGGGGAGGGTGCAGGGGGACCCTTGCAGTCCGCAGCCGGGGAAAGGGGGCTAGAGGAGCTCGCAGAAAGGAGCTGTGTCCAGATGCTGCCCAGAGGTTCCTGCTCCTGCAGGCTTTGGGCGTGAAGGGATGAGACCTGAAGCTTGCCACCCTTAAGCTGGGGTGCAAAGTGCCAAGCCAGCAGCTGCGAGAGCTGTGCTGAGTGCCCAGTTCATCTCCCCGGGGCTGCAGCTGGGACAGAGGGGCAGAGAGGTCGGGAACGTCAAAGAAATTGGAGGTGTTTTGCTCCTCCGGGAATACCTCCCCTGCAGGGACCTGGTTCCCTCCAGGATCCTCAACTGGAGTACTTCACCAAGGAAGGAAAAATGAGCAGGGATGACAGAGCCATTGTAACCCTCCCTCATCTACATGGCTGTAGATCTGTCTGTCCATGTGAGTGTGCAGCCAGCTGTGCAGGCGTGTGTGTCCTTCCCGAGCTGTCTGTGCCTGGGATGTGCCGTGCCCGTGTCTCTGGCTGTGTAGGTGTGTGTATCTCTGCTTATGTGCTTGCTTGGGTGCATATGGATGTATGACATGTATAGACTCGTAGGAATGTGTTTTTCTTCCTGGACAGTGTTTATCTCACCTCCTATAGACCTAGAGGTGTGTGGGTACGTCCCTTCCATGGGTGTGTGTGCCAGGCACACGCCGCTGCTGGGATGCACATGTGGGTGTGAGACAGTGGATCTCTGTGCCAGTGGGTAGGTAGGATCTGGGGGCTGGGTGGGATTTTGGGGGCTTTATCCCCCCAGATTATCACAGTGTTTCAATGGATCATTTTATGTATACATCCCTGTGTTTCAGCAATCTTGATAAAATCCAAGGAATTAATGAAAAACTAAGTAGGCATCACACCAATACTGCATTGAGCTGAATTATGGATTTGCTGGTAGTTTGTGAGTTTTTTTGGCTTCTTCGCAGTTTATGCCACCTGCTGAAGAATATTTTAGTTCATTTTTTAAAAAATAATTAAATAATCTTTAAAAAGCACTCAATTGGAAGGCTGTGAAACATAACACCCTGGGACACAGGCTGGTACCTATTTCAGTTTGCATAAGTATATGTCTCATATTGATTAAATATGCATGAAAACAATTTGAAAATCACACAACCCACCTGAGCAAATACATATTTTAGCAAAAATTGTTTTTTTCATTTTCTTCAAACACACCTAAATCATGATGACTTCTTCTGCTGTTATTTATGTTAATAAATGTATTACAAGAAAATGTAACTTCTCCAGTTACAGTGGGGGAAATTGCACATTAAGCTACTTTTACTCACAATTAAGATAACAGAAAAATTATACTTCTGTAATGTTCATCCTTTGAGTGAGATCAGTAACAATTCATACAAACCCTTCTTAATGAACTGATTATTTTAAGAGCAATGCAAGATAATTGTCCCCTACTAGAATATTTCATACCTTAATTTCTGTGACTTATTTCTTGTTTGTTTGTTGGGAGTTTTTTTTAAGAATAATGCTGTCCACTACTGTCAATATTTCTAGAGCCCTTCAGTATATACAAAATATAAAAGACACTTCAAAATAGAAAATAGATCAGTTGCTTTACTGCTCTGTAACTTAACAACAAGTGAAATGGCATTGGTTTCAAGTACATTAAAACTAGACTTTCATCCTGGAGCCAAGATGCTTTTTTAATCACTGTTGATGTTTGCCTGGGTTACTTGTGCTGATGACCTACTTACAAGCTTCTACAAATAAAGAAAAAAGTTTTTTTAGGCAAATGTTGACACCTTGTCTAGGAGTAAGATTCTAATTTTATCACTGAAAGTGTGGATCTAAAGAAGATGCAGGGGTAAAGTATCTTTCTGGATTCACATAATGTTTTTATAGTTAAATAAATGTGACAAAGCAAAGTACAAAATCAGACTGGAAAGCCAAAATAAAATAAATACATTACAAACAATGTTATCATTCAGTTCAGTGGTCTGTGTTACATAAGTGGAGCTGAATTTGGAAACGAAGACAGTGTAGGGAAATGTAATGGCATTTAAAGAAAGAGCTACTTGGATGTTTTGTGTGGATACAACTCACCTATGGCAGTGTCCTGCAGGACATAAACTGTGCTGTAGCTCACAGAGTCCCGTGTAGACATGAGTGACCTGTTTCTAATGTTGCCTGTGCTGGGGTCAAATTGCAATTTTACCTGTAAATCTGGTGGGCTAAATTCTCCATTTGTCTACAAGAATTCAGTAGGGTCACATAAAGTGCATACCCACCAAGAGTCTGGGTTAGCAGTGAGATTTGAGAATCCAATCTCAGGCTTTCACAGGGTGTGAGATCCTGTCTATGAGGCTGTTAAACCTGCCAGCAGCATCCTACTGGAGGGACTTCATTCTCTGATCAGTTTTTGAAAGCTGCTTCCAAAGTCCTATAAAATGTTTATCAGGATTTCTGCACCTTGTTTCCTCCAACTTATTGTACTATAGTTATCGATCAGCTGGTATGAATCTTTGTAATTGATAAAGTCACTCTCAGGACGCCACAGAACACCAAGAGGTTTGACACACTCCAGGATCAGACAGCATTACTGGTTTTATGTGTATAACTAAGGTAAGCTACTTAAGCTCTTTGTGTTTGCTGGTAGTTTGTGAGTGTTATATCATGTAATATTGACTGTTGGGGGTTTTCTTCTGCTTATTGATATAAAACTGAGTGTTGGTTTAAAGCTTAATCAAGAACTTAGTCCGGGTCAGAGAGTTAAAGAGAAGATTGTCCTCTCACTGCCTACTAGTGTGGAGAATAAGGTTGTGCTTTAACCCCTGAGTGGGTTGGATTTGCAATGGGGGGTTTCAGAGCCGTCAGAACGGGGTGACCAGAGGGATAATCAGCCCCCCTGTCAGTGCTGAGCACCCAGAGCGCAACTGTGGCAGACCCTGGATCCCAAGGTGGCAGGAAACAAGAGTATTATCCTTTGGTGGTACCATCTTCCTAAGTCTCTGCCTGTGACTGTTTCTTGCTGTGAACTCAGCAAGACAACTTTCACTCTGATAATCCAGGCCTAAACTGGCAGGAAAAAAAATACTGGGACACATTTCATTTTATGAAAATACAGATTGGCTGAAAATCCTGAGTTTAATTTAGCAGTAGGAGAAAAAAAAAGACAAAAAAACTTCCTCCCAGGCACGATGATGCCTGGGAATAGCCTCAATGCAATTGTCAGGTATATCCACAGAGGCAAAACCACAGTTCATTGTTAGAAGTGTTTTAACTATTGCAGATTAGTGCAATTGTCTCTTTCTTCAGGTAAACCCAGAATCCACTGTGTGACCTAAATGGATTTGCTGGCTTATCTTTTGTTTTATGAGAGTTTCAGACATTCATTTCAGGGATGTGCAGATTTTCAAAAATACTGCAAGAGATATACTATCTTGTTTCCAGCTACCTTTTCGAAGTAATGCAGAAAATTTTCATGGGGGGTACATCACAGTGAAGCTATTAATGTCAAAAAAAGAGAATTTACTAGAGATACAGCAAATTGCACACACACAAAACAATAGGCTGTAGAACTATATTGCTTTTATCTCATATTGGTCCTCTCAAATATAAAATGATGCAGTCAGAACTATTATCATGCTCTTTTTCATAGCTATGCTGAGATTATGGGAGCATTTATGTAGTCAGCAATTGTACTGCTTGTGGAGCAACATATGGGCTCCTTAAGTAAATGAACAGGTTTTCCCAAAAACCTAAGAATCAGGGTAGCAGCTTTTCGAAACCATCTAAGACTCAACTTATCCACATGCAGAAGCCTGGCCTTAACCCCAGTTACTGAGGCACCCTTCCTTCAGAACACTTTAAAGTCTGGCAAGCAGCTTGAACATGATAGTACTGATGACCCTGACCTTCAAAGTCACTTTTTCAGTACATCCAAATGGATACAACATGATCAAAAAGTATATAAACTATATCAAACATGCATCAAGGAAGATGCACAGAGGGAACAGCTGATAAACTTTTCATGGATGAAATGGAGCAGAGTTTTGGTGGGTGTTGTCACACCTTGAAATTCTCCATTAGAAAAGCGAATAGAGAAGGAAAAATTGTGAAAAAAAACAAAAAAAAATTACTGAGGAAAATATCGCTGTACCAGACAAAATGGAAAAAATAAAGAGAAGAAAATAGCTAGATAGAAATGGAAAGAAATATCAGTAGAGGTACTCATATGAGCATTCAAGCTGGGAAAAAGTATATTAAATGATAAGCCCATTGTGGGAAGAAGAGATTTTAAGGCAGATGAAGGTGGTGAAGTCAGTGGAGACACTGTCAGATTCCAGAAGAAAATCAAGCAAGTGCACACAAGGGAGAATTAAGTCAAAAGCTAAGTGGGTGACCACAAAGTCAGTACATTCATAGGACAGAACTGCATTAGGACAAATAATGGGATAATTAGTTCTTCATGGGAAGAAGGAGGGCTATGTTAGTTTAGAGTAGCCTTTAAGGAACAGGGTACCTGAAAGAAGGGGTGTTTAGAAGGGGAGGTAGAGTATACAGGTGAGAAGAAACAGAACTCTTGAGAAAATGAGGGGTACTTGAGGAGAGAACAAAGGGGAGAATAAAATAAGGAAGCTAAGTGAAAGGATTGGGACTGACACAACATCAGAGGGAAAGCATGGACAAAGGCTGGCAGAAGGGACTGACAAAAAATAAAGGAAAGGAAAGGAAAGAAAAAGTATCAAAGGTGGGAGGTACAAAAAAGTCACCTTCTACTGTCACAGAGGAAGAGCTACAGCCTGGGCATGACAGGAGGAGTGAGCTGATGGGAACTTGAAAACTGTGGAAAATCTTTGTCTAGAAGATAACATGCTGGTGGAAAACAGAGAGAAAAGAAAAAGTGCAGAATGTAGTGACTGAGAGCACCCTCAGCTGAGAAAAGCAAATCTCATCCATTGTCTTCCATTCCCATGAAAAGCTCTGCTAAAGAGTCCCCACCCAAATCAGGGACAAAATGCCGCATCTGGAGAAGAGAGCACAGCTACACAACATCATCACCTGGGCCCTGCACAGCCTCAGCCTCGGTGCTTTGTGGTGCCTGGTCCTCAAATCACACCTTGCTGAGCTGAGGTTCTGCCCCGTGGCCTGGGAAGGAGGATGCTACAGGTGATTCACTGAGCCTGGGTTGGCAGCACTGGGGTTCTTCTCTGGAATGAGCCCTGCAAAGAGCTGGCTGACATGAGAGGGCAACAAGGGGCTGTCTGCACTGAGACTCTAAACCTCTTCCAGCAAAACCAGCACATCCTGTGCCAATTCTCACCCTGAGGGACATTAGTGGTTTGCAAGAGGCTTTGAAACACGTGGTCACACCCACAGTGAGGTGTAGGATGGGACAGCATTTGAAAAGGGTTTGAAAATCTTACAAAATATCATTTAATACCTAAATTCCTAAAATTTATCCCTAAATATATTCCAAAATTTTTTCATCCCTGAAAGTTCCTAAACATTGTTTCATTGGTTTGGTGACTACCTGCTCCACAAGCACGTAATAACAGGGTGGAGACGGTGCAGAAATTGGCTGTGCTATGGGGATGCAGGTGAAACACACTCCTCCTCCACGGTGAGGAATGGAACCCTGTAGCAAGCTCTTGGCTTCTCCGAGAGGCTTCAAGACCACTCTTGACCGTGTTGACCTTGACCAGCTAAAAGTCCTGCTCACCACATCAGGGTGGTTGTCTATTTTCCACAGTGTAAATGTGGTTAATTCTCCTCAGACCCCAAACTCTCTCCAGCTTGTATGTTCCAGGTCTCTGTGACTGGACACCTGCAGCTGTGCTTGAGTGAACATTTCTACATGTACGTTTGCAAGAGATTTTTGGCTGATACATTTTGGAACCAGTAAAAGTCTAGCATTTTCTGCATTGCTTTATAAGCATCATCTGTTATATTATTATTCATTTCATTCACAGTGGTTGCATCATCTAGCAAAGAAATTATCAGGAAAGTATGAGGAGATATGTTCTGCTAGTGTCTAAAATATTATATTTGCAATGTTTAGCAGAAATTGGCTGCCCCTCTGTTAGAATCACACAGCCAGAGATCTGATAAAAATCGAGAAGCAAATTTTGGGGATGTTTCCAGAACTCATAGGATGATTATATTTTCCCTTTCATTTCTGTGTATTTTCATGACAAGAGAAAACAGATAAATAAACCAAAGGATGGAGGCAAAAAGAAAGATAAAAATCATAGGATTAAGTGCTAAGGTGTTAAAAGAGTTTGTTTGGATCAGCTCACATAGCTAAGAAATGTCAAAAACTCTCTTTCTCTGCATTTCTCATCATTTAAAAATGGGTATTTTTATGTAAAAACATAGTTGAATTTGCTATGACAAGTATGTTTTTAAAAAGCTTTGTTATAATTTTTTGTGAGATTATGTATGTATTTAATTATTGAGTGTCACCAATCAAGAATATGGAATTCTTCACTTTTTATCATAGATTTTTAATGACTTTTTAGATAGTCAGAAAGACATCTTCTCTGTATGTCAACAGACATCACATTTGGTGCCATTGTAAAATTTCCAGATGTTTCTGTATACCACAAATTAAATACCATGATTTTACCATGTAAAAGATGTATTTTAGAAGTCTTTAACATTGCCTTGCAAAAAGCAGGGGGGAAAAAAAAACACATGGGGCATCATTGTGGTAATATTGGATTAAAGTTTGGCAAAATTGTGTGAAGAGGATACCTTACAGTGCCTGCTAGAGGTTACAGTGCATAGACAATCATAAGGTTCTTGTTTTCCTTGTTATGAAATACTTGTCCACAAAAAAATATTTTACTAGAAAACTTAAGTTTGTAAGAATCATCTTAGATTTTTTCAAAACACTGTAAGAGCACACTGAAGTACACTTGTTAAATCTATCTTGCAACTTTTTCAGTGTATTCCCTTGGGATCTCTTAATTGTGCTGCTCATTTTCTTCCTTGCAGCCATCGTGGCTTTAGAAGAGCCCTGACAATACCAGAGAGCAACAGTGCATTTTCCTAAAGAGCTTCAAGCCCATCCTACACCAAGTGATGCAGGAGGTTGGGTTATCAGGCAATCTTTGGTCTCAGAAGTTGAGAAAAAGGAGAGCAATCATGTAGGAGTTAAAGACCAAGACTCAAATCTGTTTTAGCCAAGTGCTCCTAAACCACACAGATCATGCTTCTTTCTCTTACCATTATTACAAAACATATTTACCTCAGGAAAAAAAAGGAAAAAGAGCATTTTCTTCATATCTAAGAAATAAACTGTCTGCCTCAGGGTCTTGAAAGCAGAACAAAGCCCACTGCTGTTCCAGAAAAGCAGCACACAGCCCATGTCCTTTTCATCCATTCACTTGTCGATGTGGCTGTCATAAGGACACATTTACATATGGCCAGTCCCGCAGCTGATTCATTAAGATGATTTTATGGGTGAAAAGGGAAGATGACTTAATGGAGTAACTCCAGGAATACAAATAAAATCAGATAACATTCAGAGAATAATAACTTTCCTTTCTGAAGTGGACTTTAAATCTCTAAGAAGAGAATAGCTCTGCTTAAAGCAACCTTTTCTTCTTCTCTCAGAAGTGATCTCCGATTAATTGTGCAGTTTAGCTGAACTTTGCTTTTCTTGGTATCCTAGGAGAAAAGCTCTGACAGACTGGGAATTTTAACTTGTTTGTAATGTAAACTCAGTATACTGGTGGTGCTTTTTTAACACTCCAGAAACTGCTTGGGAGGAAAAAGAAATAAATAAAAAGACTTTGATCCTCTAAGCAAACAAAGAAGGGAGAAGGAGGTTAAAAGAATGATCATTTGTTAAAGGCAGAGATGGAAAATATGGGAAAGGTGTCTATTTTAACAGTTTCAGAGACTGAAAGACTATTGGAAATATCAGACACTTCAACAGCGTTAGAGTCTTCTGATAAATAAGGCAAAATCGATTTATTTTTACTGTGTCATTGACATTTTTGAGATTTCTAAGGACTATGAATTTCTCAGTAATATCAGTCATCTAAACAAGATTTTTTCCCAGAAGCAGATATCCAGGACAAAGCTTAGAGATTAAGGCTAATACCCTAAGTATCAAGCTCAGATAAACATACTCCTGGTGGCATTATTCGGTATGAAGAAAGGAAGAATTTAGTCTGGAAGTAACACCAGGTCCTGGGAGCTGAGATATAATTTGTAGCCCAGGTTTTTGGCCAAAGGGTGGGATGTAAATTGAATCTTGACGTAGCAGGGAGGGGTGGGACCCAGCAGTGCCCTGTTGGCTGCTTATTTCTGAGTGATGCTTCCATTCCTGAAAATGCAGGTATTTTGGCCAATAGGTAAGATGAAGTAAAGTCTTACATTACTATCTATCTGCCTGCCTACAGTTTTAAGGAAGGAAGCAGACAAATAGTTCAACTTAGACTTAACCACCTTAAATCAATGTCCAGGGAGAGGCTGCAGAGTAATAGAGTTTCTTAGGCCCTGTGATTTCCTGGCCAGGGCACAAGGTTCCAATTAGAACTTATCCTGAAAGAGTGCAGTATCCATTCGAGTAGAAATGGATAGAAAGAGGCCCTTTTTATGTAAGATTCTTCATTTTCAAAGATTGTACACAATGTTCCCTTAGCCTGAACGCGGCATTTATAGTTCCACAGATAATGACACCAATAAGGATTTAATCTGATTCATCTGCCCCTCCAAAGATGCCATAAACTGTCTTTAAGTCTTTATTAACTGATACTTGTTGAATGATTTCCTAAAAATCTGCAATCACAGAGATTTCTCCGCCTCCTGCAATAACATATATCTGTGCTTCACTGTTCTTATGAACAGAAGGTCTCCACAAGTTTAACCAAATCTCACTTTTTGCAACCAAGCCTATCACTCTTATCATCTCTGCTATGGAAATTCAAAGCAATTTAGTATTTTCTTTTCCATTCCAGCCTTTTGTATTGCAAAGGGATTCAATTCTGGCTGTTTAACGTTCATTTATGTAATGCTCCCTTCAGTCATCTCCTCTTGACTCAGTAAAATAACTGCTTTTATTTTCCATTTGCTTTTTTTAGTATCTGGTCATTTTTGCTGGTTTTTTTTTTACCTTCTCCAGTAGCCTGTTTGGACCTGTACCCAAAAGATGAGTGCAGACAACGAATGGCTTGACATCCTTTGTCTTGAATACCACATTCCTCAAAGAAATACTTTGTACTATTTCTTTTGTTCTGTGCTCCAAGCCTCACTGCAGTCAGCATCTTGCCCAGAAAGCCCTCAGGAGCCACACAGAACTGTAGTGATGTCCTTGTCCTGTCACCTTCCAATTTGCTACATTTTTTCTTGACTGCTTTTGGGCATTTCTGGTTTGCAACCACATACAGCTCAAACCAAACAATTGTTGGCCCTCACATCCACATTGACATTTCAGAAGAAAACTTTTTAGGCAGTTTGAACAAGCTGTAGCTCTGTCTTTGCCAGAAGGATCTGTGTGGGTGAGGGTTTCTCTTGGTTCAGCCGTTGCTGAAGAGAGGGGATGTTTGAGTGCTGCATTATCCAGCAGCTGGCACGTTCAGCATGAGCCAGGGTTAGCACGTTCAGCATGAAAAGACCATCCTGGCCACTAAATTCAGCAAGCAGCCTGACTACCCTCAAGTCAGAGAAAACCTTCCAGGAGTGCTTGTAGAAGGGAAGCCCCCAGACCAACTCCAAGCACAAATGTTGCGGAGCCGAGCGATGGATACAAAGGTGCGAAGGGAATTCATTTGGGTATTCCAGCTGCAGGCCCCTGGAAAGGCAGAAGCTGCTTGTGCTTTCAGGATCATAACCACAGAGTCAGGAGGTCTCAGATGAGAGGTTTGACTTTGCTGCTGGCAAACCCACACAGAGTTCATCTACATTAAGCCTGATGAATGTGACATTAGGCAAGAATCCAGAACTTCATGACCCCTAGACATTCTTTGTGCCTCACTTGTTTAATTTCTCTCCTTTTATTAAGACTCAAACTTTTCCCTGGCCAGTCTAGAATATTTCCCAAACTGTCCAGGGATGGGAATAATGTCAGAGAGGTCCTAATGAAGGTGACACACGTACTTGCCCCAAAGATTCCTGAAAGAACCCTCTACATCTGTTAGGTTCATGCCTAAGAGAGTATTAGTTACTGCTTAAAAAAAAAAAAAAAAAAAAAGAAAAATTCAGGAAGGATAAAATAGAAAGCACTTACTCCTGTATCTGCAGTAATTCTTGGAGCACCTTATTGCAAAAAAAAAATGTTCCCTCCAGCCTTCAAATTAATCAACATGTTGTTTTAATATATCTCAGTGAATTACACATCCAGTCCAACTCGTTGTCCTGACCATTATCTCCCAAGCCTTGAACAGGTAGGCAGCTGCTGTGAAGATTGAACTGGTGTGGCTCTACCAGAGCACAGGCCACCTTTGTGTGTGAAAGCAGTGCCCTCTCTCTGCCTGACCTGCTCACACTGGGACCGCTAAATAAACCCTCCTTGGATGCACTGGGTGAAAGGGAAGGTTGGCATCCATGTGAAAGAGAACTTTTTTACAGCCTGAGATAGAGAGAGACACAGAGGCACATTCAGGCAATCTGAGGGATGCAACTTAATGCTTTTCTCTCCACTGCTAGTACATGCATTCAGAGATTAGCAATCACAAATACTTACCTGATATGTTGTCTCTTGAACCTAGATAATACCAAATAAATGAAGTCCCTAAGATACCATCTGATCACAGTCAGCAGGGCCTAACACTGTAATGTCACTTATTGAATGGTTCACGTGTGTTCACGAGGCCTTCCAAACAGTTTCCATGTAGAGTCATCTCTATTTAATCAGTAGGACTTCTCTCAGTAGTATTTTAGAGTGTTGCAATTTCTTTGCAATGCTTCCTTTAAAGCACCAAATAATAGGTCCTCTAGCATGTCCCGTTTTTGCCCATTCCCATTTAAAAGATGGTTTGCATGCCAATGATGACAATTAAATACTAATACAAGTAGTTTCAAAAACAAAAGCACATTTGGAATGATTCATGTTTATCTTTAAAGAGTAAGAGCTGCAAAGACAAATGGATTGAGAGGGATTAAGCACAAGGCTAATTGTTCATTAGGTAACCTAAGACCAATTAAATGTGCTAATCCATTCAATATTTTTTCTAGCTGTTTCCATTATTATCCCTGCCAAAATTATTTTGCATGTATTAATTCACCTATGCTTATTAATAAAAAAATATCACTTGAAATGCAGGTCTTGCATCCTATAGTCCTTTCTCAAGCAAAACTTTCATGACAGCAGTAGCAGAAGGACTTCAAAATGTGACTGGAACTCTCTGAACTGCTCTTTTCCTAAAATAAAACATAAATTTTTTCAGTAAGATTAATGTGAATGCATTCTCCATCTTTATTGATTCCAGATACTCTCCAAGTTTAATTAAGACATATTTTTCTGCAAAATTATGCATAGTTATGTACAGTGCTCTATGAAAGTGATCCAGACTGTACCTAACCCAAAAGAATTGCTCTAAAATTTATTGCTGATTGCTGACTACAACAATGTTTTAGTTTTTATATTATTTTGATGTGCAATTTACTATCTGTTTGCCAGATAAGTAGACAGAGAGTTATTGAAAGCTAACTTGATTATCATGTCTTCCAAGTTCCAAAGAGTCATTTTTTTTCAGATCAGCTACATGTTAATATTGTCAGATTCTGGCTCCCAAAGTAACCCTTGGAGGAAAACAGACTCACCATAAAATTGTTCACATAGATATTACCACACACATAGGAAATGAGCCCCAAGACAGTTAGCAGTGCAACAGGAATGGGTCTAAGGCTATGGAAGCTCAGAAGCAGAGCATAAGTCAACACCATGATATCAAGTTGATGTGGAAAATGGAAACTTCCTACTGGGATTAATAAACAGGAATATTGTCTTCAAGATATGGACCATAAATATTAATATCTACTGAACACTAATAGGGCCACTTTTGGATTATTGTGCCCCAGTTTTGAGAATTATGTTTTAAGAAAGAATATAAACCTCTTGGATTGCAAAGATTATCAACATGAAGAATTGTAGAAAAAACAGATTTGTTACAGGTAAGTAAAAGGCTAAAATTGTCACACAGAAGACTAAACCTCAGAAAAAGCTATTAAATGTAACAAGTGGGAAAAGCAGAATAAACTGCTGGGAAATATAGGAAGTTCTTGACACCAAAGTATCTAAAAACAGGCTAGCCAGGACAGGAGTTAGAAAAGACATAAGTAAAACTGATCTTGATTTGGATACCAGCAAAGGAAGATCAAGATTTTCCAGGGGTCCCTTCTAAACCTCTTCTTCTCTAAGTGACCTGAACAAAATTCAGGGTTCTTATCCCAGGGTCTCCACATTGCAACCCTCTCCTGGTGAGGTGCAGCAGAGGCAGTCAGAGCAGAGAGCATCCTGTTTCTCCTGGGGAAGAAAGGGAAAAGTGAACAAATTTCAGGAGGAAACAACGTTGTCCTGCAAGAGAGAGTCAAGCTCTGCTATGCAGGGGCAAATCATGTGCAGATACAGGGCAAGAATGATTCCCAGGTCTCTGCTTCATTCACATACAAACTCATTGTGAGTGACTTCAGTATAGACAGCTACATCTGTAAAGACCCTGAGCACTCTCACCTCTCACTGTAGGGGCTGTGCAGAAGTGCAAGTGCCCACAAAACCAGCACTAAAAGAGTTCTAATATTAGGACAACAGATAAACAAGAAAGGAAGGAGCAGCACGACTTGTGCTGTCAACTTTAAAGTCTACTCTGCGTGTTCACAGGCTTTGATACCCTCATGTGTAGGCAGTACACTAGATAAGGTTATAAAGTTATGTATGTTTTTGGAATATTTGCATAAGGAAATGAATGCAGTAAATCTGTTGACGTCGTCAATGCAGAACTACCGTAACTCCAAAGCTTTCTGCACTGCAGTGATGATTATGAAACTAGTAGGTAGTTTATGTTATTAACTCAGGGCGTCATCTTTAATAAATACTCATAAAACACATTGGCAAAAGCATAAACTGCAGGAACCTGGCTAGGAAATTTGTGACATGCTCCCTATCATAGATAAATTGCTAATACTGCTGTTCAGTAATTATTTAATCAAAAGCATATTTAAGGAAAATCTGAAATAACTGAGAGATTTCAGGTTTTAGACTAAGAGTCCTATCTTCATGTTAATTAATGAAGCAGGTTTATAGTATATATTAATAAAAGTGTGAGGCAGTATTGAAATTCAAATAACTCCTTGGAGGTTTTATGGCTCATACAAAATGCAAAGAAATTCAGAAGGAAATTTTTTTCCAAATTAGTAATTCTTTCTTAAAGAGTGATAAAAAATTACATGTTGTCTTCTAAAAGGACATGTTTTGTCGTGAGTTTGTGAAAAAATGTATTATTGATGCCATTTACAGGAAAGATATTTCGTGTAAATTACACTCTTTTCTTTCTACCCTGAAATTTTTCTTCCATTCAAAAGATACCGTATCTTTCACCATTCAAGGCCTCTCTGCATTGACCCTGGAGAATACTGAAATATTCCTTTTATCCATCCTAAATCAGGTGAACAATAAAAAGATATTGATTTTTCATACAGTATAAATAGTTCATGAATGTATAAAAATTTTATTCAGCATTCAGTGGGTCAAATACTAGACTGTGATAAATTAGCAACAAACTCAGCAGAGCTGGTCTATGATACAGCAACTGGCAGTGCTGTTCAATTTGTCAGGAGTGCTGTGCTTCCATCATTGAATAGCTGCAAGAGATAATAAGATCTGCAGTTTTGGGTTTTCAAATTCACCCTCTTCCTTCCCTCACTCTTACTCAAGCAGTAGAGAGGACTTTGCAGCAAAATCCTTGCATTGCAATAAAGCATTGCCTGCAGGCATCTCACTTTTCCTTCTCACTGAGACTGGCTGCTGCACTCTAAGCCTGGCCATCCCCAGTAGGAAGCTGCTGAGGAGCTGATGGCGTGAAAACACGAGCCATGAACATGTCTCAACCCTCCAACTAGTGTAAATCAGTGTAACTGCACTGCTACAAGCTCCAAGGACAGAGATAGCTTGTAAATACAGGAAATATGGGGCTTGTGCAAGATAAATAAAGCCAGAAGAGACAATTTAATCTATCTCCTGCCCCAAAGAAGTCTGTATTATTGTGTCACTTCTGAAAAAAAGATTACTTTTTTCTTGAAATCTTCTGATGGTAAAGACTCCACAGCTCTCCCAAACAGCATGTCCATGTGCCTCAGTACCTTTATGATGAGAACATTTTCCCCTGGTATCTAGCCTAAATATTTATTTTTACAGTTTAAGTTTATTTCTGCTTTAGCTAATGACCGAAGCCAAAGTTCTCTTTTCATCCCAATTAATTTCTCCCTCCCTGATCTTGATGCAGCTTTGCTCACAATCTGGTCTGGCCAAAACTGGTGAACCTGAGGCTGCTGACTGGATTTTGAAAACTGTGAGTCTCAGGACAGGATGTCTATGCCTTCTCTGAAACTGAATGTCTGAAACTGGCCCACTTCTCAGCCTGAGAGATCTGCCAGTCTTTTGAATTGGCCACCAAGCCATGAAACATTCATTGCCACTGGAAAGAAAGTAATGCTCATGAAAAAAACAGACTCTTAAGACTGGGTTTTTTTTCTTTGTCACCTATTACAGGAACATTCTGTTAATGTTTTTAAAGTAAGAAGTAGATATAAAGACATGTTTTAGACTCTCTGTGTGATTAGTACAAAGGAAAGCACTATCTCATCAATGGGATAATGCTTCCTTTCTAAGTTGCAGCACCACTAATCTTATGCTCTTTAGTGAGATGACAAACTTCAGCCTCTGCATTAAGTGTTTTTAAATGACATTGAGTTTTTATTGCATGATGGTTCCAACAAATGTTTAATATTATTACCTCTTATGCTCATTAAAGGAAGTATTTAGTTTCTATTAAAGTAAAGGACTTAGTGTTTGGTGAAGAAAATAGCATTCGTTTGAAAATAACATCGAGTATAAAGAAAAGAAAGAGTTATTGCTGGTGAAAAGGCTTTGATGAAAACGGTATTGAGAATGGGAGAAATGTCTTTTTCTCTGAAAATTTCTTCTCTATTAATGGCCTATTCTGCTATGATCAATAAAAACTCCTTCAAGGCTAAGAGTGCTTCCTAAGTTGATTATTGCAACAAAAACAAATTGGTTCAAAGCCTTTCCCGAGTAAACAGTTACTGATAACACTTTATCCTCCCTGGTCATTGCTCTTCACGAGGGCTTGGTCTTCTCTAGCACAGCAACCGGAGGCAGCAGCCTTGGCTAATCCTCAGGCTGGGGGGCATTTTCTCAACGAGGAGATTCACTGTGGCATTTTCCTGGCCTCTACTCAATCTCACTTGGTGCCAGGGTCAATTCCACTGGAGGGAAGGAGCTTGGCATTGTCTGGTGGTCAGAGGTGTATGCAGACTTGGTTGTGCCTGTTGTCCTCACTGCTGACTGTCAGCCACACCTTAGGGCCTGGAGCTCTTCCTCCTTTTGTTGAATCCTCCCATTCTGCTGCAGAACCCAGGAACACAGTTTAATGACATCCTTCAGACATTGTTAAGCCACTTTAGTCCCTGAACTTTCTAAGAGCCTTCAGACTATGGGCAGATTGCCTAGAAAGCTCCTTTTTGCCTCCTGCATCTTTAGGAGATGGTCCTCTTGAACTGCTAACACCCTTGACTTTTTCAGAGTGACAAAAGGCAAGAATACCTGAAATTACAAAACAGGGTTATTTTCTCAGCTCAGGAACATTCCTCTGGAGTAAAACTGCAATACTTTGGAGGACTTTTGGGCCTGTAGAGAGTACAAGATGATCTGGATCCGTGCCTGGCACGTAGACAGTGGTCTCCTTGCTCTTGCCCACAAGCCTCCTGATGTCTGTGGGCTGAGAACCTTGTTCCCCAAGCCCTTGGGGTCGTGTGTTACTCCAGCCCAACTGAGTGGAGAGCAACTGCAAAGGCTCAGCTGGTTGCACAACTATGTTAATTGTTTTGCCTCTGGCTCTCTAGTATAATTTCATTTTCCTGAGAACTCCTCGCAGTAAACCAGAGTTGCAGTTCATCTCAGACACTTCAGACTTGCACAACAAAAGCTTTTCCTAAGGAAACAAGTAATCCATCCCACTTCAAGTGAAATTAATGGATTTCTCTTGGAGCCTTTTGCTTGTGATTAATACCAACAGTGAAAGTAATCTTTAATTTGCCTCAAGTCCCTCTAAAAGACCAAAAACTGTCTTGTCTCCCACTCATATGTCTGGAAGAACAAAGAGTCTTTCACCATGGCCCCTTCCATGAGATACTCTCACTTTCCCCAGCTCAAAAGAAACTTGTGGACTTTGGCAGGGAGGGGGGAGGAAAGTATCTCTAATAATCTGTTGTAGTTTTCACCCACCCCTTCTGTGACTACCAAAGAATTGGTTCTTCTTTTGGCCATTCCATTCCTTTTTTTTTTTTGCTTTTCTTTTTGGTACAAATCAAGGAGAAGCAGCATCCGAGGGTGGGATTTACCTCAGCAGACATAACCTGAAGCCACAGTGTGGAGGTCTACATCTTTGGAAAATCATATTACTTGATAAAAAGAAGAATTACACTTTTAAGGAATAATTCAACCGACCTACTTTAGACATTTACTATAGGAAGAGAGGAATCATGTTCAAAAAAAATTTGTTTTCTTTTATAAAGTGACTATAAAATGGCCTTTGAATAACCAGATCGCATGTAGGACTATATAATCTGACTGTTTCATTAAAAGAATCTCACCTAAATGTCTAGGGTGGGACTCCAGCAGTTCAGGCTCAGTTTTCTCCATGTTTCTCACATTATTGAGATTTTAGTCATAATTTTATTCATGTGACTGATTCAGTCAGCTCTGTGACTGAACACAAACAAGATGCCATGTCAGCAAGAAAGGACAACCTGATACTGCTGGTTTTGCTCTGGTCCTTGCCAAGTTGTCCTCCCTCATTTATTTCCACAAGAGTCTGCTCTGTGCATCTTCCAAAAAGAGACGCTTTTCTCTCTGCAACACAAGACACTCAGTAGGAGGAAGGCAAAATGTGTCTGAGATCCTACGATACCATCTTTATTATTTGGAGATAAGTTTATCTTGCAAAATGAATTTTCTCTCCCAGAACTGAGAGTTTGCCTTTCCATTGAGATTTGACTTTTCTACCATATGGGAAAGCAACAACTTACTTGTGCTGATGGGGATCTCTTGCATTGTTATACTTCTGTTTCCTTAAGTGTACACAGATGACCTCTGACAGAGACTGAATAATGACAGGTATGGGCTACAGAAGCTTTTGTTTTAACCCAGTCCAAAGCTTGCCAAGTTCTTAATGCTAAACTCTTGAAGTGGGAATTGATACAGGGAGGTCTTTTTTCTTGCATTAGACAAGAGGTCAGGCTGGAAGGTCAGTTATGGCCTCTCCCCCTTTAAAGTCAGTAGATCTGTGAATTAACCACCCAAAATCTTCAGAGATGTCAAATTAAAATTGTGCTAATGTGAGAAAGAAACACATTATTGGAAAACTTGGCAATCATTCAAGTCTAAGCTCACTGTTCATCTTGATCTTGTTGATTTGAAAGATTTGCATTTCAGACCTTCTAGAAAATATGAAGTTATTCTTTCAATCATCTCATAGTGTCAACACTCTGGTCCAATATTAAAGTATTCAAATATGCAAACTCTTCTCAGTTTACATACTATGCATATGTGATAACTTTCATCTTGGTAATAATAAAGACTGAACCAACAATTTCCTAAGCCAAAAAATTTAACACTCTTAAACTAAAACACTGCTTCCTGTTCATAAAGCTGAATTGGGCTCAGAGCTTCTGTGGTTTGAGTGTGGAGGAGGTTGCACTGCACAAATTAAAGCAAATACATTTCTTTCCAAGTGGTGCTGTCAGAAAGTGACTTCTGCTAGACTCCAGTTTTCATGTAGGGGCGTTTGCAGTATCATAAATACCTGTTCTTCCTCCCTGCGTCAAGAGCCCCTGAGACCTCAGGTCCCCTAATTTCCTTTTTGAGCACAGTTTCCCTGACAGGGTTCACCAGAGTTTAGTTTAGTTTAAATTTGGTGCCTGGTGGGTTGAGTTCTTTTTTTTTTCTTTCTTCAGCTTTTGCTGTCTTCTGTTAAAATCTGTCATGCATTTGAAGCTCTCCAATTAAAGGCAAAACTTTGCCCTTTCTGCATAAGCCAGCATAAATCTGAGTCCTACAGCCCCCAGGAGTGCATTTTCATGATTTCCCTCGTGTCCTCCTTTCTCCTCCTCAAAGCTACCTTTTATTCCTCCTCCTCTGCTGCACTTTGCAGTGTCTCACATTCTGAAGCTGGCTCAATTAGAGCTAGGGGAACTCTTTCCTGGGGCTGTCAGATCTTCTTGGAGATTCCCACATACCAAAATCTTGCAAAGATTTGCCCACATGCTTGATTTTCTACTTGTTCACTAAGTCAGCTAACTTTTAGCCCCAAAAGACAGGAATATTAACAGGATCAGGAGAAGACCTTTATAGCATTCATCATCTGTTCAATGGATATGATTTTGGTGAATATGGTTCATTTGTTTACATATTCAAATTGTCCTATTTATTAGTACAAGATGGTCTTTCTGGACCTTTTAGTGGCCTAACCAGATAATACCAACAATTACAAGGACACTTCCCTGCTGAACCTCAAGAGGACATTCCATGTGCATTGCTCCATCCTTACAGCCTGGTTTGTATTTAACTTCAAGGTTCAGGGATTTGGGGAAATTTTTTACATTTATCCTACCCCCTGTACCAAGGATCTATGATCACACACACACACACACACACAACCCTCCTTGCATCAGTATCTGTAAATGTGGCAGAGGACTAATTACAATACAGGCAGCCACTGCACCTACACAAGGATTTCTCATAGTCCTGACCCTGATATTTTGTGTCCCCAGGACTGACCTGACAGGATGTTGCTGTTGCACTAGTGGTTTTTGATGGTTTGATTTTTTCCTATTCTAGGACTGACTTACAAAAATTGAAATTTAATATTAACATATTTCCACTGTGACCAGGAATGTTCTGATTTGCTAATGTCTTTATAGCTGAAAATGTCTCTCTAACATGAAGTTGAAGGATCTCCACTGATTTTCACTGAATAACTTTTGGGTCACAGCACCATAAATATCAGGGAAGCAGAGCAAGTTATTCTTTTGTACCATTTGAATTCACAAATCCACTAGTACTAACTCTCCTCTGATCATAGGTGTAGTTAAATAGACTAAGGGGGCTGTTTTTATGGATAAACCTTTGTTTATGTCTCACCAGGCTTCATATTTACTTTTTAAAACAGGTAAAAAATACTTACAGAACCAGGAAACCACCCTCCTTATGACTCATATATTACTAGGTCCAAACAGTTCTTAAACTGCTCCAGCCCAGATTTAACATATTTTTTAAATAAATCCCAACTGTCAGTGGATGACTAGAGGTACAGAACTCATGTCTAAAAATTATTCAGTTCCTAAAGTCACGTTGCGTTAAAAAAAAAAAAAAAATGATATTAGGCTAGACATTTCATAATACTGGACATCTGTCTTTGACAAATAAATATGTCATAGTCAAGCAAAACAGCCCTAGAATATTAAAGATGCTAGTATCTTTTTAAAGAGACCAGCATAAAGATTGAAAGAGTTAAGGCCATGTTTTCCACAAATACAGATGAACAGGCAGCTAAAGATTATTAAGATGACAGCAAAGACTGTCATTTCATAAAGTTTTATCTGGAGCTTGTATCATACATTTACGTGATTTACTCAAAAATGTGGACTTTGCCTTGTTCCTGCTGATCATGGGCTTTGTCTGATCAATGGACAGTCTATTTCCTGGATGATTTCTTGTGTGTGGTTTGGTTTCGTTCTGAGAGTTGAGAAATACCGCAGATATTAAGCAGGGTAGGAATTTGATCTCTGTTCCACCTGCTAATTCTCCATTGGATACTCAACACAAACTTGACATAGAAGCAAACTGCATCTCAACATGTAGGAAGTGAGGAGCACAGACAACACCAAGGAGAAAGTATATTCTCTTTCTCTGAGCTATTTTTACCTCACAGACTGTTTTTCTGCTGAGCAAACTCAAGGCAGGTAAAAGAAAAGGCACTTTGCAGGCTCATCTTGGATTAGTTGGAATCCTCAATATCTTTAATGTGCTCATATTTTTACCACTTGGCTGGCGGTGTTGTGTCTGACAGTTTGCTGTGGCAAATCCAGCAACACTTCTTATATAGACCAGCCATCCTGCTGTACTATAAAATACCCCAAAAATCTGCATTGTGCTAAAATAGATGCCATGATTATCTAAGAACAGTTGGCTAGGAACTTGCAGGGTTCAATGTTATGCTTATATTGTTGCAATAAAAATTAAAGTCTGACTTCAGCACTTTCCATGTTAATTTCTCTGGACAACACGTGTAATTGTTGACATTGTCAATGACTATTACCTTCTATCTTCTCTGCATTTCAATCTTTCCTGATACATGGGTAGGTGATACTCCATTAATCAAGTGTTTCAATTAATCAAGTGTTTCCATTAAAAAAATAAATGCCCATGGGAATCTTGATCAGTTCTCTCATGTTGAGTTCAAAAACAACCCTTCTGTACCAGCAGTTTTCACTCCTCATTGCTAAACCTTTCCTATTTCTCACTGTGGATGCAGATTCTGCTGAAAGTATATTATCACTAGGGTTGTGTTCCTCAGAAAAGTAGAAAAGCATGGATATCAGGAAGTTAATCCTGGACTCATGCAGAATCACAGACCACAGTGAAAACTGAAATTTTACTGTTATTGGGAAACAGCATTAAAAAAACAAAAAAATCCTTACCTTAGACGTAGTCTTTGAGCTACCAGATCACATATTGGAAAACAGCATTTCAGGCAGAGTCCTGGCTGATGCTTTGGAAGAACAGACAACTATATGGATTAAGTTTGTCTTCGCCTAAATTCTTTCCTGAAGTACTTTCTTTCACATTCTCGTATTGAAGTGGGATTTTGCACTCTTGGCTCCCTAGGAAGGCACCTCCAGCCCAAGGATTTACCCAATTCATCTTTATCATTCCAAAAACCAACACCAGCACTGTTTATGCTGAAGTGTATTGGTAGAAACCTATCTCACTATGATGACACACCCTAGCTGTGTTCTTACTTCAGCAGGTAGCTCCCATCATTTTCCCATCACTCCGGCAGCTACATCTCCACAATGCCTGTGTCCTGACACTAAAGACAGGTTTGTGATTGCTGGGTGGAATGTCCTAAACATTTTTCCAGTTGATGATCCAAAGACAGTGTCCAGTTCTCACTCTGGTTGTTACTGGGAAAAAATGAAGCAGATTTCCTTTCCCACATTATTGTGATGGCTTCCCATGTCACTTCTTGACAGTTTTTTTCAACCTGTTAAAACAGAATGATAAACTGTCATGAGAGGACAAAGTTCCTCCAGGTTGTCTGCCTGATTGAAGATTTGTGGCAGTCCTTCTGAAACCCCTCTCTGATATTGGCTCACACAGGTAGGTTCCCCTTAGCTCATGCAGGCACACAAAATGTTTGCAAACAGGATATAGAGGCTGTTGAGCATCCTGAGTGTCTGGCACGAGTGTGTATCTCAGCTTCCAACACCTCACATCTGGCAGCGACTTTACAGTGCATCTAGTGAAATCCATGATCTGCCTGTTATTAAACAAACAGAAACAGTCTTACCTCCTTTTCAGAATATCAGAAATAAAAATACTTCTGCTAAACTTAGTCTGCCCATAGCAACCTTAGGCCATTTTGTTTAAATGTCTTTGAGAAGGAGGAAGCTCCCAAGTGTAGCTGTTGGAAGGGTTACACATCCTGCCTACATAAGACTAGATGAATTAATCTTCTCCAGTTCAGGGAGAGCCAGTGCCCCTATTTTTAAACATTTTTCCTGGGTTGGGATGAATTTGTCTCCCTTGAGGTCTTTGCCTCTCTGCACTGATGAGAGACAGAGCTCTGTTGATACACATGGCTAGGCTCCAGCCCTCTCAATGATTAAACTTAAATAGAATTAAGTTCACTCATTTTGCTTATTTTTTTGCCTATTGTAACAACCGAGAATAATTTACCTAGCCTTCTTTCTTCTCAGTAGCAGTTTGGAGGTGTTAATTTTTTATCACTTTTAAGTTTCAGATTTTTTAGCACAAACTACAATGTATATTACCAGTGGAAATATTTTGATATAGTAGGGGCTTCACCACATGCTTCAATTGTTTTTATACCCGTTATTGCTGTGCCATTTTAATGCAATTTTCCACAGACTCCTGTGTTATTAACCTGCATTCATCATTTATATCCCTCTCCCGAGGCTTGTTGTAAGACTCTATAGAAGAAGATAAACAAATTACAGATACAGGAATTAATTGTTGCCTCACTGAAGTACCCCTCCCAAGGAACTTTAGGAGCATTGGTTGGAGTGAAGCAGCCCATAGGCTGATAGGAATGGTAGGAAGAAGGTTGAACAGAACTGGAGAAAACCATGGAAAAGGAAACACAAATATTAGGGCAGATATGAGAAAATGGAAGGCAGCAAAAGTGAAAAAAATTACTGCAGACCTCCAAGGAATGGGAATTTGCAAATCAGATGTTAAACAGTCCCTCCAGCAGGGTTTGCTCCTGTTTGCACACACAGCCTTTTCTACAAGCTGTCACCTCTGACGAGCTCACCAGACAGCTGTACCTCGTCCTTCTATTCGGTTCCCTGCCCTCTGAGGTTCTGGCACAGAAATCCCTGCCTCCTCACAAGGAAGGGCTTGAGCCTTCCTGGCACATCCTGGGTGTCCCCTGCTCCCAGCCCCATCTCCAGGCCAGGACAGCTGCCCAAGGCCTGGCAGCACAGCCCTGAGGAGGGCGAGGGGAGTTGGGGAAAAGGAAGAAGGACCACAGTGCTGAAAAGCAAGATGCTGTTAAAAGAACAGTAGAGACAGAAAGAATAAGGGATATGAGGGGGAAGAGAGTTCAGAGGAACGTGAGGACACATCAAAGTGACTGTGTCTTTTAAAGAAGCATATGGTGCCTCGAACCCCAGGGGAGCGGTGCTGTGCTACAGTGGGTAACCACAAAGAGTAACAGACTGTTCCTTGCCCTGAAAATCGTGTGGTTGGAATGGATAAAACACATCAGAGGAGAGAGGAGTGACTGGCCCAGTGTCCAAGAGCAGCTCTCCTTGGGAGCCCCTGAGAGCACCCAGCTGAAATCCAGCCAGAGGTGCCAGCAGTGAGGAACCGCTGCCCTGCGGAGCACAGGGAGATGGGGAAGCCCAGGAGATGGGAAACTGTGCTGAGGCAGAGGGTATGAAACGGGCAAGGGAAGGGTGCGAAGCTTGGCCCCAGGAAGGTTTGCTAGCCTGACCTCGAGTGTACACAGAGCCCATGAGAGGGTGAGAGCAGGACTGAGTTCTTTGCTTGCAGCAAAAATAGCGGCTGTGAAAGAAATGGGAAAGAGGCAGGCAGATACAAAAGAGAAGAAAGCTGAGGAAGAAAGGAAAAGAACATGAAAACACTATCCTCAAAACCAAGGCAGACATGCCAGCCATATTAATTTCCAGTGCAAATGCCCTTCCTACACTGCAGCTCAATGAGGGTCTGACCACCATTAAGTTTACTTTGTGAGGTTTTAATACTAACAATAACAAAAAAACCAATGCCCAGAATTAAAAGTCAAAAGCTCAGCTTAACTCTGCAGAAGGAACAGAAGGAGAAGAATTACATGGAGGTGAATGTGTTTTTCTCTGTCTACAGAAGAGTTTTGTGGGTGGTTTTAAGCAGTTTCAGTGGTGGAGCTGATAGCCCTAAAAAAAAATCTCTTCTGTTATATTCTACAGTAATTTTTTAGCCACAGCTGTCAATCACACCGCTCTTCAAAGAAGCCAAGTGTCAGTATCTCTACTCTGAAGAAACAACAGAAAAATGGGCAATAGCTTGCCCAGGATCAGTCAATACAATATCTGTTCAGCAGCCAGCATCAGTAAGAACCTCCACCAACAGGGTCCCAGCCTGGCCCAGGCCTCCTCTGTGTCCCCTCTGCAGGGGCTGGGGGGTGTTAGTGTTAATCTGCTGGTGTCACAGGCAGAAAAAGTCCTGCACCTTGTTCAAAACCACAGTGAGATTCCCATTTGCCTTGACTGCTGTGTGACCAAAGGAAAGTGGTCATTTCCATGCCAGATCCCAGATTATAGGCATCTCTACTGGAAATATGTACTGAAATTACTGAATGCACGGGTGGGAGGCAGGTTCTTTGGCTTCGTTATAGTCATTCAGTGTCTGACTGGGAGGAAGCATTTAGTGTTTGGCCAAGGATATCTAAGTTCTGAAATAGAGACCTCGGTTCAATTTTTGTACTGTAGAAAGAAAACAAATCTACTCATAATAGCAACAATAATAACTGGAAATTAGGGAGATATTTTCCCCACTTATGAAAACATAACACCTACAGATTCTCTTGTACCTTCTCCTACAGCCAGTGCTGACCCCCCTCTGACACAAGATGCTGGGCTAGATTGGACTTGGGTGCAGTCCAGCCTGCAAATGTCTGTGCTCCTAAATTAATTGTGAAGTTTTCTCACATTCTGCTTCTAAAACTGTATAGAAAAGCCCAAAAAAAGCATAATCTTCTCCTTTGAGAAATCTCACATTACATACTTTCTTATATTCTGAAGCAAAATTCCTTTCAGTGCTCTCTTCAAAGCACTTATACTCCTGACAGGGGTTTTGTAATGTGCTTATCAAGGCTCTGCTCCCCCAGGGGAGGCCCACAGCTAATTACTACAGGCACAGAGTCTTTGCAGTAGTGCTTCTTAAACACCTTGACGTCCTCAAAACTGTCTGGTCAATTCATTCTTGAAGTGATCACCTAAAATACCGAAGTGGGTAGACATGCTCTGTTTGCTTGGCAGATTTTAGTATGGGGTTGTTTGGCACCTTTCCTACTTCAAATTTGCAGTTTGTTAAACCCAAAACAAAGAATCAGGAGATGAAAATAGAGCTTTTGAATATGAATTCTGTCATGTCATGGAAAAATATCTCTTTTTGTGCCACAGGTGGAGGATAGATGAAGAACAAGTATTTGTTTAGAAACCAGAGAGACCAAACTGGTGCATGGATGAAATTGTTCATTTTCATTATCTCCTTAAATTCAGGTCAGTGTTCTTTCAATATAGTTTTTACTGTTACAAAAGAGATTGTGACTTCTATTACATGCATGCAACTTGCTTCACAGGAGACAAAGGTCTGTGTGCCTTGACCAGCACCATTTCAAAAAAACTATGTGACAAATAATCAGCAATCACACTTCAGTGTGGAAAAATGCACTGTCCCAGGACACTGGCAGACAGAGTCCAGTGTCTGAAACACAACACCTAAAGATCTAATGGTAACAGATGTGGCCAGTTGTCTTCAAGGGCCAGACACAAAGATGATGCTCAATATAACAAACTGATAGATAATGGATCCTATCTTGCACACAGTGGTGAGCAGCCTGACCTTTCAGGTAATTCTGTGGAGATGATAAGGCAAAATTCAAATTCACATAACAATAGTTTTAAGCAGAAAAAAGACTTTAAGGTGACCTGTAAGTCCTGAGTTTCCAGAAGCTGGGAACTTTATTAGGGAAAAAAAAAAAATTGCTAAATATTTCCCTGGTTTTGTATTTTGTGTGCTTCCCTGACATTTAAGGAATTATGTAACATACAAAATAGGATGACAAAGAAAACCAACCAAACCTGTAAATCCAAATAACAAGACAAAACAGAGGAAGGAATCAGCCAGATTCACCACCTTCATTTCATCCAATTTGCACCTGCTGTAGAGTTGACCCTTGCAGAAAAAGAAAGACCTGGCGGTTATTGCCCAGTCATGCTGGGTGTTACAGTCCCTCCCCACAGACCACTCGTGGCCCATACATTGATTTTGCAATCAGACCAAAAGCAACATCCTTAACACCACACTGGATTATTGTCCCAACTCTGACTCAGGGAACATTTCCTCTAGCTCTTGTGTTTTCCTTGGAGACCTTTCCATCTAAACATTGACCAAGCTCCACCTGCTTCAGCTTTTGAAACATGACAAGGTAATAAATCAGCGCTGCGGGCAGGCAGGGCAGCTGCAGGATCGCAGTTTGGAGGGAAGGCTGCCACACAGTGCCACGACAGGTTCTCATTTCACAGCCTGCCAGCAGCACTGTGCCTGTCCAAACCACACCCCGAGGTCAGCAGGATCCCTCCTGTGATCCCACAGCCCAGACCGTGCTGGGGAAGGGACACAAGCAGGCAGGCCACAGTTTCAGTGATATCAAAGTGAGCCTTGATGCCACGGACTGCTCAAACACACCACAGGACTCTATAGAGACCTCTCTTCACAGTAAGCCCTTGTCTCAAGTGTTAGAAACCCATCTTCTGTCCTGGGATGTCCCAGGCTGGAGGCAAGGGAGCAGTAAATCCTGGTGTTCAAGCACACTGCACCTCTGGCAAAGCCCTCTTCACTGGACTTTGGAGCCCAAGGATACAAATGTTAGAAGTCAGGAAGAAATTCTTTACCATGAGGGTTGTGAGGCCCTGGCACAAGTTGCCCAGAGAATCTGTGGACACCCCATCCCTGGAAGTGTTCAAGACCAGGTTGGACAGGGCTTAAAACAATCTGGTCTGGTGGAAGGTGTCCTTGCCCTTGGCAGAGGGGTTGTAATCAGATGAGTTTTAAGGTCCCTTTCAACCCAAATCTCCCTATGATTCTATAAAATGTCCCCATATTTACAGAAGCTACAGCAGGTCCGTCTGCTGCCCACCCCAGCATCCTCTCTTCTCCCACATAAACCCAACATGTGTTGTGGTCCTTCCAACATTCCTCAGTCTATTACAGACTTGTTGAGAAAAAAGAAACTGGAGACCTGGTGCCCAGCACTGCAGGAGCCATTGGGGGACTTTCAGATGAGTTCAGGGGATTTTTATCCAGCACAGAAGTGTCAGACAGTGGATCTCTGCTCCACAGCTGCCTCACTGCCAGACTCCTCATGGCAAGGCTGGGGACTCTCTCCAGCTGGCAGACCCAAGCTCCCTGCTGGAAAGAGGAATCCTCTTCCAGGCACTTGCAGCCAGCATACAGCTGCTGCAGCAGTTTTGAGAGAAATTTGTCCCTCTACTGCCAGCACCAATTTGTGCACATTTGCAGGTGTGACAGATTTGCTTCACATGACCTCTGGGAAGGCAAAAGTGTTGCCTTGAAAGTGTGTCAGTGATACCACTTAGCACTCACATTTTCTACTTCAAAGTGTTCTACCAATATTAATGAAGTGAGCTTAAAAATAAGAGCTGAAAACACCCTCATAACATGAAAATACTGCCCTGGAACAAGTATATAAACAAGAAGGCAACAAAACCATTATAAAATGAGGACATTATTATTTTTTTCTTTAATGAGCTTGCTTTGCCCAATCTATTTTAGAAGTAGCTCATCTGTTTAGCTGAAACCCTCCAGTCATTTTTTGATAGCACTCAGAGGTTGAATATAGTAACTAGGGATGTAAAATTTTAGTTCTGTGACCCTGGTGGCCTGGGTGAATATAGTAGTCTATTTATGAAGATCTTAAATTACTTCACTTATCACTCCAGACTATTTTTAAGATATATGTAAATGTATGGCACAGAGTCTCTCAAAGAAACAGTCAGACCCTGTTTTGAAGCTCTGAGACTGAGGGACTCAGCTGAGATTTGACCAGGAGCCATACACAGTCACAGGTGTAATTTTCTTCTGAAAGCATCATCAGGACACATGTAGCTGTGAATAGATCAGAGAGGTTTGAACAAAGAAAGCAAAAATTGCCAAATCCAGGCTTCTCATAAGTTAGTCTCCCATTGCTTTTAATAGGGCTAGGATTTTGCCTGCTGGACTGAATTCCCAGCTCTACACTGAATTCACTGTAGTAGAAATCCCTTAATCTCTCTGTGCATCCTTCTCTCTGTGCTCTTTTCTATCTCCTCATCTGCAGATAAGGATGATACTAATGTCTGCCTCCATGGGTATTATGAGAACTAATTAACTGAGCTTTCAGGAAAATTTCAGCAGCAAAGGCAAATTTCTCATCTGGAGATGAAACACACACACACACACACACACACACACACATAGATATTTGTGTGTAAAGATAGATATACACTTATAATCTGGTATATATAATATACTTATCACCTGCCAGACCTTTCTTAATGTCAAGGCTTTTCTTTTCTTTGCCTTGTCTTACTGTTACAATCCCACTATTTTTAAATGCTGTGCTTTATTCCAAGTCAGTGTGGAGATGTGGAGATGTCAGGCAGGTAGTTATTAAAAAAAAAAAAGAAAAAAAAAGGAAAGAAGAAAAGCCTTTGCCTTCTCTTTATTTAATAGCATTTTTGTTCTGTAACCATTGCTCCTGCCAGTCAGAAAAACTGCTTGGTTTTTAATGAAAAATCCTAACAGCAACAAATTGCAACCCTCCCTTTCAACGCAGACATGCCCTTTGAATTTAATTATGCCTCAGGCAATGCATTATAACAAGCATGTGATAAGTGACACCAAAAACCTTACAACAAACACAGCAAATATCCCCCACTGGGCAAAAATATCTGAGTACCAGATTGCCTGTTTTGGTTCGAAGTCACTCAGGGCCAGTGCCTGCCTGACTTACCCCATCTGGGCAAAAAAAGCCCAGCTTGGCCCCGCTGATGCCAGGAGAGCTGAACCCTTTCTGGCTGCAGAGATTCTGCTCCCTGTTCAGCCCTGGTTGCCCGGCTCTGGCAGGAGCGATGGCTGCAGAACTCCAACCTGGGGGAAGGAGAAGAGGACCCTGCTCCAGGACAGGGACATTCCTGCTGGGGTGTCCCAGCTTGGCCCCGCTGATGCCAGGAGAGCTGAACCCTTTCTGGCTGCAGAGATTCTGCTCCCTGTTCAGCCCTGGCTGCCGGCTCTGGCAGGAGTGATGGCTGCAGAACTCCAACCTGGAGGAAGGAGAAGAGGACCCTGCTCCGGGACAGGGACATTCCTGCTGGGGTGTCCCAGCTTGGCCCTGAAGAGCTGAACCCTTTCTGGCTGCCCAGAGCACGCTCCTGTTCAGCCCTGGCTGCCGGCTCTGGCAGGAGCGATGGCTGCAGAACTCCAACCTGGAGGAAGGGGAGGAGGACCCTGCTCCGGGACAGGGACATTCCTGCTGGGGTCATTCACAGCACCCAGCAGGAGCCCAGAGGAGCCGGGGACAAAGGAAGTGGAGGAGGTTGGGAGGTTCCTTTCCTCCCAGAATAATTTCTCACAAGCTGTGTCCATTCCTCACTGTTAAACAAATACTTGAAATATCAACATTTCCCATTTGGAGGGAGAGGCAGCACCAATTACGTTTGGTTTTGTTGTCTTGGGAGCTGCCACAGTCAGCGAGAGGACACTGCCTGGGATTTTTCTGAATGTTGGCAGAAGAAAATTTCCTTTGAAATCAAACACCCACAGCCCTCCTCGTAATGCAACACCAGGGTCAAACTCTGGCCTTTGCATCCTTCTGGATGCTAACATGGGATAATGCAATGCCCCTGTGTTACTTCGATCTTCTGTGATGGTCATTGACTCCCAAGCAGCAGCAGATCATAGAATCACAGGATCATTAAGGTTGGAAAAACCTCCAAGATCATCAAATCCAATCTTTGACCAAACACCACCATGCCCACTAAACCATATCACAAACTGCCATGCCTACTCAGTTTTTGGCCATGCCTCTGGCGATGCTGGCGGTGTACAATGGTTGGGTCCACTTATTTTTAGATGCAAAGTATTCATGTGCATAGGGAGACAACCGTCAAAGATGCCTCCTGACTGCTGATGGGCAAATATCAAGACAAGTTCTATTTAACCTCAAAAGCCATTATGGATATAAACATGAAATGAAACAACTGCAATCCTGCCAGAGGGTTTCATTATTTCAAAGTAGCTGCATTGGACATGGTATCTGTCTTCCATGTCCTTTCCCTTCTGTACAAGTGCCTTGGCTCACTGATATTTTAAGAGGGGTGATTTTTTTATTGCATATCTGATATAGCTGCTCTGGGTCTGAAGACCCTCTTGCTCATGTCAGGGAACTGGTTCCCTGCAGCTGGTGGTACAGTTCTCTTGTGAGCTTCTGCAACAGCTATTTTCATTGAAGTCTTAAAGATGAAAGACAGAGCTTTAAAAAAGAGAGGGCTGGGATGCACAATTGAGTTATTGCAGTTTAATGTGTTTCTGTGCAGCAGCTGAGCCACACCAGCCGAGTTCACACCCTCAGCTTGAGTTAATGCAGGATTTAAACTACACATTACCATGGCCTGAGCATGTCTCTGGTCAGACAACCACAACAAATCATTCACTTTCTTGAGCACAATAACACCATCATGTAACTGGGTCCTCCAGATATTTAAATGTTTAATTCTAGATTTCACCAGTACTTACCCTGCAACCATGGGTCCTATCACCTCCTTAGGTTTCAAACTTCAAGTGTAAAATGGATATGAGGAGGGCTTACTCAAAAGGGTAGCATAAGAACAAATACAACAAAGTCTGTGAGGTGTTGAGATATTCTGAATACCTGACCTGAGGGTCATCTTATGCATCCCATTCTGCTAAAGAGAATCGGAACAGCGATGCTCTGCTTTCAGTCACCCACAGGGCTCCGTGTTATTTATGCAGCTGTGGAACTGACAAATGATTTAGAGTCTTGCCTTTTGCTGCAGTAAACAGAAGCCAACAGGGCTGCATTGCTCTACAGGAGCTGAGGAGCTGCATCACTTTGTTGCATGCTTTAATGTTAATGCAAATCACAATCCTTGTACCAAAATATTTCCAAGTACACCTCCTTTCAAAAATGAAATTTATGCCCTCATGTGTCCCACATGCACACACAATGCGAAGGATAACATCAAACACTTGGAAAGTTTGCAAGTACACCAAAGGGAAAGAGGGTGATTTACTGGGCTTTAGTGAGTTCAATACAATTCCATGAGTTTTCCACCTAGAGGACTCGAATTGCTGCAACCATTACCTGTGTATAAAGCTTCCCTCTGGCAAGTGATAATTAATTCTTAAATGTTAGAAGTTTCTGAGTTTCAGAGAACCCTGAGCACATTTGTATGAAGATTAGACATTGTTTCTTTTCCCCTTTTCTCTTTGAAGTCTTTTCTTCAAAGATTGCAGCTTGCTGTTCAGACTGCATAAATCCTCTCTTGACAGAGCCCACTTTTCTCTGCACTCACAGAGCTTTGGGTCTGACTCTGCCTTCCCTTACTCTGCTCTGCACCCCATTAAAGCATAGAGAGATTGTCAGAATCACATTGCTGCCAGTGGGAAGGAGAATCAAACCCTTTGCCAAATACATCAAGTTAATTTCTCACCCCCTGTGGGGAAAATTTACCTCCTAACAACGCAGTAATTGATATTGATGGTGTGTGTTGTTCACATTTCAATTTTTTAGAAACTTGTTTTCAGGATTGTGAGAAGCCAGGTTACAGTGATCAAAGGTCGAAGCCTTTATTTCCCTGTAAAACAACTTCCCTGGGGCTAAGCCTGATGTGGAAAGGAATTTGTGCTGAGATTTATACAAGGCATGTACCTAAGCTAAAAATGACCAAAGATGCTAAATTACAAGAGTGAGATTTTCATATTATTTAAATCCCTATGAATTGTAAGCAAGTGCTTGGATGCTGAAGGAATGACCTCGTCCACATTTTTAGTTGGAGTAGGAAGTGTTGGGTCCATCGAAATGCAGCTGAGTTCTTCATGTTCACACCTTACATGAACTTCTTACTTCTCTGTTCTCAAGCTGCACTCCTCTTGACCTTGTCACGAAACAATATTTTGCAACTTCTTTTCTAATGAAAAGAAAAGGAGACATATTTGCTTTTCTTTTCTATTCGGTGAACTAATTTCTGTCAGGTCATTATAGGGGAAGGGAAGGGAAGGGAAGGGAAGGGAGGGGAAGGGAAGGGAGCAAAAGAGAAAAGAAAATAGGAGGAAAGAAATAGGAGAGGGAAAGGGAAAATGGAAAAAAAGAAAAGGACAATATTTATATAATCCAGGAATTCCCTTTTTTTTACATGTTGGGATATATAACCCACATTAGTGAAAAATTAGAAAACCAGTGTTCCACCTTTATAACACAGAAACAATAAGAATGCTTCAGCTATATGCATAACTGAGCTTCAGAGTCTTGGCTTTAAAAAGTGCAAATCTTCACATATATCCTACTGCTGCCTGTACTCTCAGCTACCTTCCCTCAGTGACCCCTTACCACCCATAACCTGCGTGTGAGAAAGTCACTGAGGTGAATAAAATTGTATCATCCAGTCGAATTCTGGTACATTAAGTTTCCACTTAAAGTGATCATGGTGATGACCCAAGACAGGCAATAAGCAAAGAGCAAACAGTGTTCTGTAGTGTTGGCAACATCATGGTTTTAGCCAAATCCCTGCAAGTCACTGCAGAAGCCTTCACACTGGAAACACATGGCTGTGTGCTCAAGGATGCAAATTATACTTAATTTTCACAGTGTCTTCTTCATTAGCAAGTATCTTAAAAAAAAAAAAAAAATGAAACCAAACAAACTCTGCTAGGCTTGAGAATGTAGAAGTACCAGAGTAAGGAAGTGTCTTGCTCAAGACATCAGGGCAATGGCAGAATAAGGAGTAGAACCTGGAGCACACATCCATCCCGTCTTCAAACTACCCCTTATGTTACATTGCTTCCCAATTTAGTGTCCCTACTGTGTGCAGTCCTTCTAAGCATTCCAGAGAGTCTTCTCTCATGTCATTTCATAGCACCCAGCCTGAGGAAGGAAATATTTCTAACTCTGGTTATAAGTCTTTTTTTTTTTTCTTCTCCCCAAAAAATTCAATGCACAGACCTGGAATTCTTGGAAGTGGCCCTGTGGGCTCCACACGCCCCTTTCACCCACCCTGCACACCCACAGCCCCGTGGGGGCCCAAGGTGCCGGATACACGAGTGCAGCTGCACCAGGAGAGCTTTCTCCAGATGGCACAGAGCCAGGGAAGGAGGTTGGCAGCTGAATATCTTTGCCCAAGAGAAAATCGACCAAAGAATACAAAATGTCGGCAGAGAGCATGTTGCCCTTGATTGAGCCCCCGCTGGCTGCAAACCCAGAATTAACAACAACAACAACAGGAAAATTAGTAAGGCTTGCCAGCTGGGGAGAGACATCTGGCTAGTGATCAGAGGGGCATGTGAGTGGGCATGTGAGTCAATTAATCCATCCCCGAGCTGGATTAGCACACTGAAACCTGCTTCCCTTCACTGCTGCAGAGGGACCTGTTGAATGAGCTGTAAAGATGAATGGAAGTAAAGAAATTTCATTTAGAGGAAGAAAAATGCTTCTGAAGTAGTGAGTGGGTGGTTTTTACATGCCTTATGTGCTGCAAGAATTAAGCACAGCTCAGAGAATTTAGGGCATGAAACAGCCATTTAGATACAAAAGCTCTTGAATTTAAGATCTGATGGATTTAAAATTTGTATCTAGATATCTGCCAATTTGTTTCTCATTATTACAGCATACCCAGGTAAAAAAA
>VZRZ01001606.1:81299-199473 GCA_013398175.1 Climacteris rufus | reverse complement strand
AAAAAAAAAAAAAAAGATACTACAGTTTAGGAAAAATAAGTCTTTGAGTCCATTCTTTCACAACTGTGGTAAATCAGTTCACTGTGTGTGTCTCTGCAGAAGCTATTCCTGGACTCTTTTGCTATTATACAGAATGGCAGGACTGTTGCTCAAGGATATCATCCTGCATTTAGATCTGGAGAGACTGAGACACAGTCTCCACCTTCCCTGTCACTACAGATCAATGGGACATGATCTTCTTAGATACTTTGCAGCTCATCAGAGACAGGACCTGAAGGGACATCTTTGGTCACTGAGTTCAGTTCCTGCTGTCATGAGCCATCAAGTCATATAATCCCTTCTTTGGAATTCTTCATCTCCCTCTTAAATTTTGCTTCTTTGACTGTTATTTCTGCTGTCAGAAAGCTTTTCCAAAACTTCATTCCTGTGCTGTTTAGAAACTTCTTTATAATTTCCAATGTCTGTTTATTCAGGACCAGGTTACATTCATGTGTTCTCATGCCAGAAATGTCTTTTGTTTCCTCCCTTCTGACTACTCAGACCCCTGAGGTGTCTATGGACAGCTTTCAGAAATTTTGGCTTTCTTTTGACTAAGTTAAATAAGTGAAGCCACATTGTCTCCTCCCTCAAAACACTTATCAGTCACTTGGTTTATGTAGTAGTCCTTCTCTATACCTATACCTACTTCAGTTCTTATTTTCATGATAATACATGGATTATACACAAGTTTCAAATTATATCCTGTGCAATGGCACCAACACCACTCTGCATTTGCAGAAAATACCCTTTCTGTCTGTACTCTGGAAGATGTGTTTGCTGACTGGGTGCTGCATACACCCATACAATCTCCTCTGTTGTTTCCAACAAAGGAAATTTCAACTTTAGGGAAGTATGAGGACTTACAGTGAGCTCCTGGAAGCTTTTACTTGAGACCTCTTAGGAAGAAACACACGAGTTTTCTCATCCAGAAGATGGTGCCCAGGAACAATCTTGATGCAGCTATTAGCAAAGCAAATTGAGTGCTAGGATGCATCAGGCAAGATTTCTCTAGCAGAAGTGGTGAGAACTGTCTTTTTGTGTTAATAATGAGCTAAACAGTGTCAGTGAAAAGACATTGACAATATAATCCTGATTGCCCATACTGAGAAATTGCTGGGATACTGGAGTACTTCTGACCTGAGACACTGAGTTCTTTTGGGATGTGACATTGTTCTGAACAATTCATAGACATGTGTTGGGACTTAGCACATAGTGGGTACCATTAACCAGATACATTTACAATGTGGGCTTCCTTTTCCAGAGGCTGGTAGAGGCCAGCTGGATCAGTGCCCACCACTAATGATCTCATTGCCTCAAACAGTCCCACAGAGATTTAATTGATGAGACTAGACACAACCACACACACGAGTGTGCAGCTCCTCTTCTGGAGGACTGTGCACGGTTCTGATCATCTGTACTGATGGCAGAGGGACTCAGACATTGCAACCACCGCTCCTAAACAGTGACAGACACCAGAATGTGATCATATCATTTAATGGCTAAAACTGTCTCTAGCCATGGAGTTTTGACCAATATAACTCTGCCAAGACAATTCCTGGGAAGAGGCTGGAGACTGTCTTAGCCCCAGCTATTTTCACATCAGATCTGTGGGATGGGACCTTCCAGTTCTGGAGCTCCAGAGATTTTCTCTGTAATGGCACAGCATAGCTGTGTCAGACTGTATCCACACCAGAGTGGTCCATGACCCATCCTGTGTGCTAAGATAATTTCAGCCAAACCGGCTCAGATGTAGAAAAAAAATACCTTGGTGATCAAAAGAATCCAGAATTAACTCTATGAGAGCAGGAAAAAATGATTTTGAGTGCTTTTGAAAAATCTCCTTTATACTCAAAGAGAGCTTTATGTACAGGCTCTGTCCACAGCCCCTGGGAATTTGGTTCTCAATTTAACTGGAGCATGTCAAATAATTTCAGCTGTCACATGTCATGTCAGAGAGACAGCGAGCTTTAACACAAAATGTGTCAGATATACCTTCAAATGAAAGCAGCACTTCTCTGGGAGATAATGACAATCACGGAGCGTGATTTCCTTCCAAATAAATATAAAAACTCCACAGGCATCAGTCAAAAGAAATGAGCCCTCCTTGAAGACATTTCATAAGAATCACCTTCTTTCCTCTGTCTCTGCTACCTCTCTCCTCTCTCAAGGAAAATGCCAAAGTGGATAAATTCAGGACTTACCTCTCTGACAAACAAAGGGGCCTAGAGTAATGAAAGCCCAAACCCACAAATATCTGTGTATAAGTAGGGCTGTATGAAGCTGACAGACATCTTGTCCCTGTTGCTATTGTGTCACTCAGTGCCCCTTACCAGCTATTGACTGTTGTCCAGCACAGACAGTCCCAGAGATAAAGAGGGAAGGGCTCCCTCTTGGCATGTGTATGAACCCTACTGCAGTGAGCATTTCACTTCTTCAGGACCGCTGATTATACTTACACATTGCTTAAAATACAGTGTTTGTCAGAAATTCAGAGGAACGAGGAAGAAGAGGAGAAGCACTTCTCTCCCTTTCTCTTTAAGTGCAAAGGAAAGACTCAAACCTGGTTGCCAGTTTGGAAACTGTTCAGATCAGAGATCCAACAAAGCAAAACCCTCTTTGTTAGGGGATCACAAACAGTTAATTCATAAATCAAAAGGAAATCTAATGAAAAAAGTGATCATAAACAGAGATGTGTGCTTGAAAATAAGTACTGCAACATGAAATGCAGGTAGATATAAATAGAAGATAATCTAAATTTATGGACTTTATAAATGCATCCAAACTTACTCTCACAGCCCATGAATGTGGTGAAAGGACTCTTAACATGTTTCATATCACCAGTGGAGAGTATGGGATTTACAGGGGTGGAGAATTGTCCCTGCGGTCACACTTGACAGAGAACTGTGAGTTCAATTGAGCTGTCATGATGGGCAGATGAAAAGTTAATCATGATGAGAGAAAAGAGTCAGACAGCTCTAGGAGCATGAAGTAGATGTAAATATCCCTTTATAGACATTAAGCCATAGTCCTTCAATAAGGCACAGCAAGAGACTCAGGGAAAACACCAAGGAAAGACAAGCCTGGCCAAGCTGCTTGTCACCTATCTAATCTCTGTCAAGTGTAATCTTATGAGTGTTTGCTGCCAGCAAAACAAACCACCAGCAGTGGCCCTCTCAGAAGTGAGAATTCCCTCATGCAAGAAGGGAAAACAAATGGGTGTTTTAAACCTACCTGCAAATTGACCTGTGTATTCTAAAGAGAAAGGGCTCTTTAAAGAGGTCTTTTTTGGCTGTTTGATATGATGTTCAGCAGAAACTCTGGGAATAATAAGGGAATGCTTAAAGCAGATTGCCTGCCTCATTCAGCTGTGTCAAGGACCTGATCCAAAGATACCCAGGAACATTAAAAGGTGCTGGAGCTGGCCCATCAGTTTCTGGTACTAATAGGAACCGAGCTGTTAGTGTTTTTGCATGACATCCTGTAAGGAAAATCACTGGCTTTTGGCTTACTCGAGAGATTTCGCCATCTGTTATCGTAAGGACCCAATAATGATACAAAACACAAATAAGCAAAAAACCCTAACACTCTGTCAAATTTAGTGAGGTCTTAAAATATTCCTGCACAGGTAGAGAATTTTGCTGGAGGAGAATCAACAGAGCAACGGGCTCAATTACATCCGAGTTTCCTGTGTAAGACCTGTCAAGCAACTCCTATCACCACGCCTGTGAGTGAGTGTGAGTAATGGGTTTTATTGAAATTCATGTGGTGTTTGCTACCTACACCCAGACAGATAATGGACAGATAGCAGACCAATGATCATCAAGAGGCTATCACTTAATTCCTGTTTTGTTCTGCAGCTTGCCGGCCTTCATCTGTCTTCCCTTCTAAAGAAGTAAGCACGTTCAGATGGAAACGCAATGGCTTATTATGAATTCATCACAAGTTTTCCATTTTCCATCCAAAATCATGACAGAGATACAAAAATGAAAGCCCACAGACTTTGTTTCCAAAAGCATTCAGCTCCACGCATACACGTCTAGCTTTCTGCAATTGAATTTCTGATCCCCCAAAACACACAGTCAACTTCCTTCTAAGTAGTGGATATAACATTAAAGGAATTTATCTGCCTTATCAAAAACAATAGGTACTAAGTGTGGCGGTAAGGGCAGAGCATCCTACAAAATACTGAAGTAATCTGTTGGCTTTCTGCAGTTCTACTGATTTAAGAATCACAAAGAGAATGTGCTGAACAAGATGAGGGGGGGAAATTAAGTAGCATCATGTGAATGTGGTAGTAAAGGACCCTACCTACTCTCATCACTGTCAGCTTCCTGCAGGACAAAAATATGTGTTCAGCCCTGAAAACTATGTGCTTCCAATGCAAGTATTGGTATGGATTCATTTACTCTAGCTATCTGAATTCCTTTGTGTTTAGGGAAGCTGTCAAAACCTTACAAGTGTGAATGCTGTTGTGCAAGTAAAATTAATGACTCCTTTTCTGCTTCCCATATTTTAAAGCTTTAAATGAGTCTTATTGCTGGGGAAAAGAGGAGGAGGAGCAGAGAGGCTGTCAAAATGGAATTATAAATCTTCTGGCATTTAAAATCTTAGACCTGATTGACCTCATGACGGTGCTTCAGACAGACATTTATCTTGGTCTTGTAAAGCAAGCAAAGTGCCTCTACCCAAGCATGAATCCCACTTTGCAATCTACTGTAACTAACTGAGGTATGAGGCTCAAGTGGAACACTCCAGTCAAGCAAGTAAACATTGAAAAACAAACAAAAACCTTTGCATTTGAGGAAGTATTTGTAAACGTATTTATCATCTGCCCTTTACTTATGCATGAGTGCTGAAGTAAGGAGACAGTAACATGAATATCTGTAACTCAGCTATTAAATAAAATAGAAATATATGAATAATTAATACTAATAACAGCTGGTGCTTGCCCAGCTGTGTGTGTTGAGGCTTTAGTTGGTGCTTGCCATGGAGGGTTGTTTGGGGAGAGGGCTTCCTTGGTGTCCGGATCCCCCCACACCGCGGGCTGCAAGCTGAGCTCTGGGCTGGCTATTTCCAGTGCAGCAGTGAGGAGCTCCCAGCAACGCCCTGCTCGTGGCTGTGAGATGAAGCCTGCCTTCAGAAAGCAGAATTGGCCAAGCACCGCTGCCTACACACTGTCTGCACCAGAGCTCTGGCCCAGGGGAATGCAGAGTCAATAGATGCTGTTGACACCCTCATATTTCAGATGGCTTCCCTGATCTTCCCCACAGCCATCAGAAAGGCTGTCCAGAAAGCACTTTGGAGCAGGAGCCAAATCCAGATGCTCTGGAAATCCCACTGGATTTTCCTAAGGAACTTGCATGTGTCCAGAAAGGAGAGGGACCCTCAGAAAAAATGGCATCTTATGATTTTTTTCTCTATGTTCTAGCTGCAGACATGACCCCACATGCCCTATTGAATTGTTCTTCCATCAGTCCTTTCAGAGGATGCAAGTGATGTAATTCTCCAGAGGGTATCTCCTGTTTTACCACTGGTTCTTCCTTTGCCTATCAACATACTCTCTCACAACCCAAAAAATATCTTTCCTTGCAAGATATGTCACAACACTGAAGTTAGGTCTGAGGCATGGCGCCAGCTGAATTAATCTGTTTTAAGCCTGGAGATCATGGGATTCATCCAATGGGGCCAAATTTCTGCTGCCATCAGAGGCACACCTGATTTACCTCCATGCAAAGAACAGAGTGTACCCACTGACCAGACTGCAATTTGCTGGGGGAGCATGTGGCGCATTACAAGCAATAATCCTCAGGACACAACTGCAAGGTCACAAAATAATAGTAGTATCTCCATTTTCTATAGGTACAGAGAGGTGAGCCAAAGACAGAGACGAGACTGGAACCAAAATTCAATGCACAGGCTTACTTGCTAGACTGGAGCCTTTCCAACAAATGGAAGGGAATTTTGTATATTATATTGTGAGCCTGAAGTCACCTGAAAAGAAAAAAATCATGCGCTTTAATGAGATGACTGCAGGAAATATGTGGTGTACGTGACTTTTCCTGAGATTTGGGGAAGGCAGTATTTAAATGAGATGATTGTCATACAGTCAAAAAGTGCCGAAGAACACCTTCATAGAATATGCCAGGGTTTCCTCCTTCTCATCAACAGAACAGCGAGTTCAGGGCACTTCAAATAGTTCTAACCTATTATCCTAGGTTAGATAACCAGAATAATAACTGGTAGGTTAATAATACTGATATATTATAATATATATTATAACATATATTATAATACTGATAATAACTCTAGGTTACCAGAGCTCTTTTCTCGTGGTTCTGCTCTGGCTATGCATTTGCCCATTGAAATTAATTATCTTTCTGGACAAATAGCTTTGTAAGGGGCTAGTGCTCTGGCCATAGTTGTCTAGTTTAAGTGAGGCAATATTGGTAAAGAAAAATGGGTATTAAATTAGTGCTTTGGGGGGGAAACAAATTAGCTTTGGATAATGAAGACCTGAAAAAGTGTTTTGTTAATCTAAACTAAATGGTGTCTACTTTTTGCATCTGTATCATTCTTATAACAGGAACCATTTCTTCTTGTGTGTGGACTGGGCTGTACTGAAAGTAATACCCCACTGCCTCAAGCTTCTTGTTGTCTGCATTGTTCTTAGACATTGCTGATCTCTGAGAGTTTTATCCTGGCATTGGGAAAAAAGTGACCTCTGCTTCTTCTGCCGTTGATTCAGGCCATACTTTGTTTTCTCCACAGCTTCTCATTGGTAAAATACAGGGATGGCATTATCCCCTGTAATAAAAGGATACAGAATACAGTATATTCTTGTTTAGTTGTTCAGCTCTTGAAAAGGAGAGAGCTGTTCACAACTCCATGCAAAAAATATTTCTGAGCATAAGAGTTAGGTTCAAAACAGAGAAGTGACCTAAAGAAAATGAGTTGTGTTGCCAGTTTACTTCTCTATTGCCTTGCTGAGCCATCTGGGACACTCTCAGTCCCCAAGTGAAGATCAAGTCATTACTTTAGAGTCACAGTATGCATTGAAGCACAGTTAATGCTCTCCTGTAATTGTTTCCTGAATGCTGAAAACAGCAGCAAAGCCCACATGCATGCATGCACATATGTGCTCACTGCTATGCTTAAGCTGATGGAAATTTTGCAAATTGCTAACCCTGTCTGGAATTGTATTGCTTCCAACCAAACATCAGCACACTGATTTGGGCAGCAGATCTAGGAGTCAAAAATGGGTTCTGTGAAACCACAGGCTTAACAGCTGGAAGCATCAAAGCTCTGAGCCTCCATGCTGGCCAGATGATGAGGTTTTTATTTCTTCGCTGTGGGTCCTGAAATGCAACAGATAAAACAGGAAAAAATTCATAAGTCAGTCCTGTGGCCCTTTAAGTATAAATGGAGAAAGTCTGCAATTTCTATCAGAAATGAAACTAATCTATAAATATATTTCTTTGGAGCTCCAACAGCCGTGTCAGTGTGGTCCATGTACTCACCATGGATACAAGGAGGACCTACCCTCACTTGTCACTCCGGGGCACCAGCACACACCTGGCACAGCTGGTTTGTTCACTGGCATATGTGTCAGGTAGCTGCTGCCCCATACTGCAAATGCAGGTGTGTCCCTAATACCCAGATATCTCTCAAATGCAGATATCTATCAAAGCTCTCTGACTTTCTGAGTACACCTACTTAAATTCCATATACTTTGTAGTAGATGCATCAAATAAGAGAGGAAAGGAGGGAGGAATTTAATTTTATACTTGAAAAATTATGGATCTTTCATTTCTATGCCTCCCCAAATTACACTCATGTTTAATTTAAGATCTTAAGTGGTTCTAAATAAGCTTCTAAGATTCGGTTTAAGCACAAAATATTCATTTACAATAAATGAATAATTCTGAATAGCTGGAACAAGAGAGCAAAAAAGGTTTTAACATTAACAATGGGACAGATCCATCGACAAGATAACTATGATTGACACAAATGGAGCCTCTTTTATTGGTATTTGATTTGGCCATTGCATTACACAGCGTTTTATTCTTTGTGATTACAGTGCTAGCTCAAAGCAGTCTGTTTGTGCAAGAGAACTCATAGTTCAAGTCTATAATACCCCTGACTCATGGAACCAGTGGACCAAACAAAAGTCTGATCTATTGGATGTTGATTCAGCAACTGACACAAATTCTTGAATTTAGCTTGAAAAATGTACAATTTTTCTCTGACTGTGGTGCCTGTTGCTAAATTTGTCAAATATTTCCTGTCATGTGGCTCTCTCAAGCCCCAGGTGAATGGAAATGTAGGGTGTTTTCAGTTTGAGGCTCAATGTACAAAGAAAGTGGGAGAAAGACAGTGCTAGCATGAAGAGGGGGAAGGCTTGGAAGAGGAACACGAGGAGATCACAATAGGGAGCAAGGAGTGGGATATACCTGAGAGCTGCTGAGAGGCTGAGCTGAGCAGTAATCAATGAAAGGAACAGTTCACAGACTGAAGAAGTTGAACTTTTAGCATTTACAATGCTCTTGTGACAAACAAACTTCCAGCATGTCGGCACCCTGACTGCAGAGCACTAAGTTAACTCACCAGGCTCATGCTGCACTAACTGGGCCATGCTGTGTAGATAATAAGAGCATTTATCTGTCATGAATGCAAGCTTATGGATTGATAGATCATTTGATCTGTATGACCGTATTATGGATTTGCCATTAGCTTTTATCTTTAGCCATGCTGACAGAATCAAAAAACATATTTATTACACTTCGTGGGTTTTAATCGACTTTGCATTTTCCTGTGAGTAGAGCTGGAACACAGATAATCTGCAAAATACACTGACAATGTTCCAGTTTATTCTGGTTTATTCATATTTTTCCAAAAAACAGCCGAAGAGCATATCATAGATATATTCTCCAGTAAAAGCTTTACATAAGATTTGAAGGAGAATAAACTAGCATTAGCCATACAAGAGAGAAAGACGCAGTGCAAAAAAAGCTTGTCCTCTGGGCTTGACGAAGAAAACAGCCCAAAGCCAGCAAATCAATGATCCCAGAATGAAACTGAAACACTGCCCACAGAGACTGGATCTGCAAAATGTGAATTCTCCCTATTCCATGTTGCTCCTACTCACAGAGGAGGGCTTTTAGTACTAAGGCACAAGATCCGATATTATCAGGGCCTGATAACATATAAATAATGTGACAGAGGGACCAGTCCTTAGCTGTATTGAAAATGTAAGGGACAGTGAAGGGGAGTCCATCTTCTCTAGATCTCTTTTCTGTTGATGTCTGCATGTGAACTGAGTGACTTTATGCAGATTTCATCAATACAGTCAATAGAGTGTAGAGTGTGAATCAGCCTAAAATAGAAAGGCCCTGGGGGTTCTGGTGGACAACAAGCTGGCCATGAGTTAACAATGTGCCCCAGAGGTCAAGAAGGCCAATGATATCAGGAAGAGCATTGCCAGAAGGTTGAGGGAGGTGATCCTGCCCCTCTACTCACCCCTGGTGAGGCACATCTGGATACTGGGTCCAGGTCTGGGCTCCTCAGTACAAGTGAGACATGGAGAGGGTCCAGCCAAGGCTACAAACATGTTTAGGGGTTGAAGCATCTCTCTTATAGGCTGAGGGAATTGAACCTGTTTAGCCTTGCAATAGGACAAGAGGCAAGGGGCAGAAACTGATGCACAGGATTTTCCACCTGAATATGAGGAAGAACTTCTTTTCTGGGTAGTGACCACTCACTGGAACAGGTTGCCCAGAGAAATTGTGGAGTCTCCCTCACTGGAGATACTCAAGAACCATCTGGATGCCATGTGCTCTGGAACGACTCTGCTTGAGCAGGGAGGCTGGACCAAATGACCCACTGTGGTTCCTTCAAGCCTGACCCATTCTGTGATTCTGAGATTCCGTGAAATGAATTGTATGCCAACAGCTTTTGGAAACGTTGGCCTCATAAACTAAAGGAGAGTCTGAAGAGTTCACTCCATGCAGAAAATTCCACTGTTCAGTTCTACAGGCCTTGTTTATTGTCCTTAGAGAGAAATAGATACAGTAATGTGCAATTTATTTCATCCTATTCCAATGTCTAAAATATATTAGATGAATCACGGCCTATAACTGACAAGTTCTAGGAATAAAGCTGTGCTATTGGCTTACATAACAATAGAGGAGGTTTAAAAGTTAGAGCTCGGGACATAATGAGGATAGAGGAGTTGTTATAGCATGCCCTGGTCTTTTGGAGACTGTTTTCCTAAGGAAATAGGGCTTATGCAATTACATTTACTGTCAATTCCAATAATGTTTGAATGATAGCCAGTTACAACAAAATCGTACAAAATACAGACTTTGAGGACATTAATTTATTACAGATTTCCTTTTGAGGACAGGCAGGTGGCTGAATAAAGGAATGAAGAATGAGATTAAAATCATAGTGATAAAGAAAGGCTGAAGAGTGAGCTCAGCCACACAGCAAACACCAAAGAATCCTTCCTGAAGGAAACCACAGGCAAAGAGACTTTCCATAAATCCTTTGCTCAGATAGGCTGTATCACCCTTGTAACCTGTCTTACATCTGCTGGAAACTGCCAGATAATGTACCTGTCTTGGAAAAAGTATGCCCTGGTCTTACACTATGTCAGAAAGAAAACACTCAAACCGGAACACAAGTGTCACCTGGGGATAACCTGTGTTTGACTGGCACCAGTGAAAGCTTGGCTTTGAATTCAGTAAAGCCTGATTTCACGCCTTGCAGCCTTGTTTTAGACAGGAAAGTTACAAGTAAGGCACAGTCAAAGCAGTCAGTAGCTAATCCAAACCAGTGAGAATTCCTTAGGTCAGGATTACTGGCCATCTTTGACACCTTTATATTGCAGATGAAGATGTCACTTCTACAACCCACTAGGGTGTATTGAAAACATGCAGCCTGTGGTAAGTGTAGGCTGTTACTCAAGTGTCTTCATTTTATATTGGAGAGATGCCGTAGGATTTCCCATTTTAAATACTGTCACCTGATTTCACAGGCCTTCCCTGTTTTCCATGTACGTTTTTCATTCCTGAGTGGAATAGGAAAAGGCAGAAGATGTTGGCCATGCTGATTTTGCTTTCCTGAGAAAAAGGCAGCTGGGCCTGAGCCATGAAGTGAGTGTATTTCACTGCTTGTTGCTAAACTGCCTGTGATGGGCCTAAAAAGCACATAAGGTCATTCAATTTAAAACTTAGGGAACTGTAGTTCTTTTTCCCTGCAAACTGTCATGTAGCTTAAAGGCCTAGGATTTTGTCAACGCTATCATTCTGCCCTAGAAAATGAATTTCAAAATTGCCCCTCAAATTCCTTCACATTTCCATGCTTGTTATCCTTCTGTAATTCCCCTCTTCTCAAGCACGGTGAGTGAGACCCCCAGAATTTGTCCCCAGGCTCAGCAACACCCTGAGCTGCTGCTGCGCTACTGCTGGAGCAGAGCCACATCCAGGGCAGCTGTTTGCTTCCTGATTTCTCTCCTTGCTGAAAGACACCTCTGCAGTTCATTACACGTGATGTAAGGCCCTTTGCCTCCCAGAGCCATGGCACTGCCACGTGGGGTAACACCACAGCCCTGAGAACAGATAATCTGCAGAAATGGTTCTCCCCCATCATCTTCCTCTCCTCAAACCAAGCTGTGGAACTGGAATTATATGCCCTTGAGGGGAGTGCAGCCTGGTTCACAATCTGGCACCTACAGTTCCTAACCTACACTTTTCTCATGCACCTGGTCTTGTGGTTTCTCAGCTCACATTTTTCAGTCACTGTTTGACAGGAGAATTTGAGGCAATTATCACAGAATGGCTTTCATTGCATGCCCTCTGCCATGTGGATGGTTCTGTCTTGCTGCAGTCAGTAGAAATGCTGGCAAACATGAAGTTTCTCCCTGATCAAAGCCAGAAAGTGCAAACAAAGTAATGAAATCCTCACCTCTGGTTCAGTTTCGTTAACAAATACAACTAGTGACTCTTGGCCAGATCCTGAATTCTTTAATGGGATTATTATTCATTCATGCTGGCCTCTGTGAAATTTAGGATACAAGTATTAATCTCAGAGTGCAATGAGAATTGTAATAACAAGAGAGCTTGTTATGACAAGGCACACAGGCCACACAGAAAGAATAGTCCTGGTCCTCCCAAAATAAATCAGAACTAACTCCTCCTGGAGTGAGGCAGGACTACATACTTACTGTGGACTGTACCTTCCAAGAAATAATAAATCTCTATACAAACATCCATGCAAAGCACTTTTAACTCTTCCTTGACCAAAACACTGTCTGCCTCTAGTGAGGGACGAAAGGAGCACAGTTAAGACCTAGACTCATCCCGCTTAGTTTTAGGTTCCAAAGAAGGAACTCTCTTTAGATGTCTACAACTAGACACGAACATTTCGCTGAACAGTTTTTGCCAATTTCATGCTTCATCCAAAGCAAAGGATCATTTTCATAGAATAACCATAGAATTATTTGAGTTGGAAGGGACCTTAAAGACAATTTAATTCCAACCCCACTTCCACTAGAAAGCCCCTGTCCAACCTGGCCTTGAACATTTCTAGCAACGGGGAGTCTACAACTTCAGTGGACAACCTGTTCTAGCGCCTCTTCACTCTCATAGTGAAGAATTTCTTCTCTAGATCTAAAGTAAATCTGCTCCTTATCTTGCCCTCCTAGAAAGTCCTTCTCCTTGTAGACCTTTCATCTTGGCTTATATAAGATGTGGCCATATGTAAAAAAACAGGACAAAGTTTGCACAGGTTTAGAAAGACATGAATTCACTAGGAATTGTTCAAGTCATTCATGTTTGTCTTTCCTCTACTTTGTCATTATATCTGAGATCTGGCACCACAAAGCAACTCCTTGCAAGGAGAAGTGCCACAGACATGCAGTGTGCTTTATCCTACAACTCAGCTGGGCCTTCCTCCACCACCAGATACGCTGATGCAGAATACCAGCACTGTTCCAGATACTCTAAATAGGGCCTGTCTTTCCTTCCCTTCTTTAGCAAGGAATTCCCCTCTCGCACTACCAGACCATGGAGTACTCTGGCAGAGGTATTGAGGACCAGGCTGGGCAGACTGCAAATTCAGTTCTGTGGCTGATCAGATGGCTGAAATGCCATTTACTGTCAGCACAGAAAGGAATAAAAACAAAGCCAGTGTTAGAGAAAGCTGTTTCCTGCGCTGTGCTGGGCAGAAGGTGACAGACTACAAGTGGCAAGGTCCCCAGGGTGTCCTGAAGCAATTGGTGAATGGAGCCACAGTGGGCCATCAAACCGTGCATGGCTCTACCCAGTGTCGCATCCCTTCTTTCATAATTTGTGCTAGGTGCCTCTCTAAATTTTGAGTTAAGCTGTTGTTGCCATAGCAATGGCCATTTAGAGTGAGAGAATGCAGCAAATGCGTTGGGGGTGTAAAGTTTTGGCTCTTCACATAAAAATAATGTCTGCATGTACATACACTTCTGTGGAGCTACATAAAAAGAGCCAAGTAAACAGTTTACATCAGATCTGAGGGATGGACAGGTGGTATGGAAGGAGAAGAAGCTTGCTACAGATTGGAGTTGTTTGTTCCGGGATGCACCTGCAAAGAGCTGAGTCCTAAACTGAAATGAGCCTGCGTGGTAACTCACATTTCATTTCTTAGCACTACAAGTCACTCCTGTGGTCAGGACAAGACATGTTTGTTCCTGCCTTCATGAGTTAAATCTTTGCAGCAACAGGAAAAATTTGCTTTCTCTGGTTTATTTTCATTAAAAATAACCCTTGCTGCTAGCTCTTTAACAGGAAATACTTTTCAGTAATCTACTCCCACTGTTTATACAAGTTTATTTGCCAGGGCACAGGCTGAAAAAAAGTCAATAAATAATGCTGGCATTATATTACCTCATTTTAGATCCACTTCTAAGATTGTTCAACACTCCTAGCACTAGCATTTCTAGTGGTCACAGCAGGAGAAATTCAGAATTTGTGAGATTTGTTCCTCACGCTATGCCACCTCTCTGTGGGGTGAGAAAACTGCTTAAATACAGTTAGGGCAAGATCCTGCCCGCATCCCTGAGCCTGTTTACCTGGGGACTTTGGGAAAAGTCCTTCTTTCTCTGACTAAATTTGTCTTTGAAGTGGAGTTAGGCATCACCTTGATCAGCAAGTGCAGACAGTGCCTGAAGTGTTTTGGAAGTTCTCAACCTGACAGTGAGATTTAGATACCTGCTGCACTAGCGAATACAGAAGAGTAGAAAGTTTGTGTCACTGGCTAGGCCTCAGATTCTTTTGAAGTCCCACATTTGACTGATTTTGAATGGCCTTTTAAAAGTCCATCAATTGGCATCCAAGTCTGAAAATGTAGCCATAAACTTTTGTGACATACCTTGTCCCTCCATGAGCCCAGACACGGTAATGAAACACAATTAAACATTCCAGATTCCTGTAAGAATAGATGCTTTAAGTTTTGAAAATAATTTGGGCCCCAAAAGAGAGATACAAATGTGAGTATATTTGAAGTATAGCTGTGTATTTTCTTGTTTATCAGTAAATAGAAGCCAGCAGCTCCTGTTCCCTAATGGTGATATTACCTGCATCTAGGGCAAGGCAGGTGTGAGAGACTGAGGATATTGTTTCCATCACATTTCCAGTGGTACTTTCTGGTGGAGGTAAGGCAGTCTTCCACCTTTCTTTGCCAACTGGAAAAGAAAAATGCACAGAGGATCTCAGTCAGCAAAGCCCATAGGCTCCAGTAGTTTACTGATTTACAACAGCTGCAAAACACATTCTGTAAAATTTTTAGTACAATCCAGTTCCCATAAATAGCTGAGGGCAGCTTTTGTTTCCAGCAAACTTCCGAGACTTTTGTGATTAAAACTATAAAGGCAGTAAGCACAATTCACAATCAATTATGTTTTATTAATGTTTTTTTAATACATGCCACAGCCCAGTAATCATGAAGCTGTTCAACAATGTCGTTCTAAAATCGGTAATAGCAGGAGGTAATTTGTGGCCGTCTCTGCTCACTTACAAAACACTTGCTCTGTTAATTGTGATTTCACACTCCACTGAATGCTGTAGCCTGGAGGTAACATTCATGTGATGGAAGAGTTACCAGTCTGGGCTCTGGAGGGAGAGTGGAGGAGGGAAGAATCATTGAAGAGAGGCTACTGTTGTTAAATTTTTAATCCTTTTATGTTAAAAAAAAAAAAAAAAAAGGAAAAAAATCTAAACATCAAAAAGCTACAATTCACTGCTAAACAGTTCTTTCTTTAAAAACCTGAACATGCTTTCCATGTTTTGATCCTTTTCTATTGCTTTGTGTTGTTGCCAGGAACACAACAAAACAAGTGACCCGTAAGTGAAACCCTGTGTGTGCAATCAGGGACCTACCTTGACCGCAGATTGCAGAGGCCAGACAAACCAGTCTGCCTAAAGCAAGTGCCTTCATTTTCATTAGAAACATTTTCATGCCTTTGGGAGTCCCAGAGACACCTGGTGTCTTTCTTGAACCAGAACCGGCAGGCGATTGTCCTGGAGGAGGTCAAAATGTTGCCGTATGTTAGTGAGCAAGTTAGGCATGAATCTCATCAGTGAATGGTCAGGGGTGAAGACACAAGAGCTCAGCCCTGCACAGCCACAAGCAAGGCAGCAGCTTCTGCTCTGAAGTGCTTGCAGTGAATATGTCAGAGGGAGAAATATTGCCTCAATCAGCAAACAGAAGAACCACCTTAACTTGGAAAATTTCCAGCTGAGTGTTTGGTACTGCTGTACCAAACAGCTCAGACCACACGAGGATGAAAACACCAACCTGGGTAGGTTTTTATTTGACTTATCACTAAGTTGGGGCAGGGAGAAGGAGCCACAGGGGGGATTTCGCCCACTGCTGGTCATCAGCTTTTCTAGTCAGTTTCTTCTATCCTGACCAGTGATGTGGACAGCACAAAACCAGGTTTGAATGCTGCTACTGCGGGATCCAAGCCAGGATTGGGTCCCATCAGAGCAGACTGAGTGGCAGCAGAAGTCATCCCACACAGATCCAGAGAAGAGGAAGGGTGCACACTGCTGTTGTGTGAGTCTGAGATCCAGAGAAGAGGAAGGGTGCACACTGCTGTTGTGTGAGTCTGATGTGACTCCAAGGCTAGCTGTACTGGCAGCCTCAGTGACTCCAAGGCTAGCTGTACGGGCAGCCTCAGTGACTCCAAGGCTAGCTGTACTGGCAGCCTCAGTGACTCCAAGGCTAGCTGTACTGGCAGCCGCAGTGACTCCAAGGCTAGCTGTACTGGCAGCCAGATTGGGCCTCAGCAGAAGCAATAGTGCCAAAGGACTCTCTGCCCTCCAGATACGCAGAGGCTCAGCCATATTTTGGCTGTATTGCCACAATGTGAGGGAAATATCTTGGCAGAGGAGTGGCAAGAGTGAAATCTGGCAGCTTATACTGATGCCACTCGGGGTGAGCCACAAATGCTCAGGCAGAGCACCTCAGCTGAAACACAGGTTTATGGGGAGATCCAGCCCCAAGAAAAACCCTGCAGGCATTGGAGAATGCTGAGACGCAATTACGAGCACAAGGCAGAAATGATGTCTGTGTGGGCAGAAAAAAACAGATGCTTAAGAATCAATTAAGAGGGAAAGGTTAAATACGTGCCTAAAGACTAAATGCACAGACACTCCTTGGGGGGGCTATGCTTTGGTTGGTGTTAACTTCTTAGTTAAGCCTCACTTGCATTAAGCAAACGTGTTAAAGATTCTCTTATCTAAATGTTTCATCCAAGGACATAATCCAAAGATAATGATTTACTTTGGGCAAAACTACTCTACACTTATGCCAATTCCTCTCTCACCCAACACTTAACATTGCTGACCTTAGCATGGTGAGGGTGTCCCCACACCACCCAGCAGGAATAATTGCTGTGACATCCACAGGTCACAGAAGCCAGCTGCTCCTTTGTCCCCAAAGTCTTTATACTCCCATTTTTCTTTTTCCATGTCTTTCTGGGACCACACGTGAAGGCTGAGGGTAAAGTCAACTACCAGGCAATCAATAAGCACAGCACTTGCCTGTTCATTACAGTCACTGCTGGTGGCCTTTCAGCTGTTGTCAACGCCTGGAAGAAATAAGCAGATGGACAAGAAGCAGTAGGATTCAGCTCAGTCCAAAGAAGGCAGACGGGAAGATGGTGGGACTTTCAAAGATCTAACCCTGCATTACATCAAGATCATTACACCACAAATTGTCCAGATGGCTCAAAGCCTCGGGCTCAAGGCTGGACTGCTCAGTGCACTTGAATACACTTATTGTCAGAGTAGGGAGAAAGTCTAATGAGTTAAGAGCCCACACAGCCTGACCCAGAGCTCCATCTCTGGTGCTCTGCTCATTGTAACTCCCTCTCCTGAGACCAAACGCAATTTAGAAGGACTCAGATGCTCTCATGTATTTTAACAAGTAACAAAGACCTGTATTTCCACACCATATTAATGTCCAGTGATCTTCAGGTACTCCTCATTCACCAGGCTAAATTAATACATTTAGTTCTAATTTATAGAGTTACTTAATATCCAGAAACTTAAAGAGTAACATGTCAGAGACATCTGTTTTCCTGCGTGATTAATATTTTCAATTCTTTTTTTTTTTTTCTGAAACAAGATTAGTACATCATAGATCTCTGAGGGGAGGGCTGGGCATCTGTTGTATGTTGACATTGTAGAAAACATAAAGCATCAGATGTTGATGCTAACACAGTACAAACAGTAACACAGTGTTCTGAAATTTTGTCCTTGTTCTAAAGTAACAAAATATAAGTTTTAACTTTAAGACCAGTTATTTACTTCTATACTGATATATTATCTCTTCCTTTATATGTCTTTATATGGAAATTGCCCCTAAATTTTTAGGGCTTTTCAAACTCTTCTACAATGTGCTAGGCATGGTAAGAACTTGAATGGCTTGTAGTTTGATGCTGCTGGTGGTCATAATTCCATCAATTAATGTTTTTCATGTATGGATTTTCCAGATGAAATTAAATTCACAAATCACCTAATTGGAAACCTGGGGTTTTTTTTTTTAATTTTTCAGAAGGAAAGAAAAAAGGATTGAGATATAACATCCAACAACTGAAATTTAAAGCACTTTGGTTAATTTTCAGCAAATTTACATGTCAGCACCTGATTAGCATTTCATGAAGGAACTTGTCCATTTCCATAGAGGAAATTTACTTGTTTTCTCTACCTCACCATGTTTTCTGCAACTTTTTCCTGGATTTTTGTTTATTTTTCCTTTTATGTCCTGATTTAAGCTACCAGATTTCAGCCAGACAGAATCAGGATGTAAGCAATTTGGCACAGATCTGGCACAGATCTGACACTGTAAGGTTTGGGTTACTTTACAAATATTTCTCTTCCAGGGGTGATGACACTTCTAATTATAATTGACTCAAGCCTGCCTATCACTTTTTTTTTCCAAGGAAATAATCCATGTTATATTTTAGTGCAGTTTCCATCAGGCATTGAGGTCAAGTTCTGCCAGAGCACATATAAACGTGATAAATGTGTTGGATGATTTGTGCTACTGTGCAAGTTATCCATGATCTCCGAAAGAAAGAAATCGTTGCATTCAGCTTCTTGTGTCAGTCTTGAAAGATGCACCAGAATTTTGAGCTGAAATTGGAACAGTTTTAGAAATTTGCTTCCTTAAGATAAAATTTGTAGGGCACAGCAAGGGCTTGGGGAAAGATGCTTCTCTGATGGGTGCCCTTGGAGACAGATCTATTGATGAAACTATTGGTTTCAATGTTGTAAAACGCCACAAGAGCACAGGTGTCGGAACCTCCTATATGACCTTACACCGAGCGTGGTTCTCCTCCAAAGGAAGTTTACAATGACAGCAGGTGATACCAAGTTGCCATATGGCTCCAGGCACCACAATAACACATTATAGTTCTGAATAAAGCAGCATGAATCCATGGCTGCCAAGGGGGAGCCACCCACAATAAAGCTAAACATAATCTTCTCCAGCACCCACGTCAGCTCTTGTTGCATCCTTTGTCAGGAAGCTGCATAAACAGATGAGCCCCACAAAACACTGTGAAGGGAAACAAATGGGGGGGATTTAGGATATAGCACATAGTAGGGAAGAGAGGAAAACTCTCCAGAGTTTTAACCCAGCCATGTAGATTGTCCCATTTGTTAATTAATGGTGTTGAGAAATAGGTGATCCGAAGTGCCTCAGCTCTCAGTAAGACTTCCCATTCCATCCTTGTAACTGGAAAATTGGAAAGTACAGGGCTGCTGGATGCTGAATTGCTAGTGCTAAGCATTGGGGTTGATATGGTGAAAGGCATGAACAAAATTGTCATTGATATTCCAGAATGATGTTCAATTTATAAGTCATCTGGCTAAATTCAATTGCAATTCTTTTTGAAGTTTGACACCTACTAGAAAAAGAGATTGAAAATATTTAATCTGATAAGAATTAATCTCTGAACCAACGGCACAGGTGAACCTATTCCGTGAGCTGCAGACAGAAAGCCTGCAGAGGACCAGAGCTGTCATGTAAATATAGCACTGGAAGACAGATTTAATTTTGGAGATTATATCAGTGGGATACTGAATGTACAAAACCCAAACATGCTCTTTCTCATTTTTGTTGCTTTCTCAAAAACAAGACTGTGCCCATCCTTACTAAATAAGCAAACTAACACCCAGAAATAGTAAATTTGTGCAATCAACTTTTCACAGGCAGAGAAATAATCCCCCAAACCTGATTGATTCAGACCTAGAGGCAAGTAGATTTTCAATGGAAGCAGCATAGCTGCTATTGTACACAAGTGGTTTGTTTTTACTGAGGGAAGTGCTGACAGTGTCCCACAAGGACACAGCTTCCCCCTGTGGAGTTTTGGTGGTGGAAAGAGAAGGGGCTCTGGAGCGCCAAGTGAAGATGTTTCACAAGCTGAGTGCTTCTGGTTAAAGTTCAGATAGAGCAATGCTGGCAGAAACCCTCTAATGCAGACATGGAAACCTTTGTCCTTCAGCCTGTTTATTTTTGATTTTGATATTTAGATCACTTGTACACCTAGACTCTACTACTATTTCCACCAGGGATCCAAAGTCTATAAGGCAGGAATGTACATATTTTTAATACTAACAAAATACTTAGAACAACACAACCCTAACTGTAGCTGAAGTTAAAAATTTAAATATTAAAATAAAAAAATTCAGCTTGATCAGCAGGTACTCCTGTTTGAAACATCCCAGAAACATGCTTTTAGTAGAAGACAGTACTGCAAAACCAAACTGGAGTGGTCAGTATAGTGAAATCACTTTGGGTAGGTAGGAAATGGCAAATGGTACCTTCACCATGCTCAAGAGAAGGAATATGGGCTGAATCAGTCTGGAATAGGTGCAAAATCTTTGTATGTATAGTCAGGAGTTACGCAAGCTGCAGAGAAAGCATGTGGGAGGTGCATGCTGGAGAGAACAGGAGAGGAACAGAGCTGCAAGCCCATCCTTGCAATCTGCTTTAAAATAGTCTCCCCTCATCACACCGAGGTGTCTGCTCAGTGTCACCATAGTGACGCTGCTCCCTGGCCACCCAAATCTGCCTGGCAGCTTCCTGCAGGAGTTCCACCACTGAGAAACCCCAGAGACATCCGTCCCTCACAGCCTGGAGGGGAACCTGCCCTGACAAATCAGCCTTTGCACTGACACCTTCACTGCCCAACCTGTGCTCAGCAGCCTTGGTCCCTGGCAGGACTCTGCGATGCCGCTGCACAGGCAGCACTGCACAGGCTGACAAGTCTGCACAAGGAGAGAAGCACATTTGATACCCTAAGCTGTGGCTTTTTTTACTGTCTTCCATTCATAAACAAAGCATTTGAACACATAAAAAAATAATGTTTTTCCTGGGAAGCAAGACTTGGCATCCTTGGTGTCTCCCTACAGTCTCAAAGCTTCTGTGACAAGTTCAGAGCTTTTCAGGGATTGCCCTGGGCAGGGTAAAGCAATTGGCATGGGTGGGGGGCCCCCAGCTATGGACACCCTTACCAAACAGTGTGTCCCCACATAGAGGAGGATCATGGGGATCAGTCATCTGTGTTCTCCAACCCAAGTGGGGCTTCCACTACCTCTTGCTTTCATATCCCTGGACACCTTCAGACCAGTGCTGTCAACACAAAGTGGCAAGGAAGAATCAGAGTAATGCTCATGCCTGTTCACAATCCTCACCTTCTTTTGCCCCTTGAGTGCTGCAGGGACTGATCCTCTGCTGTGCCATCACCGATTCCAGTTTCCCTCAGTAGTACCACTGTAACACACTTCAGAGACAGAACATAGAAATCCTTTGCATTGTTTGCTGGGGAAATCAGTTCTTTATGTGCAGTTTTGAAACAGTTTTCAGAACCTTTCTAGCCTTTCTTGTTGATGTACCAGAGACACACAGGCTCCTGAGACACGGAGGAGATGCAAAGTGAAGGGTGATGCCATTTGCAGAAACCAGCACCTACAAAGGAGTCAGGGGATGAGAACATCCTCCTTGCTGTTGAGAGTAAATCCACTGTAGTTCTAGGTATGTCCAGGGACAGTTTTAGAAAACCTTATAGAGAGTTCCATTTTTAAGCCTTTTCTTTGGGAAACTCCGTTGTTCTTGGTAATGTTGAAGGGCTGAAGCAGATTGTTTTAATACAACCTTATAAAAGAATCACATAAAAACCAGAAGGAGCAAGACGGAACAAGGGAGGGTTATCGTTAAGGTATCAGAGGAGCACTGGGAAAGATCAAAGTTTGATTCTCAGCTGTGCTGATGACCTTAGGTAAATCACTCAGGAACAGGCTTGGAAGAGCTTGTTTAGGAAGTTTTTCAGAGTCAGTGCCTCAGTGGGAACCGGGGGGTTCAGGGCATAGTTGACCTTTCCAAAGTTTGATAGTGATTGTGAGTGCCAAGCAAATCCAAATCTGAATTTAGAATCTTCTGAGAATCTCATTTCATCTTTCTGTGTCTCTTTTTCTCCCAAGTGTAAAACAGGGAAAACAAATATTTTGCCAGTGTTACAAGGATAAATGTATGAATGTTTGCTGAGATGCAGTGGCCACAGAACCCACAGAGGTAAATAAGATGGATATTACATTTCAAAAAATCCCAAGTCCTGTTTTTATCCAAATGGTGGATTAGTGATGAAAACAATGGAAGCCAACTCAACTGAATTATTAACCACACAGCCATTTGTGTGACAAATGTCACATTTTTGTCTGATAATGGTTTCCAGTGGGATGGTATCACCATTTTATATGCCCTGTATACACTCGAATAAAGTTTGGTAAATTAAAGTACTAAGTCTGATACAGAAAGTACTGCTGAATACAGTCAACACCATTATTTCTCTGAACATTACCAGAAAATATATTTTCTGAACATCTTTAATAAACCATGGGTGATAAGCAAACTAGCTTACTTAGAAATCATTGAGGGATGAGGAAGCCTTTTTTCCATTGACATTTCTGAATGGAAATTTCTGCTGAGACAGTCTGCAGCTCAGACTATTAGGATAGCAGAGAGAGACCTTTAAGAGTGCATTCGACCCATTACTGATTTATGAGAGAACAACGTTGGAATAAATATGAATAAAAGACCATCCTTTCACACAATTTGGTACAGCAACATTAAAATTGTACTAGGATAAACAGATGCCTTGCAATAAGCATATTCATCCATTTTTCAGTGTTAAATCTTAATTGTTGCTTATTTCAATTCCTTTGTGCTAAGTGTTTCTAAATTATAAATAACCCTGTGACTCTAATAATAGTATATGCTCTGTTAAGGAAAAGGTAAGTACAGAAATAAATTATTAAAATGTTCTATTTAACTATTGTCATCCAATCTGTCTCAGGATTGGGGGATCAAGGCAGTCACTATGACATACTTGAAGAGATATTGACAAGCAGTCTATGGACAAGTCACGTATCTATGTTGCATAAACAGACTTTGTGTGTGTGTATTTATTTACAAAATTGCTACAATGCGATCTTCACTCTGAGGCTTGATTTTTCTCCTGTTAAGGTCCTTGGCAAACTGTCTTGACCTTAGTGAGAGTAAAATCATGACCTAAGCACACTCATCACTGCTGTGCTCTCCCTTTGATCCGAGCACTGAACTGTGATTAACATTAAAGGGAGCAAGTCCAGCCGTAAGCATTTTCATGCCCTGAGCCAGCATCAAACACAAGACTCCTTTTTGCCATGTCTCTTATATTCCTTTTTCATGTCTCTCTTACTTATTTATGTATTTACCTTAGTGTGCTTGGAAGAGAGTTTTGTTTGCCTTAAGGAGGGATTGTTGTGTGATTAAGGCATCTCACATCTTCATGTCTCCTTCCACCTTTTCTAATTACTTCCATCTTTTCTTTAGAGGTCCAGTGGAAAGACTTGTTGGCTTGTTCGTCACTGGCTTGTGGGACAGCACTTCATATTTGGCAATGGATCAGAAGGACTGAAGAGTGCTTTTGTTCTCACCAATGTTTCTTAGAGCTGCTAAAACAGGACCAATGAAGATGTTCACCAGACTCCAAGTCCTTGCGCTAGCTTTATTTTCCAAAGGAGTTTTCCTTTCCCTAAGTGACCACAGCTTTGTCAGGAAGGAAATTAAGATAGAAGGAGACCTGGTCTTAGGTGGCTTATTCCCAATCAAGGAAAAAGGCACTGGGATAGAAGAATGTGGGAGAATCAATGAAGACCGAGGCATCCAGCGCTTGGAGGCCATGCTGTTTGCTATTGATGAAATCAACAAAGACAACTACTTGCTGCCAGGAATTAAGCTTGGAGTTCACATCTTGGACACATGTTCCAGGGATACATATGCCTTAGAACAGTCTTTGGAGTTCGTCAGGGCATCTTTGACTAAAGTGGATGAAACAGAGTACATGTGCCCTGACGGCTCATACGCCATCCAAGAGAATTTGCCACTGCTCATTGCAGGAGTCATAGGCGGTTCCTATAGCAGTGTCTCCATACAGGTAAGTCACAGCAGCCCCACCAGGTGAGAATCATTCATCTGCTAATTCAGTGAGAGAACTTCTGCTTATGCAAGTTTGTCAATAGAGCAAGTCAGCTTGATCACTGTATCCTCAGGGGAAATCTGGCATATGATTTTTGCTGAATTTATAATAATTCGATTCACTCTTTAAAATGCTTGCTGTAGTGTAAACCTCTGGCAGCTGTCCACTACTTCTAGTTATGGTGTATCCTGAGGGCATCTGGAGTTTCCAAAAGTCTTAGTATTTATTTTGAACTTTGCATTTCATGACACTTCTCCAGCTCTAAGCACAGATGCCTGTTTTCACATCAATCATAAATGATAATCACCTATGTTTCTGAATATATATGTTCCTGCCATGCTGTGTGTGCATAGCATTTGTCATTTAAACAACAGACATTTGAAATGAAAAAATAAATCCTCCAGTCACTAGCGGGCTTCCCCAAGGCTCAGTATTGGGGCCAGACCTGTTTAATATTTTTATCAATTATCTGGATGAGGGGATCAAGTGTACCCTCAGTCAGTTTGCAGATGACACTAAGTTGGGCAAGAGTGCTGATCTGCTGGAAAATAGGAAGACTCTGCAGAGGGATCTGGACAGACTGGATCATGGACTGAGGTCAATGGTATGACGTTGGTCCTGCCCTTGGGTCACTACAAAACCCTGAGTGCAACAGGCCGAGGCAGCATGGCTGGAAAGTGTCCCAGTGGAAAAAGACCTGGGGTTGCTGGTTGGCAGACTGAATGTGAGCCAGGTGTGCTCAGGTGGCCAAGAAGGCCAACAGCACCTGGCCAGTATTAGCAACAGTGTGGCCAGCAGGACCAGGGCAGTGAGCTCTGCACTGGGCACTGGTGAGACCACACCTCAAATCCCATGTCCAGTTCTGGGCCCCTCACTTCAAGAAAGACATTGAGGTGCTGGAGTGTGTCCAGAGAAGGGCAATGGAGCTTCTGAAGAGTCTACAGAGAAAGTCTATGAGGAGCAGCTGCAGGGGCTGAGGGTGTTTAGCCCAGAAAAGACGAGGTTTAGAGGGAACCTTATAGCTACAAATACCTGAAAGGAGGTTGCAGCCAGATGAGGGGTGGCCTCTTCTCCCAGGCCACCTGCACAGGTTGAGAGAAAATGGCCTCAGGCTGTACCAGGAGAGGTTCAAGTTGGACATCAGGAATAATTACTTCACAGAAAGGCTTGTTAAGCTTTGGAACAGACTCCCCAGAGATGTGGTGAAGTCACCGTGCCTAAGAGATTCAGCAAATGACTGAACATGGTTCTCAGTGCTATGGTCTGGCTGACATGGTGGTGTTCGGTCAAAGGCTGGACTTCGTGATCTTGGAGGCATTTTCCAACCTAAATGATTCTGTGATCACATTATTTTGGGTCAAATAAAACAAGCCAGTCCACTCATTATCACAAGTGAGTGGTGTCTTAAGCCCAGGCTGACCAGACCTCTGCATCTGGTGTTTCCTCATGGTCAGCTGTAGGTTTCCAAAGGCACCAAGTCTCAACAGTGCAGGATGTTTCTCTAGACTGAGTGCAGGCCTGAATCACTGCACCAGTGTCAACAGTAATGAGAGTTCTTCTGTTCCACAGATTATTCCAGCAGTGACAGAAAGCACAGAAAGAACTTCATTTGCCTGTTTCATAAATAGGCCAAGAGTTCATCTAATGTTCATTTCAATCAGAATTACAGTGGGGAGCTTGCTCTTGTGAAGGCATTAAATCCCACCAGTTGGGAGCATGGTCAGTTCCCATAGGACCTGCATGAGCACAGAAGCATTTCAAGAAATTACATTTTCTTTTCTTTAGTATTCCAGTGTGAGGCTCATCTGTGTATTCATAGTAGGGAATACGTGGGCAAATGGTTACCCACACCACAGGAACATAGTTTCTGCAGAGCAGAACCTCAGCCATCTCTTGTAGCAGAAGTGGGCTTGTCCCATTATGGACCAGTTAGCAGAGCAGGAATGTAAACTTCACCAGTTACATGGATTTGATCACTTGATGCACCAATAGCAAGTAAATTTCAGGGCTGGAAAAGAGACATCTGAAGGGGGGAAATGATATCTACAGAACCTTCATAGCACAAACTGTTAAGGACATCATTATTCATTATCTCTTCCAATCAGACAGAGAGTACAGCAAACTAAACCAGCAAATATAAGGTTGTTGTGGATGCTAAAAGCTAAATAAGTTCCCAAAGTGACTAGAAAAAAAAAAAAAAAGAAGTCTGTAAGATACCTCCTCTGGTTCAGCAGTTCCCAGACCTGCAACTGTCTCAAGGCTGGCAAAATATTTTGAAACATCATATGACTGCCTTATCCCACTGGTGGAGGGATGGCAGTGCTTTTGCTGTACCTTTGTTTTGTGGTCAGTGTGTTTCTCAGTCCATCCTGAATTCAAGTGTGTCTGAAGGACAGGAAGACATGAGCAGCCTAAAAGACATATCTATAAAAGTAGTTAACAGCAGAGGAAATGATACAGGTATTTCATTCCCTCCCAGAAACCCAGAGAGAGTCAGGTCACACTTCTAAATTGGCCTGTGGCCTCTTGCACAACATCTGTCAACCTGACTCTCTGAATCCAGTCTCTGGTGATCACTAACCTAAGACTAAATCCATGTCTGAGGCAGTAGATTGGATGCAGCACACATCAAATACACACGATAGAGTGTATATAGATGTTTCATATTCCAAAATCTTGGGTTTGGAGCATCTTTCAATGCAAATTGGAAGTCCTGATAAGTGACTTTCTCATCCAGTACACGTGAAAAAATGGCAATATAGCTATATGCAAATCTGTATGTCATCCAATTTTCAAAACCTATGAAGGATAATCAAACAATACTTATAGTTAATATTACTCTGTGATCTTCCCTATAGTTGTCAACAGTTGTTCAAATACAAGATCTTTCTAAACATAGTTTTTCAGAAACATAAACAGTTTCACAAATCATTCAACTTGTCATAAAGCATTTTCCAGGTAGGAAAGACGTATTCAGTAGTTTATTTTCTCTTGACATAGTTTGTGTTGGCCTTCCTTCAGTCTCTCTTCTAGCTTTCCTCTAGATTTCACACTATCTGGAAAAGATGTAATTAAGCCCTAGAAAAGACGTAATTAATCCATTCACTGCTGTTGCTCATCCTGTTAAGATAGCCAGTCACAACTTCTGTTCCAAAAGAAAATCATTGTCAAGAATAAACATTGCAGACTCAAGTCTGAAATGGTTAGGTCTTTGAATCATTAAAGGCAGGCATTTTGGTGCCATACCAGAAGAGACTGCCCGTTTCTGGAGCCAGTCACACGTACAGAGCAGCTCCAGTAACAAATGGAATCACACCTCTGCTGAAAGTCAGATGTTTCACTGGTTGTGTGTGTGTGCAAGGCTTGGCACCCCCATTCCCTGTGTTTTCAACCAGCACTCAGGGTGCTGGATGCTTCCAGATGTAGCCCTGGCAAGAATTTCTCTTTTGCTGGGAGTTGTAAACATCCTAAAGTCCACAGTGCAGTTTCTTAGCCTTAAAATAAAACATGCTGAGTTTTTCAGACAAAAATTATTTCTGGCTTTTTTTTTCCCCTCCTGTGAATTTGTCTTTATATTTCAATATTTTTTCTTCCCCTCCCTTAACCCTCCCTCTCCTGTTTTTTTGTCTCGACAGCTGTCTGCAAAATCACTTTATGATGCTCCTGCTGTCAGATTTCTATTTCTTTCATTATCCTTCCACTAAGGAAAAAAAGAATTTGCTGGTAAATCAGCAATGAACACCTTCCCCACTGAGTCAGTATGTGCGATAGGCACTTTTTGCAGAGACTAAAAACAACAAGAGAATGCAGAATGCTTAATTATTTTCTGGTCAGACTAGGCTATTATCGCTAATGATGATCTGGATAATTAGTTTTTAGATGTTGTGTTTAAATTAGCAGTGAGCTCAATCTGCACATCATTTGATCCTTCAAAACTCAAGCCAGGATTCTCAGTCAATGAAAAAGCGCATGTAAAAAAAAAAAAAAAACGAAGCTGTTTTTGTGAAATAAAATTCTGACCTGAGTTGATTGTAGCATCAGGAAGTTAATAATTCAACATTTGGAGGGTTTTCTTTTGGGCTCAAGTCTTTTCATCTGAGCCAGGTTATCCGCTCTTTTGTAGTTTATAGTAGAAATTTCAAACATATTTTCCTTGGAGATGTTGGCACTTTGAAAACAATCAGAAAAAAAAACAGTATTCATTTGCAGAGGAGCACTTGCACAGCCAATTCCAATTACATGTTTATAATACTTAGGTCAGCTCTTGTCAGGAATATTCATGTGGAAGTAGCAATACAACAATTCGAGTGCTGGATTTGTTCTCTGCTTCTGAAAACTGGGTTCATCTTCTGAAAATGAAGACTGGGGTCCATTCCCTGCAGTCAGCTCTTAGAAAAATTAAGACATTCCTTTAGGTGGGCTGGGCTTTGAATTTCCATGTATACTATACTCATGTGGATGTAAAGATTTTTAATGCTACCAACCCACAAGACCTCCAGACCACAATCATGAAAGTAATTTCCAAGTTAGAGCCTCATCCAGAAAAAATGTCAGAACAGAAGGCAGTGCCCTGCTGTCTGCTCTTCAGTTCCTTGCTGTGTCTCAAGTAAACTGTAACAAAACCACTGGAGAAGGTTTAACGGTGCATTACTGCTATCACAAAAGCTAAAGCCACTCCTAAGTGAGTGACCATCTGGCATGAAATTCAGAATATGCACTCATTTACTGGCAATCTTTTCCTGGCTGTCATTTCTTCTTAGCCACAAAAGTCTGCCAAGGGCTCATGGAGCCTGAGAGCTAATCACCTCCATTTCCTTCCTCCAAGGGTAAACTGTATTTCAACCAGAGTCTGAACCATAGCTTCTGGCTTCCATAACCACCGAAATAGTGCAAAATCCTTACAAGAACTAAATGCGAAAAAGAAACAAAACATAACATATGGGGCTCTGTCCCACTGTGCATGGACCCCACAGGGATGTGGGCAGGAGAAATGTGCAAGAGGGTGCAGGGGTTCAGCAGGCCACACACACCACTTGTGCTGTGCAGTGACAGCCTCTGGTGATTTTGTGTTTGTAAAAGTAATCCAGATCCTTATTAAAAAATCTCTTCTGTGGCATGGACCACCTACCACCAGCATTTAAGCAGCACATGCACTTGCCAACTTCCATGGGTCTCCTTTAAACTCTCTCCCTCTTTTATCTCTGTTCTTCCTCTCTCTCCACCACCTCTCAGCCAGACCCTGGCTGTTTGTTCCTCTCTTTGTTTCCATTCCACATTCAGAAACTGAACAGACACTAGGTTGAGATTTTCAAAGTGTACAAACAACACTGGACATTTCTTTCCTAGAGAATTCAAAGGAATATGGGTACATCCCTCTGGCTGGCTTCTTTGAAAATCCCACACTAACTGATTAGTTTGCAGTCATTTGGATTTGGATTTGGAATATATTTCTTTTTTTTCTTTGGTGTGAGCATTTTGTCCTTTTGCCAAGGGGCAATTATGCAATTTTACAGGGATCAGTAACCCCTGAGATCACAGCTGAGAAGAAAGAAGCCCTACCATACAATCATAGAATCATTAAGGTTTGAAAAGACCTCTAAGGTCATCGACTGCTACCTTTAACCCAGAACTGCCAAATCCACCACTAAACCACATCCCCAGGTGCTACATCTACAAGTTTTTTGAACACTTCCAGAGCTGCTGAATCCTTCACCTCCCTGGCCAGTCTCTTCCAGTGACCAACCACCATTTCAGTGAAGAAATTTTTCCTAATGTCTAATCTAAACCTCTCCTGGCACAACATGAGACCCTTTCCTTTTGTCCTATCACTTGTTACCTGGGAGAGGAGACCAACCCGTACCTGGCTGCAACCTCCCTTCAGGTAATTGTAGAGAGCAATAAATTGTTCCACCGGAAAAGGATGTAACTAAAAGAGAAAATGCCAAAAATAAGAGCTAGCTAGGGTCACCTGGACATCACCTACACTCATTCTACCCCTTCTGACTACGACTTACTCATCAATTAAGGAGTCTCAAATACCCACCTTTATCAGCGATAGCTCTTTTAACTCCAGAAGCAATTTCCTGTTCTCTTAGAACCATCAGCCCCAATCTTAGTACCTTTTCTGATCATGTGTTAATGTGACATGAGTCACTCACAGGCAGATCTATGAAGTCTGAGAGAAGAATTTCACTTGTGCAAAGCAAGGTCTTCTGCACAGGGCTCTTCTCAGGGTGCAAATTAAGTGCTGAGCTTACTTCAACATTTAATGCTGCACGGAGGCAGAGTGCATATGTGACACTCACTGTGCCATCCCCTGCAAGAAAAAAATTAAAATATTTCCAAACAATTCTCTCAAAACACATTTCTCTGCATGCTCTCCCTGGTTTACCTTTTGTTACACAGGATGGACACACATGTAAAAATAAATTCCCAGGTCCTTTGCAGAAATCCTAAATGTTATTCTGACAGTATTCCTTATTTCTGATGTTCATTTCTCAGACGCAGTTATTTCACAGTTCAAACACTGCTCCTCTCTGTGTTTGACAGCTACTGAGTTCACTGCTAATATTTAGCTGTATTTTTCCCAGTTTCATGGCCCAAGTTTTCAGGAGAAGAGCAAGGTTGAAAATAATGTTGTGTTCTCCCATCTCCCTGCGAACAAAAAAAAAATGCCAGACACTTTCATTTGTTTGATAGTGAATTATCTTTCCCTGCATTCGGGAGGAATTTTGTTAAAGAATATTAGTTACAAACTGGGAAATAACCCTCTTAATACCAAAGAGTGAGAAAGCTGATGGAAATCAATGCTTCAGCCCTTGCATGCGCTAGAAGATTCCATAGGAGAACAAGCCAGGCTGGGACTCCTAAATAACCTCACTGGTTATTTATCTGGTTATTTTTATCTGGTTGAGTTCCTTGCAACTGACCTTTAATGGTTTAAAGAACTGGGATATTGGCATTCCCAGTGAACTCCTGGGTCAGGCTTGAAGTCCTGCTGAAGCCAAATGGATGTTTTTTGCTGCAAGTCGTGACACAGCCCCTGTGTAGTCACTGCCTTCCATAGTGCTCATTATAGTACCTGGAGACAGCATCCACAGTTTCAAAATGGGCTATGGAGAGATTATGTTCCAGGCTGATAACGTCTTTTCAATCCTGGAAGCAGTAAGGACCTTAAGGTCCTAATTTCCCTTTGAAAACAAATCCGTTTGGAGTCAATTGTTTTCTTGGATCCAAACTGAGCAGCTGCATTTGCATCACTGAACTCTCCTCCTCCCAAATACTCCTGAATTGTGTATGTCAGAAGTGTCCAGATTGAGTCAGCCTGGGTCACACTGTCCCCAGGTAGGAGCCTACTAAATCCCAGGAGAACAGGAAAAGTTATGGTGGAGCCCAGCTTTTCAGTATTGCTCCTATTTATTGCCAGTGATGCAGCCTGGCAGCTCAGTAGGCTCACAGTCTGCTGGGCTGTATTTGCAGAAACACAGCCAGTACAGAGTTGGAAATAAATATTTTTATTTATTCTATTCTCAGTGGACCACATCTAGAATATTATGTCCAACTTTGGGTGCCTTGATAAAAGGATGACTCAATAACGATGGACGTAATCATGGGGAGGAGAGTCTTGAGCACAAACCCTACAAGAAGAAATTGAGGGAACTTCATACATTTAGCCTGGAGAAGAGGTTTGGTGGGAACCTAATATCAGCTTTTCAGTATGTACAGGTTCATTCTCAGGAACACAAAGTAAATGTCTTTATCCTCATGATGCATGACCAGAGGATAGAAGAAAATAGTTATAAATTGAAAGAAGGGAGATTCTAACCTGACAAAAAAATGTACAAGGATTTGGGAGCATGGGGAGGCTGCACAGGTCAGTAGAGACAATTGACTGGAGAGGTACCTCATTTACTCTTTACCTTAGGTTTATGTCTGCCAGCAATCACACACCCACATTCCAGCCCATTCAAAACCAGTGTTTCTATCCTGGCTTTCCAAAATAGCACTTTCTGACAAAAATTTGGTATATTTTTAGATTTTAAAAAACAAGAAAAAAATTAAATAAGAAAAAATACCCACTAATTTATTGGAATTAATGTTTTAGCTGCAGTTTGACCTCCAACTGCTGAAATAATAACAAAAACCAACAAGGCAGATTACCATCATTTAGGAACTGGATACAACATACCCTGGCAGCAGCACATGTTCCTTCAATGCAAGAGCTCAACCCCTGTGTTACAGTAATGATCTAGAAATTAGGAAAACCTTAGGACATGGCTTTACCATGGTCTTGCTGTGGGAATCTGAACTAGCAACTTATTCCCAGAAATAGAAAGACTTTCTCAGGAGACCAAAAGCAGTGACGGAATCTCCATTAGGACAGATTGTGGCTCAGAGAGAGAGGGATTTGTCCAGTTTCTCAATAGAGGCAAAACTCCTTTACCTCAATCCTTTTCTGCTCCACAGCCTAATTTATTGTCTGTTCGGAGCAGACACAGTAGCTCTCGCCTGTCTCAAAGGAGCTCTGTGAAATTAGATTCATTAAGGCGTGTTAAGCACCATGAGATTCTCGCATGGTTAAATATCAGAAGGGCAGAGAGCACAGTCATCTAACAAGGGGCCTCCTCTGTCCAACAAATGTGCCATACACACCTGTGTGTTATGGTGAAGAAACCCTATCTGTTCTAGTACTTTTAAGATTTATCTTTTTTCCAAAATGTTTCCTGCATTTCCAGTCCCGTACACATTCAAACAATGCATGTAACAATCTCTGGGCCATTAAAAAGGGAATTTTTAACAAAAACATCAGAATAAAGCCCACTGCCAGCAACAAAAGAAATGGTCTTACGAAAGTTAGACAAAATGTTCAAAGAGATTCAATAAATCATAATACAGATCAAGGTTACCAAGATGTAGCGGTGTTACCTATCCGTCCCCGTTTACCAGCAGGACTCTTGAATGGCCACAAATACACTCAGAAACCAGATTCCTGTGTTTGACAGCTGTACCTAATTCATGGCTCCTTGCAGGTGGCTATTATGAAGCCATTTTCAGTGTTTTAAACAAGATTGGCAACTTCCCACAAGCATTTTTCCTGTCCCTGAAGCTCAGGAAGGCAGAAGTGGCAGACGTGGCTCCAGTCTCCATGGCTGGGAGAGGGACACGGGTGTCCCCTGGCACTGCCGTGACCGCTCCATTGGCAGGGTTTGCTGGGGCAGTAAATCCCTCTGCAGGGAAGAGGCTCCTGCTGGTTTTCTGCCGGCTTGTGTCGGGCAGTGAACCACCCCTGTCCCAGCAGCTGAGAGCCAGGATTGCCTGGGAAGTGGACACTTCACCACGGGATAGTGGCTGTGCTGATAAGCCCAGCAGCGTGAGGGCAAAGAAAGGTTTCCCATCGGGCTGAATGCTGACTCTATGGACACGCTTTGTTCACAGCAAGCTGTGCAAAGTGGCTGGTTTTGTTTGCAGATGCGGAACATCCAGCCCTATCTTCAAAGGTATCTGCAAAACCCACCAGTTCTGACAGTGAGAAAACCTGGCTACTACTGCTACTTAAGTGCCAGCATATGGATTTCAGGCGCTAATTGCATGCACCACGGCTTGATTAAATTGCTCCCTGGAGCTTTGCCAGAATAAATTATTTCACTTAGCAGAAGCTGGATCTGCGCTGCAGTTTTGAAGCTGTAGCACACATGCCAAGGCAGCGTGGAGCTACAGGGGAGGTGTTCCTCAGGTGCTCCAGTCTCTGTGCACATAACTCTGGTTTACCTTACACTGGCCTCTGTTACACCGAGCAGACACAGTCTTAGACACCAGCTCCTCTTCAGAACCTGTTACCTGTGCTCTTATCTTGCTGGTCTCTTCACCAGGATGACATTTTCAGAATCAAATGCTCAGATCAGCATGGAAATGGGTGGGAGAAGGGGCTGCTCTGAAATCAATTGCATCAGCTAAGTGCCTGAGACTTGAGCTTTTTTTAGAAATTAGTCCCTATTATCAAGACCTTACAATATTCCAGAAAATCCCCAACTTGAGAATTTTAAGAATGTCCTGATCTGAATTAATAACAAATACATTTTCACCAAACTCAAGCAGACCTAGTTCTCAGGGATGATTGGGCCAGTATGCTCTATGATTATTCAGACTTTCTTGTATTTTTTGATTTTTAGTCTATGAAAAACCTACCATCTGGGCAGGCCCATAGTGAAGAGAATTACAATAAACAGCTGTAAACACTCGAAAATTTTCTTCTCCCCAGAGCACAGGAATCAGAATTGCAGCAGTTTGCAGGGACCCTAGAAGTTTAGTGACCTCCAAGGCTGAGGGCCCTTGTGTCAACTGGGAGTGTAGTTCTATGGGTGATTTTGCTGCTTAGACTAAAAGAAACAGAAAAAAAATCAAACAATAAAGAAGCTGCTTTGTTAGGAGGATCTTTCTCTTAGCTGAAGGCTTGTCTACGCAATGAACAGCATTACTTGAGCTGCTGAAAATGAACTTCTTCAGTCAGTTTGAGGGGGAAAATGCAGAATAATATGTGAGCATATCTTCATTGTGGTTTAGCACAAATAAAATAATTCTTGCTAGAATAAACTGAGACAAGAATAGCAATTCCAGCCCACACAGTTCTGCAAGAACTGTTCCAGAATAGTTACATGGAGTACATTCTTATTACCAAATCAGAGTGCTCTTGTTGGGAGGGGACATGTGAACCAAACCATGTGGATATGTGGGCACGTAATCAAAGTTACAAAGCCACAGGCACTTAACAATGCTCAAAACCTCCGTTGTACCTTGGTGACTAAACAAGCCTCTCTGCCCATCCTGTTGCTTTAAAGCTGTTCGTTTACATCACCAAGATGGAAATTAAATCCCACGCTTCCAGTATGAGGCAGTTTAATGCATGGAACCCCCTAACAGGGAGGTTAAGAACACACTGGCTGCTTTCTGAGGGGCAGTAACTTGTTCAGCCACAGCACTCCCCAGTCCTGTGCCTGTACCCTGCGGCAAAACTGCAGAGTGTTAGGTAAAACTCATCCCTCTTGGAATTCTCCTTCCAAGCACAGTAGTAAAGATTTTATTTTGGCTTAAAATAAAATAATCCACCCCCAGTGGTTTATTTTGTAAAGGCAAACTTCAACTCCATAGCTACAGCATCCCACCTGGTCTTCTTTGGTGTCCCAGGAGGACAAGGACCTCTTGAAGTCCTCAGTTCCATGTGGCCCAGGGGTTGTGAAAGTCACTGTGCAAGTGTGGTTGGCAGCAGAGTTTGGCCCAGATGAGATTACACCAGTTTGCCAGGGGAGACTGAGCTGCAGCAGGATAGTGGTCCGGTGTCTGCATTACAGAAAAGACAGAATATAAATCTATAAAATGCCTGAAAAGCAATAAAATTTCTGAAAAGCAATAAAATTCTTCTGGTTTTCTTTTTTTTTTACCAGACTCTCTAATTTGCTACTGATGTCTGAGTCTTCAAAATCTGACTGTTCCAAAACATTTTTTTCAAAGGAGTCCTTTGCCTTAGAATTCTCACAGACAGTCTGTGGTCAGAGAAACATCTGGGGAAAATTTGAAAAATGAAATGATTGGGCAATTTGTAATGGTTTCCCTTGGGAAACTCAAGTACACTATTGCAGGAATCTCAAGTACACTATTGCTTTTCAAATGGTTTCATCATGCTGTACTCCAAGATTATCTTTAAATTTTGTTTCCTGGACACAACTTCTAGTCACCAATATTCCCTTTGTTATTTAAGAAGCTATCATAGGGAAAAAAATGCCATAACCTTTCTTCATTTCTTTCCAGATATGATCAGGAGTTATATTTCTATGACTGCAACAGAGTAGATTAGGGAATATTTAAGCATTGGACATAGCAATTTATGAAAAAAAAAAAAAACAAACAGGACTTTGGACCACATAAATCAAACCAGAAGGGCAAATAGAAATTATTAAAAGCTTTTATTATTTGTGAAAAACTGTAGGTCGATACAAGATTAGCTCAGCTGGTTAGAGAATGGTACTAATAATGCCAAAGTCATGGGTTTGGTTCCCATATGGGCCATTCACATAGGAGTTGAACTTGATGATCCTTGTGGGTCCCTTCCAACTCAGACTACTCTGTGACTTTCTGAATTTGTGATTCTGTGACATTGTGCAACACTTGAAGAGTAGTAAAATGCAACAAATATTTCATTTCAGGAGGTGTGCAGTGAGAACATCTCAGAAAGAGCTTTAAATATGTAAAAAGTAGGAGGGGCGGGGACTCAGTGTAAGTGGGATCAGAAATTTCTGGAAAAGGCCTGTACATCTGTGATATTTGCACAAAAGGAAATTTTTTGTCTTATTAGTGCATTTGGTTATCAAATACAATGAGTCTTGGAGAAAATGAATCCCGCTATGAACAGCAAATCATGCAAATCCCAGACCTTAGTAAGGGTCTCTTAGTAAGGCACTCTGAAACTGAATGTCTGTTTGTGTCTAATTATCTGTTGGTTTAAACAGGCTCAGTTTCACAAAAATATAGGTCCATTATAGTCCCAGTAGGACCCATGGAATTAACTGGGCATCAGAACAAGTTTTTGTGCATATGCACAGGGCACTGCTCTCACCAGGGTTTCCTATCCACATCCTCTATCAACACTCCCAATCCGCTCATCAAAACGCCTCTCATTAAAACACACTGTCAGTGCCTTTCCCTAGATATTTCTGCTCAATTTTATGAATGCCACTCTTTACTAACACTAATCTGTGCTCCCCACTTTGCCTCTAGGTGGCAAATTTGCTCCGACTCTTCCAGATCCCGCAGATCAGCTATGCCTCCACCAGCGCCAAGCTGAGCGACAAATCCCGCTATGACTATTTCGCACGGACGGTGCCCCCGGACTTCTACCAAGCCAAAGCCATGGCTGAGATCTTGCGCTACTTCAACTGGACCTACGTGTCCACGGTGGCTTCCGAGGGGGACTACGGGGAGACGGGCATCGAAGCCTTTGAGCAGGAAGCTCGCCTGCGCAACATCTGCATCGCCACCTCCGAGAAAGTGGGGCGCTCCAACATCAGGAAGTCCTACGACGGCGTGATCAGGGAGCTGCTGCAGAAACCCAACGCCAGGGTGGTCGTGCTCTTCATGCGGGGCGACGACTCCCGGGAGCTCATTGCGGCCGCCAACCGCTTCAACGTGTCCTTCACCTGGATTGCCAGCGACGGCTGGGGAGCACAGGAGAGCATTGTCAAGGGCAACGAGCACATAGCATCCGGGGCCATAACCTTGGAGCTCGCTTCCCACCCCGTTAAAGAGTTTGACAAGTATTTCCAGAGCCTCAGCCCTTACAACAACAGACGCAACCCCTGGTTCAAGGACTTCTGGGAGCAAAAATTCCAGTGTAACCTGCAGAACCGAAAGCCACACAAAAAGGCTTGTGACAAGCACTTCACCATCAACAGTTCCAACTATGAGCAAGAATCCAAGATCATGTTTGTTGTGAATGCTGTGTATGCAATGGCCCATGCCTTGCATAAAATGCAGAGGACTCTCTGCCCAAACACCACCAAACTCTGTGATGCCATGAAGCATCTGGATGGCAGAAAGCTGTACAAAGATTATCTCCTGAAAGTAAACTTTACAGGTAATAATTCCTCTTTTGGTACACATGAAATGACACAGTAATTAATGAAATGTTCATCAGTTGTTGTAACAGCCAGCCAAAATCCTTGCACAAGTATTTTCACACCCTGAAGACCAGGGTGGTACCCAGGCAAGGCCACTCCTGTCACAAGAAGGCAGAAAGGAGAAGGAAGAGGAGCTTGGTGAGAACCCTGAAAAAGCCAGCTTGATGCTTCTCCTGCTTCCATCAGAAGGAAGAGGTGAAGGTGGCAAACAGCTGGTCTTGGCAATGTTGCATTCCATCCTCTAAAATTCCACACACCAACACCCATTTAATTCCCAGCCAGTTTGGGCAGGTCTGAAAGCTGATGGTCTTTTCACCACCTGCTACACTAGGCAGCTGCATGCTATTCCCATGCCAAGACTTGGCCTTCTCTCCTTCATTTAGCTATGAATTTAAATAATTGCTGGACCATGGCCAATGTCCTCTCAATACTAATCATTCCTGTCATAGAACCAGATGTGTATAAAATATTTATATACATGGGACAGTGCTATTACCTGTGTTACAGAACTATGGGCTTTATGACAAAGTATAAAAAAGCTGCATTGAACATGTGCAGGAGATGTGGAGAGAGGGTGGCCAATCTGGGAATTATATGAGCAAATTTCATGGGGACTGGCTGCACAGCACGTCATCTCTGTGGTTTTGCCATCACACATGGCTGAGTTTAGCTTTGTATTAATACAACTCCATAGCAATATTACACCTTAGCAAGGATAAATAGATCTACAGAGGAAAAAAGTAAAGTGTAGAACATCCTGTCTTCTTGTTGTTACACATCTAACTTTCTTCTGAAGCATCTAGGTTGAACTTGCATTTCTATGTATTATTAAACTGATATTCTCAACTGACTGAGCTGATAGTAAGGAAACATCATGCTGTGCTTTGTGTGAGAACTAGCTCCAAGAGGAATTGAAGGATAGATATGTGTAGGATTCAACATGCTCGATCCCAAGAGACCTTCAATAATTGTGCAATGCTAATAACACTGGAAACTATGTAAAACTGTCAAATTAGAGGTTGAACTTTTCCCTCCTTTAGGGGTCTTCTCAGCATTTGATTCAGATCATCCCCAGATACTACTAACGACATCCCTAGTGCTTCTCTCACTCCCAGTGGGGTATGGCTGCTGTAGCCAAGTACTCAAGTGAGAATGAAACAAAACTTTTTGGGTTTAGACCTCTGGACATTAAGAAGAATCCTTCCTCCTTCTCCTCCTCCTCCTGCTCACAACACTTAAAACACAGAAACTATTTTCTTGCTTGCCCATACTTATTCTCAGAGATACCTGAATGTCTTTAAATTGTTGAAATAAATTGGTTTTGGGAGGACAGCACTTCATGGAAGCTGGTTCCTGGCATACTGATCAGGAGGGAAGGCAGTGTGCTTCTGTACCTGCCAGGGGGATACTTCAGGACCTACTCAAATGAGTAGCCACTTCAATATCTTAAACTTCAATTATTTTGAAGCTTTTTCTGACACTACAGGTACTTTTATGGGCTTAAATGAATACAATATTAATAGACTCCAGCTTTAAGACTAAGCAATCTTAGTTCTAGTACAGGATTCTTAATCATTTTTCTAACATACTGATATTTTTTAAGCACCCAAGCTTTTTCCCAGTCAACATCTAGACATAAAGTCAAAATAACCCAACTTTTTTTGACCAAAACTTCAGGAATTTTTTTATTTAGCTAGAGCCAGAACAATTTACTTTTGGCTGAAATATCTTTTATACTTTTATGAATTGGAAGTTAAAGCTGTTCATGCTGAAAAAAAAAAAATGAAGCCTGTAATTCTTCAGTTTTGAAAACAGAAGGCTCTTTTTTTGAACTAAATTAATTTGTTTTAAAATCAGTATGGAAATCTTTGAAACTCTGAAGAGCTTTAATTTCAGTCAATTTTCATTTCCAATTTAAAACATTAAAAAACCTGTCAAGTTCTTTTCCAATGGCTTTGTTCCATATGTATTTTTACCAGCTTACAACATGATTTGCTCATCTCCTTTCTTTGTTATTAGTTCTTCCATTATAATGTGACTGCCTGTTTTAATGTAAGTTATTTCTTAAGCAGATGAGTGATTTTTATGTGGCGAGTTATTCAACAAAACTTCCATGCCTTTTTCCTATCAGAAAGGTGTGACATTTTAATACATATGTGAGATTTTAGTACAGATAAGTCTTGCCATTGGTTTCTATGGGACCAAGAATTATCCTTTTCTCTTTCCTGGTTGAAAAAATCTTTGGGTGTGTTGTTAATGCAATGTCAGGACCTTGTTGCATGGTACATTTGATCAATGGTGCTCTCATATTTCCACCTCCAAACCTAAGAATATTTTCCCAGTGCAGAGAGAGGGTGGCATGAAAGTTACCAGTCCAGCAGGTACCCTGCAACCAAGTGAGGTTGTGGATTTTCTCTCTTCTTAACCTGGTTAACGATCCACACCGACCACAAGGCAGCAGGTAAGAAACAGAACAGTGATAAATACATTTGCAGACACAAAAGCAGCTATTTAAGCAATGCTGAATGGCAGGGCTCCACATAGATGAGCCCTGTATGCATAAACCTGGAGGTTTCTGTGGCACAAATCTAGCAAATGGCCCTGAATGTATTTTCCCAGTTTCCTGGAACATGGTGAGTTTCAAACACAGCAGTCTGAGTAAATGAACGGGTTCATTTCTATGACTGGTGTGGGACAGTGCAATTTTAGACATTTACCCTTCACACTCAAATTAGCTTTGATTAGTCTTTGATTACAGTTAATGGAGGGGATCAGCACTTACGGAGTGTGCTCCAGCCTGTCTGAGGTATGATTTGCCCCTTCTCTTGCTGACTGACTATAGATGGAGCACAGAGTGATTAAGGTTTATTTTACTTGCCATTTAGCTGAAAGCCTAAAGTGAGACTCTCAGGCACAGCAATAATGTGATTTGCAAGGAAATACTCAGGGACCAGAATTGGTATAGAGGGCTGGCCAGGGTTTGTGCACCCTCCTGCTGCCACTGCTGCTGACATGCTGTGTGACAGGTATTTCATTAATATCTCTGGGGTCCTACTTATTTCTCCTTTTCCACTATATTGAAATAACTCCCCAGCACTGCAGTGTGGCATGAAGACAGGGTGAGATTTCATTCCTTATCCATGAGTTACACCAAGCACATCATTTTCTTGCAAGTCAGTAAGACATTATGACAAATGTTGTGATATTCTGAATATTTTCAGTAAAGGAAAAAAGAGACACTTGATTCCAGCTTCCAGCAGCAGGAAGTGAGAATGCAAAGCCCAGCCCCTAAATAAATGCACTCACCCTATCTCAGTGCTTGTTTGACTTTTCAAAGAGATATAGTCTGGTTCATCTTCTTGATCTTCCCATCCTCTGTGTTCTCTCCTGAGGGCACAAGTGCAGCACTTGATGTTCTGAATCATGATGGTTTTCTGCTGATAAAGAGATGCTGGTTCAAGAGACTGTTAACTTGTATTACCAGAACAGCAAAGAAGTGCTGAACAAAAGTAAAGGTCTCCATGGGAGACAGCACAGAGTAAACTCAACTTCTTGCCATACCCAGCTGTTGCCTGGTGAAGGGCAGCGTACAGAAGGGACTCCTGGGAGGGCTATGAATGCAGGGAGGAACCCACATATCCAGAAGCCTTGCTCCTGCACAAGGGTGGAGGCAACAGTGCAACAAACAGCTTTGCTGATTATTTTAGCTTGTTTAAGCAACCAGGATGCCACAGAAACGCAGCATTGTCATTGCCCACAGCACTACCGCAAGCTCACATTTAACATGTGCCAGGACGATGTGAGAAGGATGTCCATCACTTGGGATAAATAAGTGGCAGGGTCCTGCACAGCTGTGCCCTACATGTTGCTGCCTGGTATAGCTGCTCCTCCAGGACACTGCAGGACCAGCATTAGCTCCATCTGGCCCAGGGTTGCTGATCTGGCTGTACATGATAACAGCCTTGTCACCCAGGAGTGTGGGGCTGGGCTCCAGTTTTCCTGCTCCAGTTAGCAGGGCTGATGGTAGAACAGGACTAACTCTGTTCTGAGGCTAATGAGGGAGCATATGGTCAGAGGGAGGTTGGATTTTGGGATGTAGGTCCACCTGTCTTATGTAGCTTTCTGAATCTCCACAGGTAATGGTTGAAAGAATTAGGCTAAAGTAGAAGACTTGGAAAAAAGATAATTAAAAATTTTAGGTCACACATATAGTAATCGGTGTCTTTTCCTATCCCTTTCTTCCTCCAAAACTACAACAGTCCCTGTCGTGTCCCTTCCTGTCTTGTGTTCAGAAATCCATCTCTTCTACAGCATAGCCTGTATCATCAAACCTAGCTTATCCTGAGCAAATCCTCACCTGTGGCTAACCAGAACGACTACTCCAAATTAGAAAAGGCTGTAATCCAGGTCTGCTTTGTGCCCTTTCCTCCACTGGAGTTTATGAAAAAATTCTATTCCTGCCTGGTCCTAGGGTTTTGTGTGATTCATTTTTTTTTCTTTTCTTCCTCCTCACTCTGCCCCAGTCAACACTCAAATAATATGAAGCAGAAACACAAATTTACCTTCTCATTTATTCTTGAACACTGGTAACTTCTGTTGTGGGAACGTAATTTCACAGACCATTTCCATCATAACTGTTCCATCCAAGTCAGAAAGAACTTAAAAGTCATGGTCTGCAACAAGCAGATGTCACCTTACTTCTCAGCACAGTAGCATAGATGGTCCCTGCTCTGGGATTTAGCCATAAATATTTCCTCTCAATAGTCCACATCAAAAGTCAATGCCTGGACAGGGTGCACAGAGCAGAGACAAAAAAAAATGCTGTGTTTGGTCTCACCAATTAGAGATGCAGAAACTTCAAAGGCCAGGTATGAGTTCACAGCAGGGAGTACCTGTGCAGGCTAAAGCTGGAGCTCAAAGCCCAGGCTCTGCAGCACTTGGCCCTGCTACTCCATCATCTCACCCAAGGAGCTCCTTCTCACCAGGTCAGCTCCCCCTTGCCTTCAGCACTCAGGCAGCAGTGAGGTTCTCCTGGTCTTCCTTGTGATGTTTATTTGTAAAATAAATCAGAATGCCTCTTTCACATGAAGGTAAAATTACATGGGCAGAAGGCATCCAATACTTTGTTAATCATATAAGTTGTAAAAGTGTAATAGCTGATGGATTTGTAGCTAATAAAAGCAAGGAAAATGTAGAGTGAATTCCCCAAGATACTAATTAAAAATATACATGAAAAAGATGTCTAGGATTTATAGGAAAACATTACTGCCTTTTCCTGGGATCACAAATGTGTCATAGCGTTTAAAACCTTGCAAGAAGCTAAGGGACAATATCTGAAAGCACACTTGAGATCTGCTGTTTCAGAGCAGAGGAACAGTTGAACCTGCACAGTATTTTCCCATATTCTCTCTGTATTAGAGTTACATTGGTGTATATACACAGAGAGTTGCAGCAAGATGTTGATGGCCTGGTATTCCTGATGGCCCCATCTACTTCCTGCTTCCTCCAGCTGTCTTTTTACAGACCTCATGGGATCTGCTGTTCCTTTCCATTGGGCAAATTTACCATCCAAGAGTAAATAAACTAATCTCTGCTTAGTCCTTTCTGAAGCTTTTAATATGTATATATATTAATAGATTTATGTACTTTTTTATATGTGTCCATATATATTTATTTTTATTGTGTGTACAATAAATTCATAATATATAGAATCATAAAGAATAAATCAAGTTGTAAGGGTACTTGGGAGGTCTCTTGTCTAAACTGCTGGAAGGAAAGGCAGCTGTGCAGTCAGACCAATGTGCTCAGGGCTTTGCAGATGCAAACTGTTTGAAAATAAAATACTGTAGGAAATTTTCAACCCATAGTTTAGGTTTGAGGTATCACAATGGCAAACAACTGGTCTGCACTCTAGATACGTTGTGTGTCACTCACTGCACCCTCTAAACTGGATACCTGGGCTGGCAGCTGGACACGAGGAATCATCATCTCTAGGGCACAAGTTCCAAATAAAATTTCCATTAAAAGTTCTCTTGCCGTGATGGCAGGTCAGTGACCTACCTGTTAATGGTGTCTGCTATCACGCCAGAGACCATCATAAAGAGCTGCCTTTCCATGCTTTCCTTTGGCACTAATTCACAGTAATTAGCCAAGTGAGCAGGAGCAGAGGTTTAATTGTGTTTTTACCCCTTGAGATAAGTTCCAGCAGCTGAGGCCAAGGTGTGCTGGGCCATTGCTCCCCAATTAACTCAGGAGCAAGGTACCTTTGCCTGCTGCCACCACTGCCTCTACAGCCACCCCTGTCTGCTGCCACCACTCTCTGCCTGACCTGGGCACTGAGCTCCTATGCACAGAAAGATGGGAAATGCAGCATTAGCAGGACACAGAGCAATAACAGCCTTTCTTCATGGTCCTCAGGAAGTTTCTGGAAGTATGTTGCCTTTGGCCTTTACCCAGCTGGGTGTCATTCCTGGAAAGCCTGCAGAAACCACAGGCCAGCAACAGCCCCAAACTTGTTATAGTGGCATATTTAGGTGAAAGTACTTTGACATCCCAAAATTGCAACTAGATCTCCATCTCAGTTTTCTCCACTTGAATATTTAAACAACCCACCACTTCAGCAGAGCTATGAAATACTGAACATAAAATTATGCAGTCTGTGCCTTGTATGTAATTTATAGCCAGCTGTTTATCTCCTATTAATAACATAGCCTTTAGGCATCCATAAATCTCTAGATTTCACAGCATCGATGCAAGTGTGTAAATGAGGATGAGATTAGACACCCTGTGTTTGTGGAGAAACACATGACTGACAAACTGAGCAACAATTTTCTTTCAGATCACATATTTGAGAGACAGAAGGCTTGGTAACCTAATTTCACTAAATCACAGACTCCTGTGTTTGCCTGCTGCTCGTTTTATAATAGTTATTATTTTACCTTTTGTTTTGCTGGCAAATGTTATGTGAATCCCAAATAGCAAGGATCTGCACGTTCCAAGTCCTCAGAGAACATGAAGTCTCATGCAACCTTTTCATCCCCCAACTACACTCCCTCTTCCAGTCCTACTGGGTTTTACAATAGGGGGACAACTCAGGACATACCATGGGATTATATTCTTTTTCTTCATCTAAATTTACCTGTTGACACATAAGTGAAGAGATGTAAGGTCTGCTTCTTTCTTCTAGTGACCTGGAAGGACAAGATATCAGGTGAGAGAGGAGTTTGGTTCAGGATTCCTATCCCTTACATGTTAGCATCTAATTCATCTCTGAGAAGGCCATGGGAGGACCAGATTCTTCTTTACAACCTGCTGTAGAACAGCACTTTAACACTTTCTTAGCTGATATCGATCAGTCTCACTTGCATGCTGAGACACCCTGTTAGGGGCTGACAAAGGTAGAGGCTGTGCTCAGAACATGCACAGAAGTGTTAATGTGGATGAGGACAATGAGAAGGAGATTCCATTTTACTCTTTTGAATAAGCCAGGTGTGTCCTGGACTTCCAGTGAGTCCTCGAGAAAACCAATCTTTTCAAAAGGTGATGAAGGAAACTACAGAAAGTCACAAATCCAGATGTCTGATCACAAAGATAACTGTTATGTTACTTTCACAAAACCTGTATCCTTGCTGGCAGCTAATAATTATACTACAAAGGCAGAAGCGAAAGCATAATCCATGGAAAACTGTATTTTCTCCTGAAATAACCTAATATCGTGGCAAGCCTGGAAGAAATATTTTCTTCACCCAGTAGAGTACAGTGCCAAGATATTGCCAGGCTAACAGTGGCTAAATGGTAGCAGGGACCAGAGCAGTATAGCTGCATTAGTATGATACTCACACTCAGCCCAGCCTGGTGCTGCAATCTAGACATAGATCATGGTCTGAATCCTACATCACTTCCATTTAGCAAATTTCCAGACAAACCTGCCACAAGCTGACTGCTGTATTTGTACTTGTTAAATTAGTTAAACAGCCCAGATGAGCATGTGAATCTATTTCAGCTTTCTGCAAAGCCTGAACTATTCCTTCAAGTTTGTCTTGCCTACTTCTGACTCCCAGTGCAGAAAAAAAAATACTCAGTGATACAGGTCTGTTTATCTAAAAGGTAGAAAGAAACTCAAACCAGACTCAAAGCAGCCATTGTTTAAATTTTTCCACTAACGTATTTTTCACCAAATTTTTCCCATTTTTCAAAAAACAATCACCTCTACATTTTCACAGAGCAGAAACTTCTTTTACATATGCATACTCTTCACAAAATGACCTTCTACACAACTCCTATCAACTGCAAACTGGATGGACACGGCAGACAAATGTGTGTGACTTTCTTTCACTTCATCATTTGTCAGAGCCAAGTTTCTAAACACCTCTAAAAGCATCTCAGAGAATGTCTGCCTTGGCATCACTGCAATATTTATGGTTATTTAGTTAGCAGATATAGAATACAATGCAAAAATATATTTCATTGCTGTTATCTGTGTGAGTCATTTCCTTTTGTTTCCTTCTTCCTGCCATGAAAGTGTATTTGTCTGAGCATGTAACAAGTGAAGACAAAGAATACTAAAATTCTTCAGGGCAAGGGGAACAACACACATATTCATGCACAGGAGTATCAGAAGCAGAGCAACTTCTAACAGGAATTGCCATGAAATCCTAGCTGTAGCACAGCTGCAGGAGCAATTGTTTGATTTGCTTTCTCCCCTCTTACTCCAGCCACGGACAGCTCTCCTGCTTGTTCGGGTGCAAAGGGGTTCAGCACTAAGACAGAAGTGAGAATGTCCCCAGATGTAAATCCTTACCCTTAAGGTATGTTTTTTATAAAGAAATTACCAAGACTGTAAGTGGGAATGTAGGGTCTCCACACAAAAACTTACTCTCGAACGCATGTGAAGAACATGTCAGAGCCAGCAGCAGTGGGAATGGTGAAGGTGCAACACCCAGTAGATGGGAAGCAGAGGTTCTTGTACCTCACACTCTGAGGCCCCTGCCCCCTCAGTCTTGCATCTGCATTTCATCTCCTACAATTCTGATTTTCTAGTTACAAGCCCATTTTTCTACTTGGCAATATATGAATCATCTCATCTCTTCTAGACTAATGACACATATACATCTAGCATGTTTCTTACAAAAGAAATTCAAGAGCATTTCTGAAGGCTGAGAGATACTCACTTTTTAAATGTGTATCTGCAATTGCTCCTCAATTCAGTGTGGGTTTCATGCAGTACATTTTTCTACTTGCTGCTATACAGAGACTCCAGACAATTTGATGGAATAAGATAATGCAACAATTCCTTTGTACATGTGAAATATTTACCAGTTCTGTGGCTGAAATATGAGGTTCAGCTAAGAAAACACCATAGTTTTAGTCAGGGAAGGGATTGCTCTGTGCTCAGAGGAAACAGAGAAACTACTAATGTGAGAAAGCTGAGGGAAGCACAGCCTTGAACAAAATCCTCACGCAGAATTTCTGCCACAGAAATCCCATGTAACCCTGTAGCTGAGAATATGGATTTTCAGGGTGGAATGCAATTTCTATGGGCTACATCTGACATCACTTTGACTGTGTGACCCAGTGTTAACCACATTGTTGTATGGGAAATTTAGACTGGAAAACACACAGAGAGGTGTGAATGTGCACGTGCACATTCACAAGAGCGCTCAACATTCTTTAAAATTTTAATTTACTTAATTCAATTCTATAATAGAAGATTATACTTGGTGTATAATAGTTGAGTTAGAATTTGTAAAGAGTGAGCAGCAAAGCTAAAAGCAGTAATCTTTTCACACCAAAGGGAAGGGAGGAACTCCTGGTGTTTAGGCAGGAGCACTGATGAGTTCCAGCATCCACAATCAGGGGACATTCACAGTTTTTCTTGCAAAGGCCATCACTGGCTTTGTACTTGTTATCCCTTTTGTCTTTTCACCATTCACAGGATGTTTTGCATATTCTGCATACATACTCTTCCTTCTACTGATTATGCCCTGAAACCAACTGTTCCTTCTACCCAAGGTTGAATTTCTGTAGTGATCAGTAGCTGACTGTTTGTGTGCAGCTCCAGAGCCTCAAGCATCTTCTTGTGCTTCTGCTACAGAACCGTCCTGCTCTCTTCCAGTGGGAACACTTTCTCTATGGCTCTAACTCTTACAGTATGTCTTGAATTTGCTCCAAAACACTGGGATGTGCCTGGTCATATGCAGAAGTGTTTGGGGTGGGGTTGCTGGACTCTTCTAGCCTAAGGAGCAATGATGTCATTGCCTGTAACAGCAACAGGTTGTGCTCTTGTGGTTCTTTCCCTTGACATAAGCAACTATACACCATGTGCCCCCACAAATAAATTTTATCTATGATTTCTGCAAAAGTAGAATTTTTCCATTGCATTTCTCTATTGCCCTGATGAACAGAGCAGCTGATTACTGCTCTGAGTGATCAGCTTGGTGTCAAAGATTGGCCTGCTTGCCAGGATAGGTCTCCACCAGAGAGTGGCTGAAAAAAAACTGTATGAAACTGCTATTGGGAACTGATGAAAATGGGCTGGAAAAGTTTGTGAAACTTCCTCTATTACATTTGCACATCCATTTGAATAAATAGCTAATGGCTAGTTAATGCTCCAGTAACTGAAAGAATGAAAAACCCATCTTTAAAGGCTCGTTGGAGAAGAAATTGTCTCAAGTCAGAGGAAGGTTTGAGGCAGTGCTGTTAATGTCTTTTCTAGATCTCTGAAAAATTTTATCAGTCTAAGCCTATCAATGTGTCTCTGCTTCCACCATAAAACAGGCAAATAAATCAACACTTTCATTTTACATTTTCCCCTGAGGTTCAGTGATTGCTGTTACTGAACTGATTCAGTGGAGCAAAGCATTAGCAAAAACGATTCTGTGCTTTCAGCTTTATCTTTTATTCCTGAGAACAGAAGAATTTGCAAGTATTAATAGGACGTGCAGGTTGTGTGTTGAGGCATAACACATGCCAATGAACACTGGTGATGTGGGGAGAGGTGACGTGCTACCTCTGCATCTGCTATGTAATATGCAGGAATAAGCTTAAAAGCCAAGAGTTCTTATCCTTTATCTCACTATCTTTTCACTTTCACCTCTCTGGCTGACTCAACTTTTGGTCAGCTGAGAAGGATTCTGTTGAACACTGACTTGCAGTTTCAGGGGATGTGCATTCCAGCCACTGCCTTATTATACAGAAATGAGTGAAAATAAAATCCAGACCCATACCTTTACAAAGAAAGATGAGCACATCTAAACTGTGTGGTGGACCTTACTGAAAACAGTAGCTTGACTTTTCCATCAGTGGCCGAAATTGAAGCCGCAGAGCTTTCATGTATTCTTTGGCACACTTTGTACTGTAATGGAGAACCATGGATGGAGGAAGTTACCTTCCTAATGGCAACTCAAGTTAGCCAGAGCCCACCTCTGGAGGTGCCAATTGCTCTCCACTGGCTCTGTAAGAAAACTGCACTCCCAATATAGACACTCATTAAATTTATGTTAAAGAAATGTATCACTTTTTTCATTCATGTATTATATTTAGAGAGAAAACGAATCCACTCCAGAATCTTATGCCATGTGATGTGTGAAACATTTACATTTCCAGCTGAACTCTAAGTCTTCTTTGTCTTCCACCAGCATTATGTCAGATATGCCAAATGCTATAACTGAGCTGCATAATGTGTCTGAACATAAAGGGTCCTGTGTTTCACCATGGTATTGTCTCTTAATTCCAGCTCTGAGGCATTCTACAGCTCCATTTTTTCCACACAATGTTCGATAAATTTGAGCTTCAATTATTTCAAATACATGCTCTCCTTAGAATTCACTACTTATGGTTTTATTTTCCTACTGCAAATACAATTTCGTTTTGCAAATTACTTCATTATTAGTAATTTGTAGGGTGATTGCTGAGAGTTTTCAGTAGCTCCTTAACAAAAATGATAGCATAGAGTCATAAGATTTGCAGGAAGAAGCAATACCTTTATTAGACTGCCCACGTATCTGGAAAAAAAAAAAAAGAAGCTTTTGGCATAACATCTCTTTGTCATATCTTGTCTTGCATCTTGATCAGACCTTGTGTTTCTGAACTCTACACTTCTAAAGAAGTGAACAGAAAGCTTTCAGCAATTACTCTGCAAATGGACAGTACTGAGGCTGTTTGCAAAGGGAAATTGTGTTTCCAGGAGGAAATAAAAACCTGATGTACTAAACTCTGAGCAGACTTGTTCCTTCAAAATAAATGAAGGTCAAATTTACTAAGCGATGTTTCTAATGACCTAATGGAGTGACCTTGGGCCTGAAAGCTTGTGCATTTCTTCCATCTGTAAGTCTAATAAGAAATACTGCCTTTCTTATGCACTTGAAATGTCTTGCATCTGGGACTGTCACAGCTACAATATTATTACTAGTAAATAATAGCATTGCAGTATGAGTAATTAAATCTATGTCAGTCCACCTGATTTGGGAGTGTCTTCATATCAAGTCAATTAGAAAATAACAGCCAGAGGGTCTATTTCATGGTTCATTTGCTTCTGATCTCTGAGGGCAAACTATCTAACTAAATTATTCAGAGCTGTGTCTGGAAACACCTCTCTAATTTTCAAGTCCCCACAGAAGAGAGAATGTTTTAACCAACTTCTTTTAATATCTTAATAACTAAATCTATTCATATTTCCTTCAGGCTGACAAAGAAGGACAAAAATATTATTAGGTATTTAACACTTCCTTAAACAGCTATGTATGCAGTCTGGGGGTGGAATTAGCACATCATGGAATGGTGCCTCCAAAAAGAGAAAGATTCATGCCCCTGTGATATAACCACCTCCCTAATGTAGTCCAAAAGTACATTTTAGCAGAATTAACACACAGCTTCAATCTCTTTCAGAGGTACTGGGAAGAGGGGTAAAAGGCACAGCACCAGTTCCCAGCTCTGAGGTTAAATGTGAGACTCCCTGACCCAGAAGTTCAAATCAAACACAGGGTACTCATAATCCCTGAACTGGCAGAAAGTCCCAACCAAAACCTCCAGCTCTGACAGCAATATTAATGTTCAGCAGCTGACAGATAACTCACCAGCCAACTCAGATTTTCCTCTGACCAAAACATTCCAGAAGCTGTCAAAGGCCAGCCCAGAAGTTCCTGATTCTGAGCTCATGTGCTGTCACCCTAACAGTGCCCATAATTCTTCACAATGGGGATGGGTCCCCTTGCTTCTGTGTACAAAACAGCAAGCTGGCCTGAGGGAGGAGTTAGACAGTTTGAACTCGTGGTTTAATTTCCTTTGTAATTGCAAGTTGATTGCTGGTATGAATTACACCGCGTGCATTCTGCCTCTTGTGCCAACCATTTCTTTAAGTGGATAATCTTAAATTAAAAGGATGCTATCCATTGAAAGGCATTTTTATGCTGGAATCTCACAAATCATTCATATTAATTAGCAACCTAGCAGAGTTATTTTAAAAAAAACCCACCTTGGATGCTTTTCCATGAGTGTTTGTTTTATTTTAAAGTTGGATTAATACAACCTTAACAAAAAAACCTCCAAGAAATATTCATAATTTCAGGGAAGATTATTTGAATTTTTAAGAAGAAATATAATGACTTCTGCATTTTTACATGCTTTTTACCTTTGACATCTCAAAATTCAAATGCTTTAAGAAAGAAGAAATTCTTCTTTTAATTCTTTAAATGTCCTTTAAAAAAAATAATAAGGACAGTTTCATAGTTTCATTGATGTACTGTAGCATCTAGTTCATTCTCCCCAGGTCCTAAAGACCACACAGATGCCCAAGGACCACACAAGCAAGAGGACAACACATATGTGGAAATGTAAAACATTATTCTTGAGGCAAGTGTTTCACAGGAAAGGTAGCTGGGGAGTTCTGTGCTCAGTCAGGCAGAGGATAATGAGGATAGCAACAAGCTAGATGAATTCTTCTAATATTTCAGACCCTTCTTGGCTTATTTTGCCAGTGTTTGCAGCCTGTTCTCTCCAATTGCCCCCACAGCTTGCAAGAGACACTGCAGGGTACACTGCAGAGAGCTTGGACCTATTGCTACCACTTGGTGCTCCAGTGTGAGTCTTTCTGTTCCAGGTATTGCTGATATTCCCTCATTTGACTTCAGATACGTATGTAGTGGATGTCTTTCAGATAGTTACACCCACTGTGGTCAGAAAAAGAAAAAGTACACTGTAGTTCAGCTGTCCTAGACACCACTCTAAAGTGAACTCCAGAAACAGCCATTGATTTTCTTTGTAAGGACAGAAGTTTGGGATAACTAACAGATCCACAGATATCCATGTGATAGAACTTTGCAACTAGGCCTGGGGAAGCATCTCTGTCTCTGACCACTGTAAATGCTGTACTGAGGGTCTATGAATGATTTTTAAACTCCCTCCAGCAAGTAGGGAAGCCATAGACCTGAATGGAAAATCTGTAGACATAAATAGGAAAATTCCACTTTTAGAAGACTAATGTGTCTCATTTGTCTCATTCATGTGAAGAAGCAATGCTGCATGTGACCCAAACACATCCAGAAACAGTGGTGCAGAGGTTAAAAGTAACTACTTGTCTCTGTGGAAACTAATATCTCATTAATTGTGGGGAGGCACACTCTAGTGACACTTCACTCTGATCTTTCCCCATACTAACTTTTAAATTGCCAAATTTCAGTGTGTCTTCTGTCCATCAGGTATGAAACCAGCTGCGCTGTGCTGAGGCAGAAACAACAGTGGGTGCATCAGGTCTTCCTTGCTTGGTCTGAATGTTCAGCCAAGCAGAAAGAAGTCACTTTGACCTCAACAAGCCATATCTAGCTAAAAATAAAAGAGAATGAAAAGATATGTGCATTCTCAGGGTCTTTTCTGATACTTTTCAAGATAAGGCATCATGCACACAGATGAGCAAACACACCATATCCTGTTATATTATATCCAGGCTCTTCCTTACAGTGTTTTAATAAGGCATTGCCCTGGACATGTAACACGAAGGAGTAGGACAGATTTAAAAATAACTTCTTTTTTTGTTGTTGTTGTATAAACAAATGTCTTGTTTTTCAGTCCTAAATCAGAAGTTCAGAGTTTTTGTAGCACCCTCTAGTGAAACTAAGGAGGTTTTACTCAACTTTTCAGAAACTCCAGCCTGTTTCCTCTTTACATTTCCATTTTTATTTAATCATGATCCCCTTATAGTTTTTTAGGGCCAACAAGCTGTGGAAGAAGGTACCTATTGTGTGCACAATAGTCCTTTTTCTATCTCTTTTCGGACCACATGAAATCTCCCAGCTTTGTCAACTGCCAAGCCAAAAAACGGCAGTGCTTTCATCAAGCCTTGCTATTAATTAATTGCCTGATAGCTAGTGAACTGTGGCCCTGTGACCTGTACCTTGTTTTGAAAGAAGACACTCTGCCAACAAAGAACAGATGTGTGTTTAACAGACATGAAAAATGTTCTCATGTGCAGGCATATCTGTCGTCATTCCCACCAGGAAGTGTTACTGGTTATATTTTCTATAGGATAACATCTCTACACTCAGCTTTGTGCCAGACTCTATGCAAAATATCCTTCCTGGCCCAAAGATGTTGCTGACAAACTAAACACGGCCTGATTCCAAGCCAGTTGAAACGACATGCATCTTTTCCTAGGCTGCTCAGCCTCTTAAAACTTTCCCAGTGCCTAATTAGGATTAAAACTACTTTGTTTTCCTCATCTACTCACTCCTAGTTAAAAAATCCTGGAGGACTTTTCACCTAGCTGTGGCAATGTGCAGAATTACAAGCATTAAAAATATATATATTTCTCATACCACCTCTTCAAATAACGTTTTTTCCCAAAAAGAAATCTCCCCTTCAGAACTTTCTTTCTGAAATTTTTCATGTCACCAAGAGCTGTACATCATTGACACCAAAAATAACAAAAGATTTCTAACTCACCTGCAACTCACCTGCTTCCAACAGCAGATAAGCACATTTTTGTGACTTATGTGACTGTTGGAAAAATTGATCCTACTGTAGGAAGATAAAAACAAATTACATAATTCACTATACAAAAGTTATGATGTTATTTTATGTTCTTATGCACATCTGCTACTAAAACAATCATAAATCTAGTCATTCTCTATTATCTGAAGCCAAAGGAGTTTGTCCTTCGCTTGCATGATGGCATTCCCTCCTCCAACAGGATTTCCCCAGAGAGCTGACTGAGGTGGGCTGCACCTGCCTGCACCAGGGCTCCAAAAATTTCTGGTTTTCTGCCCTCCTGCTCTCATAAACATCGCTTCTGTCGCGTCTTCATTGCTGAACTTCTGCAGGCTGGAGCACAAAGCATCACTGGTTTATCTTTAAGTCACTCTTAATTATCCTTTGTTTTCCTTGAGAACTTCTTTTACAAAATTCCTCTTGGATAATAGCTTTGCACAGGGATAACTCATTTCATGCAGTGCAAGGGAAGGGGAGGATTCAAAGTGTCTGCTCAAAGGAGACAAAGTTTGTATTGTCACTCAGAGAGCCTTTTAGCTAACAGCTGAGCAGATCCAGAGAGTCTTGTCTGTCCTCTCCCAGGGGATGAATGCAAAACAGATGAGTTACAACTCTGAAAAGGACCTTCCAAAAATACCTGCTATAAAGATTGTAGGTTTCCTCTCAAAACTGAAAAAAAAAAAAATTGCAGAGTGACTTACAACAGCCTGACATCATCTGTGGGAAAACCAATTTGCAAAAATTGTGATTTCCACTCTAAAATATAAGGTCCTGCTTCTTGTGATATTACATTCTTGCTATAAGTATCTTACTTTTATGATTATTATTACATCATATTTTATGAAAACATTACTTTTTGGAAGTGATCCTACAGGATCTAGAATATGTTGATAAATAGTACATTAAAATACCTTAGTGATTTTATATGTAATGAGTGGGTATATTAATTGCTGCCACCCAGTGGGCTCATTTGTAGGCTTTGGCTCAACGAAGTATAATTTAATACATCGTTGTTTGGTTAAATGATTTCATCCTTTCCATCTGAAAGAGGGTGATTTATTTTCCTCTATCAGCAGCCACTAAAAATTAATGCTTTAAGCTACAAGCTTTGGTTAACTTAGAACATATTGTCCTACAAAAATCTTTTGTTTCTACTCGTAGCGTGGGAACAGCCCCATGGAAGGCAATTATACATGAGCTTTAAGATAACTATATGTGAAATTACCTGCTTTGCCCTCTGGACCTGCCTGCAAAGTCTAAGGAAAATACTTTTCTGTATTTAAATGACAAATATTCTGTCAGAACTTCTTATAGAAGTTGTTAAACATATTACACAGAGGGAATTGTTTCCTGAAAAGTGCTGGTAGTTCAGACCCTCAGGTAACTTGCACTGGGGCACTTGTGCCCTTCAAGTGAAGCACACGACAGTGTTGCCTGAAAAGGCAGCCCAAAAACTGAGACTAGTCAGGAGGAAGGGAATAGAGGTGGGTGTTTATTGGAAAGGCCTTCAAAGGTGCATTTAGGGCAGATAATGCCCCCCCAGGGGCATCACCCAAAATGGGTGACAAGTCATGAGTTCTCTACACCTTTATAGCTTTGGTCCATTTGCCTATCAGCATAAATTCACCAATTCAAACTTTGCAATTTCCCCCCTCGCTCCCCTAGCTCTCTCCTGCCCCCCCCACACACTTTAGAAGCTGGGCCTGGGCACTCTCAGTGTCCTTGAAGAGCAAGCCCAGAGAGATATTGTTGTGTCTGTCTTAGCATGAGAGGACAGCAGATAACAGGCTATTTAGCATCTCAGAGTTACACATTAGGCAATACAGAATTCAAAAAAATATAAGGGTTAAAACCTAAGGCAACAACAGCAGATGCCAAACAACCAGTTTGCAGTTTGCCTTGCTTACCTGCACTGCACTGGTGCCAGAAACAGTCCCAGACTCTCAGCCCACCTCAGGAGCTCGCCTGGATAACACAGAAGTGAATAAACTGCCTCTTAGAGCTGGGCTGCTGTGTTAACAGCATCTACAGTCTATATCAATGTTATGAATAATGAAATAAGACACAGGCAATGACAGCACATTATCGAGGAGCTGTTAAGTGCTGCATTATGATTTCATTTTAATGCTGCTCCTGGATGAGAGAACTCACATGCCTTTGCGTGAGGAGGAGGAGGAGGAGGAGGGAGAGAAGGGAAGCTGCATAATACTCTCCTTGTTGACCTGTATTTTGAATTTAGCTACCTGTTTACTTTAGAGCATGTCACTTCCAGCAGGACTGGCCATTTGGGAGAGGATAATGTTGCTCTTAATTTTTGTGCACTCAGAGGTCTTGGACTATAGAGTGGTAAAACTAGATGCCAACAGTGAAGAAAAAGATAAAACAAACTTCTTGCAAATTCCTGGGCTACCCAGACCTAATTTCTACAGTACAAGAAAGACACAGAGCTCCTGAGACAAGTCCCGTAGAGGGGTATAAAGATGGTAAGAGGACTGCATCATCTGTCTTCTGTGGAAAGGCTGAGGGAGGTGGGCTTGTTCAGCCTTTAGAAGACAGGAGTGAGAGGGAACCTTGTCAATGTCTGTGGGTATCTGAAGGGACACAGGCTCTTCTCAACCACAATAAGACAGAAGGAATGGGCAGAAACTGGAACACACAAACATGAGGAAGAACTTTCATGTGCAGTGACTGAGCACTGGAATGGGTTGTCCAGAGAGGGTGTGGAGCTTCCTTCACTGAAGATGTTTAAGAAGTGTTTGGATGCAGTCCTGTGCCATGTGCTCTGGGATGACCCTGCCTGAGCAATGGGGGTTGGACCAGATGACCCCAGTGGTGGTTCCTTCCCACCTAAATTATTCTGTAATTCCGTGATCCTGTAATCCTGCAAACCACAGCTGTCCACCACTGTGGCTGGCACAGCTGAGGCCATAAAGTGCAGGAGAGGACAGGGATAAGGTGCAGGAAAGGGCAGGGATGAGAACAAGCAGAGTCTTGACTCAAACCCAGAAGAATGTATAGGTGGCTATAAATTATATTCCAACCTTGCACTATAATAAGCAGAAAGTTGTGAAAGAAATGCACTCAACCTGAGGAGGTCCAGGTTACATTTGAACTCTCCAGCTGGGGCTTCTGTGTTAAAACCCAGTGTCCCTTTATTGACCTTAGCAAGAGTACTGCAAAATAAGGTAATGCTCTGCAGGAATAAAGATGAAAGAATTTGGCCTCAGTGCTTTAAAGAAGCTAAATAAATCTACCATAAGAAATCCAAAATATCTGAAGATTGAAGTGGAGGAAGATATTACACCCTTATATGATATTGTTTGTGCTCAAGCACAGCATGGACACAAAGGCAGAGAAAGAGATTTATTCCAGCAATGACAGTGTAACCACTTGTATGACCAAAGACACTGGGGAATAAAATCACCTTTATCGCTCATCAGTGGTAAAAAAAAACCCTTTTGCTTCCTGCATATAAAGCTCTTCAGCTTTGATGCTACAGCAAATGACCAATAAATCATATGGTAAATGTAATTTCCTCCTACTTTTTTATTATTTCTTCGTTGCCTGGATAAGCCTCAGCTGGAGGAAAAACAAAACTCTACAGAGCTTACCAGTTAGAAGTGTTACAATATTGATTTCACAGAAGGTCACAGACCCAGTTTGTGGTTTTTTCATCTATTCCCCAAACAAGATACACCACCAAAGCAACATGTGCTGGAGACCTCAGACCATTCAAGAAATATCAGAAACTGGTAAAATTGAAGCAAAAGAGAAGGGATTCAATATGTCCTACAACACAGGGAGAAGCAAAAAAAAAGTAGAAATTGTTGAGGACTTCACAGTTACTTCATCATCATCAAAATGAATCCTCTATTAAACTGAATTCCAGACTATTTGCCTCAAAACTGACATTTAATGATCTAACCATTTCATTTTTCTTATATCATGGCAGCCACATTTCATCAAAAAAAATCTGAGTCTCAGTTAGAAGCAGATCTCTTTCTTTCAAGAGAAAATGTGAGAGATAACAGTAGTGCATACTGGGAGAAGTAACTGGAGAACTAATTTGTATCCAGGACAAAAAAAAAAGTAAGGACATTGGTCATCTTACTTTTATAAATGTAAAGTGAAATAGAGTTCTGTTATCCAAGCTCTTCTTCCAAGTTCAAAACTGAGACAGATACAGACCTCTCAACTTACCTGTTGGCAATTGAACTGTATTCTATAAGCTGTCAGGTGCCTGTCCTTGCCAGAGAGATGAAAAAAAAGTCATATGTAGTTTTGATAACATTCTTTATTTCTTTTTTTTTTTTTCCCCCATAGCTCCATTCAACCCTCCCAATGATGCAGACAGCATGGTCAAATTTGATGCCTATGGAGATGGGATAGGACGATACAACGTGTTCAATTTCCAGTACACTGGAGACAGATACTCCTACGTGAAAGTTGGTCAGTGGGCAGAAACTTTGTCTCTGGAGGTAGACTCTATCCACTGGTCCAGGAGCTCTGTCCCTGTCTCCCAGTGCAGCGACCCCTGCGCTCCTAATGAGATGAAGAACATGCAGCCAGGCGATGTCTGCTGTTGGATTTGTATTCCCTGTGAAACCTATGAGTACCTGGCTGATGAATTCACTTGTGCAGACTGTGGGCCTGGAAAATGGCCCACAGCTGACCTGACTGGCTGCTATGACCTGCCGGAAGACTACATCAAGTGGGAAGATGCTTGGGCAATAGGTCCCGTTACAATTGCATGCTTGGGCTTTATTTGTACTTTCATGGTCATAGGAGTGTTCATCAAGCACAACAACACGCCCCTGGTCAAAGCCTCTGGCCGTGAGCTGTGCTACATATTGCTCTTTGGGGTCTTCCTGTCTTACAGCATGACTTTCTTCTTCATAGCCAAGCCTTCTCCAGCCATCTGCACCCTCCGCCGCCTGGGGCTCGGGAGTTCCTTTGCCGTCTGCTACTCTGCCCTTCTGACAAAAACAAACTGCATCGCCAGGATATTCGATGGTGTAAAGAACGGTGCTCAGAGGCCCAAGTTCATCAGCCCCAGCTCTCAGGTGTTCATCTGCCTGGGTCTCATTTTGGTGCAGGTGGTGGTGGTGTCCGTGTGGCTCATCTTGGAGGCGCCGGGCACCAGGCGATACACACTGCCCGAGAAGAGAGAGACTGTCATACTGAAATGCAATGTCAAAGATTCCAGTATGCTAATCTCCTTAACCTATGATGTAATCCTCGTAGTCTTATGCACTGTGTATGCCTTCAAAACCAGGAAATGTCCAGAGAACTTCAACGAAGCTAAGTTTATCGGTTTCACAATGTACACAACGTGCATCATTTGGCTGGCCTTTCTCCCTATCTTTTATGTGACATCCAGTGACTACAGAGTAAGTCTTTGGATATCTCTTTCCATAAATCATTTGCATCACTATAGAGGACATGATAACATTCACTAAAGGCTTCTTTTACTTCTTTTGTCCCCTGGATGCTTTGCAAACAAGTTCTGTTTCAATGTTACCAGATTTTGGCTTACTTCTAAGAAACGTGGTGTCATTTCAAAAAGAGCACATACAGTTAGAGTTGGAAGGGATTAATACTGTCATTCTGATTGCAAAAGAGGCACAACATATGGATTAAGTATTCATTTGGGTTCATCTGTATCTGAAGTCATAGTCCCAGCAGAAAAACCTAGTAGATCATGAGCTAGAATTAGTCATAATGAGTTATTTGGCAGAAATGAGACTTAAAATAAAATCTGAACTAACTAGTCTCCTTCTGCAAAAGAATCTGCTATTGAAACATGATATTTCCTTCCAAATTAAAAAAAAAATAAGGAAAGAATTTCAAAATTTCATATGAAACAGGGTTGTTAAAAAATCTGAGAAATGTTACATTTAAATATAGAACTTTTTATTCTTTCTGCACTGTATAAAACACATACCTCACTGAGCAGAAAATATTGGTCAGCCTTCACCAACCAACTTAAAATCATTAAACTGTTTAAATTGTCAGATAGTCAATTGTTGCAAAGCCTCAAGTTTAATAAAAGCGTATTTTGAACCGAAGCAAATTGTCTTGGAAAAAGATTCAGATCTGCTTCACTGGAAATCTCACAGTTATTATGATGTGAGAAGTGACTACGGCAGTTGGCCCTTACAACAGTTGGCAGAGAATTAGTTCAGCTTTCTGCCCAGAAGAAAGGTAGAGTACCTCAGGGGGTTATTATTGCCAATAGTGTGTACATAAAATAACAAATAAAACCATGGCGCTAATAATGTCACTTAACATACTTTTGGCGTGGCCACCCTGGAACAATATATTTAGTACTATTTTTCTCAGCTTAGGAAGGGTACTGAAAACCTCGAGAAAACAAGGCTAGATAACAAATGACGCAGTGAGACACACAGAGTGACAGTAAAAGAGCTAAATATATTTAGTCTAGACAAGAGTAAACCCATGGATATGTGATCACAGACTATAAATAATTTCAAGGCAACAAAAAGAGAGGAAGGGATTATTCAGTCTCAGGAGAAGTTAGAATAGCAAGTAATGGATTGAAGCTAATGAAGGAAAAGTTTAAAGAAGGCACTAGGGAACAGCTCTGGACACCCAAAGCAATCAGGAAGACAGACACAGAAGGAGGGAAATATCAGTGCAGACAGTCACATGAGCGGGCAGCAGAGACAGTAATGGTCAAGAGGAGCATGACTTGATTGCTCAAGCAGAATTTTACAGCCTCATCTCCTGAGTGGAGTTTTCAAAACCACTTGTAGGTATTAAATTTATATACAAGGTTCCAAATAAACGAACTCAAGTACTACCAAATCAATGGAAAATACTTTTAACAGCTTTTTGATACATTCATGACAAGGCTACACTTCTGGGGTTCCTTTAAAAAGCCCATATTTAGTTCCATGCAATGCCACATGTTGACTTTGAATCAACTTGTGCCATCCTAATGTAGTCCTATTCTGGTAGCATCACTAACAACCTTAGAAACTGCACCACTCAGCTTGGAGTGAGAGAGCTTGGAGACCACACATCTCCAAATTTGCTGAGGATACACTTGATCCCTTCATCTCTGTCATTAATGGAGATATTAAATAATACTGGTCCCAATACAGACCTCTGAAGGACACCACTTGTCACTGATGACCCTCAGGACTCTGAGCCATTGGCCACTGTCCTCTGGATGTGATTATTCAACCAATTGCTTATTCATCTAACAGTCTACCCACCAAATCCATATCTCTCTGGTTTAGAGAGAAGGATGTTGGGGGGCACCTGTCAAAGGCTTTACAGAATTCCAGATAAATGACATCTGTAGCCCTTGGTGAAGCTGTGCTGGCTGTCCTGAATCACCTCCCTGTTCTCCATGTGCCTTGGCACAACACATGGTCCAGCAGGATTTCCTCCACTCCATTTGCCAGCACAGCAGTCCAGTCTGTGAGGCCAGGTTACACACTGAACCACCAGAGTGACCTGGATTAAAAGGAACCCTCTGGAATGGAGCTATTTTTAACCCAAATCATTTAATTGATTGAGTGTATAATTATGCCAGCACAGCTGAGCTGCTCCAGGCAGCACAAGTCCTAGGAAAGCAGGGTGGGGAGGAGGGCTTTGATAGTGAAGAGAATTTACCTTGAAATGAATGAAAATAAAGGTAGCTTCATTTATTCTTGTTTCATAAGAAAACTCCTGTCTTGTCTTACCTATGCAGTGCCCAGTTCAATATCCACCTGAACTGACTGCACAGCTCTGTGGACAAAATGCAGAGAGTTGAAGGAGAATGTGCAGCTAAGGTGTTCCCTTCTCATGCAGCCTCTGTAGGATCTTCCATGTTCACTCATCCTGTGAGCTGAGCACATTTCGTGGTGCTTGCCACATCCACATTGTGTGAAGAGTGATTATTAAATGATTACATTAATTATCCTCATTGATGACAAAACACCAATTGTGCTCAGTGTATATGTAAAGAAACAATGTCCATTCCCTACTCTATTTTTCAATTTGCACCAATTTCTGACAGGGAGATATGAGAAGCATTCCAATGGAAGAAGGCTAATCCTAAAGCACTGCAGGAGTATAACTAAGGAAAAATGAGCCGTGTATGTATAATCATTCAAATTAAGCAGTAGAGTTTAAAGCAATTTAATTCAACATCTTAATTAAGGAATCTGCTTGGAAGAAAAGAATATAAACTGAAAATGAGGCAGTAAACTGGCATCTAGTTTTACTATTGAATAAAAAGGATAAAAAGATAGACAGTGCCAACCCAGCTTTGCTAACAAATGCCCTGAGGCAACTACTCTAAAATCCTGCAGCCTTATAAACAAATTCTTTCTGAGCCCAAAAACTGATGTCTCAAAATCAGGACACCTTTCAGACCCAGTCTGAAAACAGTCACCAACTATTATCATTACTCCAAATCACACCTATATTTCTGCAAGGGATTACTCACATTCTCTGATTAGGACTGAGGCTGGAGACTAAGGTCGTTTTCAGCTGGATGCTTTCCATGAGACCCCTAATGTAAACCCACATAATGTATGGTATGTGTGACTGGTTCCCACTGCAGCCAGCATTGCTCAGACAAGTGTTACAGAGGATTCTCTCACATTAGAAATCAGCAGTAGGAGAGAAAGAGAGCAGATCTATCCTTTGTGTACTAAACTGAGGGAGAACACACTCAGTCGATCTCTCCCTGATATGCAGAGACACAGGGCACCATCAGCACCAGCTCCTCACTCAAATGACCCTAGGACTGTGGAAGATAAGGATGCAATAGATCTTCAACCAGCCTGCACCCATGCAAACCCCCAGGACTGTGCTTCTTGCCAGTGCATGATAATGTTTCTAATATTCTGCATTTCAGAGCTTTCCATACTGAAACACAGTTCTTTGTGCCCACTCTCTCCTAGGTGCAAACCACCACCATGTGCATCTCTGTGAGTCTCAGTGGCTTTGTTGTGCTGGGCTGCTTGTTTGCACCCAAGGTGCACATCATCCTGTTCCAACCCCAGAAGAACGTGGTCACTCACAGACTCCATCTCAACAGGTTCAGTGTCAGTGGGACCGGCACCACCTACTCCCAGTGTAAGTAACAAAACTGCCACCTTCCTGTGGGGTTGTGGTGACTTTGGGTAAAGACAACATGGGTCATTGAACGGCAACAGAAAGATCTTTATAGGCTGAACCATGTACCCTGTGAAAGCATCACTTCCTTTGTGCCTGGAGGGCAAAACTCATTCCCCTCCCATGGGAATCAGCCCAGAGCCTGCTCTGAAGCTCACCAAAGTCAGCAGAAAGTTTTTGGCGGGCTCTGACTCCAGCCTGTTGTACAGAGCAAATAGACCCTGTGGCTCCTGTCACTCTGGCAGTGTGACAGGAACAGATTGCCTTGGAGTATTCCTGTCAGAGTGACATGCAGAAGGATCTGGGCCACAGCGCAGCATGCTCTCCATAGCTCATCACCTGCATTACAAGGAAAGGCTCCAAGTCTGCAGGAAATGCATCCAAGGGATGTCACAAACTGCATTTGTATGCAGAGCGTGATCAATACCCTTTGTTAGTGGCACAGCCTGGAGGAGCAATCAGTGTTCTCTTGCAAGGACAACCCATTTGCTCTGATTCCCTTCTTTCCTTCATCTTCACTCTCTTCATCACAAGCAGATTCAGAGCTGTGATTTTCTTTTGAGGCTATCACTCCTTTTCAGGGTAAGTAGCTCAGAGAGTTTTATGGATTTAAAAAAAAAAAAGAAAAAGTCACCTGTATATTTGTTTGGGTTTTTTCCTTTGTCTAGGTTAACTAGTCAAAGATGGCAGCACACAGCACCTCATTCACAGAGCTCTCTGGACAGCATGTCCACCCTGGAAATCTAATTGAAATTCATGCTGCAACTATAAAGAGGAAGGGAATAAGAAACAGAGGAAAGGGAGGACGGAGCAAGGCTTGCCAGCAAATTCACACTAACCTAGCCTGAGGTCTTTGAGTGTCATCTAAATTTCAAATTGGTTTGAAACGTTCGGTGCTTCAGATTTCCAAAGTAACTTGGCACCCTGCTATGTATCACATTAGCAGGGATTAGGAAGTGCAGGGATCTGAACCACCTCTGGCTCTCCCATCCCATACCACACTGCAGGAATGCCCAGGGTCCCTCAACAAGAGAGCAGCCATGTGGTTCTACATGTCCACCACCTCCTGAGAGTGAGGACTGCATCCAGTCCTGACACCAGAGGGCAAACGCTCCTGGCTCTTTTGGAAAATTTAACGAGATGACCTTATGTGCCTGAACTGCTGAACGCTACCAAAAGACCAATGAATTCCCAAGAACCCTTACATGTTTGGTCCCTTGATGAAATGGTAAATCCCATTAGATTATTTTCATTCCTTATGAATTTTGTGTAAGTAGTGTTTCCAAGTTTTTTAAATATCTCACACTATGGAATGAGCTTAGTCAGAAATTATTTTGATTCATAAATACTTTGTACTGGATTCTGGATTGCATTTTGGAATTTGATACTTTTATTCTAATGGCTGGGTAACACCTGTGTGTGTGCAAGCAGGCATGCAACTGAGACATATCCTCAGTGCACATCTTTGCATTAAAACCCACATTTTCAGGTTTGTGAATAGCTTGAGGACATTAAGAAAAACATAAAAATCCAGACTTATATTCTTTTACTACATCATTGTTTAGAAAGGTTGCTGCAGTCACTTACCTTTACTGCTTACACCTAATTGAATAAGGGCTGCTTGTCTTGTTGGACTTTTTAGACCATGGAAAGACAGGGAAATAGGGCTAAAAGGTCCATCACATACACTGGAAAAAGCCCTGTAGTTCTCATCTAGGACAATTATTTGGGAAAATAAGACTGTCTATCACAGCGCCAATATTTTCAAGATGAAAAATTTTCCCTTACTCTCATTAATGTGTAGATTATTTTAAAAAAATTTCCATTATTTTTCTTAACCGTTTAGTCATTTAAAAAACTTCAAAATAGTTGCCATCCAAACTGGTTCTAATCTATGTCTAAAATATTCCTCTCATCACTCCTAGGGCTGTCAGCTTCTTTTTGTTTTGGTCTTGATGGCATTTTCATAATTTGGAAACTTCTTAGTATGACATTGATCAAAATTAGCTCTAGGGCGTCATAGTAACTTTGAAAAGCCAGTTCTTATCCATTATCAGAGCTCTGGGGGTCAGGACTACCCAAGTTGCTCTAGCAGGCAGTGTTTTTCCTCTCTCCATTGACTCCCACCTCCCTTGCATCTCAGGGATGCCACCACCTGTTCACTCCATTGATCATGAATGCCATGAGCACAGTGGGTCATGACCAGCAAGTGACACACAAACAGTTTTTAACACAGTCCCCTGAACTGTGAAAACTGGTTAATAGCTATGAGAAAAGGTAAGTGGCACTCACGATGCTCTTGCATAATCTAAGTGTTAGCTCCAAGCTATGATAATTTTGATAGCTGTAGTCTGGACTAAAAAAAAACCCACAGATTTAAGGTGAGAGACAGGGTGTGAACCTAAGTATATGACATGCTTTGAAACATATACATCTGTACACATTTACTTGAATCTGAAAAATCCCATTTGGCAGGATGCTGCCTAAATTCTGCTGCCCCAGCAGTGTTTCCCCATTGGGAGGTTTCCCAGGTTTCCTGTTCTATGAGTTTCAGCACTCATAAAACTTCACAGAGAACTCAGGTCTGATTTAAGCACCTACATGATTCAGACTAAGCTTTTGCACCCAGATGTCCTTTATCCAAGTTATGTCTGCATGGAGAGCTGCACACAAACTCCTCCAGGTGGCCTCCAAGGAGGTCAGAAAGAGAGCTGAAGCTACTGTTTACAGACAGACTGGTAAATTTTTCCATCTGAATTTATTTTCCCAGGCCTTGCTCCAAAGCAGTCCTGATACATGGCTTTTATAGATGATTAACTCACAGCTGTCCAGATGTGAGCATGAGTAGAAGAGACAACGCTCCCAGGCACATGGTGTGATTCCTGGGGTTGTCATGTGCAGAACCAGGAATTGGACTCAATGATCCTTGTGGGTCCCTTCCAAGAAAGGATATTCTATGATTCTAAGTGGCACAGACATCAAATTCAGATCTGCCTGTTCCTGGCTCTGTTTCTGGCAAAGCCACAAGGTGACCACAGCAGTGCTGGGCTCTTGCATTGCACCTCTGGTTCTTTTCCTTGGATTATCTAAGCAAAATGAGGGACAGCCAGGAAAAGGGAGATCAAAAGCATGAATCCGAGCCAAATCACAGCTTCTGCTGATGTCACACATTTGTCCTCGGTCTCAACACAACTCAAAGTGAAGGTGAAGTGTCTCTTGCATATCCAGCAATATTTCAGGAAATGCTTTGGCTGCTGCTATAAGACACAGAGTGTAACTCAGAACCCTGCAGGGCCAGTGATTAACACTGCTGAGGTCTGTAATGAAAAGCAAGGTCTTTTTTTCTGTCTCAGGAGAGCTGAATACTTTGTGTGAACACTTTACTCCACCCAGCAGAGTTAATAACTGCATCCCAGCACTACAAGAGGTACGTGCTGTGCAGGAAGCCGGGGAACTCAAAAGGCAAGGCCACTCATTTCTCGCCTACCACCACATATTTCTGTCCAATTTTGATATCCTCCTGACCCAGTTACCATAGTATTTGAGCTATTCATGCTTGTCAGTGTGTTGGACTTCAAAAAAAGCCTGAAGCTAACAAAAGTTCTGGGTAAGTGACTGATGTTCATGGAAACAAAATGCTTTTGCCTGTAGCCATACTGCAGTAGAACAGGGATTTGAATCAGGTTTCCTGAGCAGAACTGATTTTTCTATTTTCCAACAAAAAGTAGAAATAAAAATAACAACAACGATAAAAATTCAGGTCAACGTGCTGCCATGTTATACCTAGTTAAAAATGGAATACAAAATATGATAGTTAATTTTTACAGATCACAGACATGATGCCCTGTGGTCTTTTACCTACAACAATTGCTTCCACATCTATGACCCACAACACACATCCATGTTAGGAGAGATCAAACTCCATCTACTTAATGCAGAACAGGGGCTCATTCTTGGCTCTTCTTCATATTTATCAGGAATATGTCCTGCCCTCTGAGTAGCAGCATAGTTCAATAGATGACTCTAAATTGCTTTTGTTAAAGCAGTTCTGTTTTCCATTAAATATTTATTCAATCAATGAAAGAATTATAAATACTAGCTGATTTGAAGAAAGAATAATTTGTCCTTAAAATTATACTGAGCATCTTTAAACAACCATTGTACAACTGAGAGTGTAGCCAGCACCAGATGTGGTAGATTGAGCATGCCCTTGTCAGATGCATAAATTGCTTTTTGCACTGGATGATTGAGTTTACCAAGTCATTGCTTGCCATGTGTTTTCTTTGATGAAGGCATCACATTTCTCTGGGTCACTGTTACCATTAACCTAATGTATCCTTCAAAAAATAGCTTTATGGACCCATGAGCAGAGATGTCACAGAGTATCTGCAAACACTTTCCTGATGCCCAATGGATAATTTTAACAAAGATGAACAAAACAGTTTGCTTTTAAATTAGAATCACAAGACTCTAGCAGAATAGGGTAACATATTCTATGGTCAAAATACAAATACATTTAGAAGCAGATTGTGAAATTCAGATTCAATTGTCACCTAATATTACTGAAGCAATGAAAAACTGGTATATAAAATGTTATACAAGGTAAATAAGTTTATCAGAATGTGGTTCTCACCTCTGGATGCATATTGAATCCTGACCCAGAGGCCCTAGAAATGAAGCATATTACAGACAGAAATTATTCTAGGATTAGGTGAGAAATAATCTTGCTTTTAAATTCAGTTATTAAAAAATTTCTTCACTTCATCTAATATGTTCTTAGTATTATTTTTATTAATTAAAAGGTAGATCAACACAGAATTCTAATATGCAGAGGTGGATTATCTCCTGGTTTTAAAACTACATGTATTTTCTTCACAAATGTCGACTCTAATTACATGAAAGCTCAAAGGATCAAACCTTAGCATTTCTTGCCAAAAAAAAAATACAAAAAAATCCAAAGGTTCCCTTTTTATTCCACTGACATATATCAGCACCACTCTAGCTACATTAATGCACACTACCATGCAAAGTGCTATAAAGTGAGACCCAGTGGCACAGAATCATAAAAAAAAATAAAAAATTTATTCCAACACTTCTTGGAGAAGCAAAATCACCCTATGTGCTCTCAGTGGTCAGCACAGTGAAATGAGCTTTCTTCAGAGGATGCTTCAGCCTCAGGTCCGAGCTGCCGTGTGGAGGAGCGAGCAGCACCCGCATCCGTCCCACTGCTGCCACGGGCACGGGCAGAGGCTTTTCACTGGGCACTGGTTAAATTGGGTGGGATGGTGCAGACCAACACACATTCTAATCCTGTGTGCTGTCACTTTTTGCTCTCCTGAAGTCAGTGATTTTCTCTCTCTTTCAGCATCTGCCAGTATGTACGTGCCAACCGTGTGCAACGGGAGGGAAGTGCTGGACTCCACCACTTCGTCTCTGTGATTGTGGCTTGTGGGTCAGTTCTTGAGTTTTTAGACTGTTAGGCAAAATTTTGCACATGTTGTGCACTCCGGAAAACACCAGAAAACAAAAGAAATCAAAGCAAAATTAGTACCTTTTTTTAGAAACAGTGTAATAAATTATTTTTGAGGATTGTACAGTATATAGTGACGTTCTGGAACTTTTTAGACTGATTTTAGCCCTTCTGTTGTTAATGGTGGTAAGGGACATGTAAATAACCATGGTTCACAACGTGCATAGTCCTGCAGTAAGGGAGTGATTTGTTGCAAGCACAGTTGCAATGTTAGGTGACTTCTTTCCTACGAATTTTTTTTGTAGCTCCTTGTTGTAATTAACTTAGACTGCATTTCTATGTTGTATATTACAGTTACCTTATGTGTAACAGATTGGTTTTCTCAGCACAAAACTGCAGTATTAATGTAAAGGCACCGATAATAAAAAGATAAAAGTTTTTCAGCATGGTTTCATTTTTGTTTCTTCCTCTCTCAAGGTCATTACATTTTCCTAGAGAGCAGGTTAGGTAAAAAGGATAAAAAAGTCTGGAGTGTGTGTACACAGGTATTTGTGTATTGGTCTGTGTATGTGTTATAAAATCCGTATCACATATCTGCTTATGATTAATACTTTTTCAGAGTCAAACAGAAATTCCCTCTTCTTAAACCCTCCCCTCCATGTTATTAAAGCATCTCAGTTTCTTTTTTTGTTATTAAAATGTAGGGTAATTTTCAAAAGTGGAAAAGTCTAATTGCATCTCAATGAGATATTAGCAAAAATATTTTGGCTGCTGGTTGACTCATTTGGCACAACTAAATGCTGTCCTGCACACAATAGATTGGTAGCATCTAAAAACAAAGAGGTTTTAGATTAGGTTGGAAGAAAATCTGTCAGAAAATTAGCTAAGACTGTTTAGTATCTCCAGCCAAAACAAAGCTGGTTCACTTTGTCTGCATCAACAGGGCTGTGAAAGGTAATTGGAGCACCACAGAGATCAGAAAGTCAAAAAAGAGAAATGCAGGAGATATTTACACACTCTCTGGGGTGACCTTTGCATTCAAACCAAATGCTCCAGGACACACATACCACCTACTCACACAATTGCAAAATACCTTAAAAGTCTGGCTTTCAAAACTGCACTCTTAAGGCTGCCCTCACTCTATTGAAACAATCTGAAATCCTCCCTTCTGCCAGGTCCAAAAAGTCATTAAGGAAACAAACACACCTTTGATTAATGTCTCTGAGCATATTTACCTAAGGGCTTGTTCCCATTGATCTCATTCCAGCTGAGGTCAATAGCAAAATTCTCATTGACTTCAAAGGCAACACCACGGAGGCTGGAGAGTCACAGACCCTCTAGGTACACACTGTGGGATGGACCTGTTCTCTGGAGGCCAATTCCCCTGCCCTTGCAGATGTTTTCACACGTATCTGGAAAGCTGCACAGATCTACAAGTCCTTTAGGGCTGAACCAGCAAAGAAAGGACCTGTTCTTTGGAATGCAAAAATTACAGATGGAGGTTTTTATAATTCCTACTCATAGATGGATGCCCCGATTTTCTAAACATCCACGTGTCCACTAGCACAGACTTCTTACGCCAGCACTTCTTGTGACTGGCTGCACAGGCAGTCATTTAAGCATCACGGAGCTGTGCAGTGCAGAAAGCGCTGTGACCTTCCCCAAAACAGGCACAGCTCATCCCACACCACCTGCAGGGCTCTGCACTCAGCTTTTCTTCCTCCACACCCTCCGGCACGCCCGATGTTTCAGGTTTGTTTCCCACCTTGACCCAGGCACAGGGTCCGGTTCTGCCAGGCTGGGAGCCTTGCTCTCCACATCAGGATTCCTTAAAGCGCCTCAGGTGGGGCAGCTGCACTCATTCCACTTTGGTGGACTCCTTTGTGGATTAAGAGGCTGTTCACAGTGTGACAAAAGATCAGAATATCTGGTCATAGTGCTGATGTCTCATTTTTATGGAGTTCTTAAAAATGCCTATGCCAATGAGTTTCTTCTCAATTTTTATGGAAAAGCCACAATCAGGGTCAAATGCACCTCATCTAACACTCATTGTTTACAAGGGCTAAGTAAATAGCTGCTTCTGTGATTGTCAACCCTTTCTTCCTTTGTACTCAGAGGAGGGAAGCAGGCGTAATTCCCCTGGCTTATCTCAGACAGACGCTTCAGGCAGGGATGAATCTCTCCAAATAAAGGCTAGGACAGCTTGTTCCAATCACAGAATTTGCACTAAAAATGAAGGCATGAAGTCAGATAAATTCCAACACCAGAATCTAAATTGACATTACTGAAGTTAATTTCTAGCAGGTGAGGATCTCACTGTGCTGGAGTTTCATTCATTTCCAAAGCACTATTGAGAAACCGACCCAATGTCTGTGTCTGAACAGGTGCTGTAAATACTTACTTGTCTTGAAAGACATTTGCATGTGGGGTTTTCATACAAAAAAAAAAAAAAACAACAACCAAAACATGTGGAGCTCTGGAGTTCCAGCCCCACCAAATGCTCCTGACAGTCTTGTACTTTATTTGGCTTTGTCTTGAAAGCTTTTCACTGTTTTGCATTGGATGTGCAGAGATGCACATTATCTGGTATTGCCTGATGGTTCAAGTAATCCAGTTTCAAAACACAACAGAACAGAAATGGAAAATGTCAAAGCAGAGGCTTTCCACACCATACTGTCATGAAAACCTCTTGAGAAATTGCATTTTTAAAATTCTTTATTCTTTGCTGTTGTCTCACATAATTATTTTAGTTTCTCTATTTAAAACAGCTGTAGTTTTTGTTCCCATTTGTTTAAAACTTAGGCCTATCTCATCTCTTTATTGCTGCCATCATATAAAAAGATTTGAGCAACTGACCTCAAGCAGAGTGGGTCCTGTCACAGTTCCTCGATGGTGATCCTTGAGAGCCATCCCACTGCTCTGAGCCCTGCACACCCAGGAGGGAAATGCTGAAAGCAGAGGAAACGCTGTGGATGAGAGCAAGGCTTAACCCAGCATCTACAGTGCCTTACTGGAGCTGAAGAAAACTTCAGTTTTTTATTCAGAAGCCCTAACTTCCGAGTACCTTGGCTCTCTGAAAAAAATCACAAGTGCAGAAAGGTTTGTGAAAAAGTCATCACTTTTTATTTATTGGCAGAATAGAAAAATAAGACTCAAAAAATTATTGCAGGTCAACCTGAAATAAACAGGGTTTGTGGGGGTTTTTGTCTTTGTTTGTGGGTTTGGGTGTGGTGTTTGGTTTTTCGCTTTGGTTCTTTTGAGGAGAGATATTTATTAAGTCTTTAATGAAGTTTAAAAGTAAAACCAAAATCTACTGTGGAAAACCAAAACATTTTATTTTGTCTCCAAGCAATTGTTTTTCCTTAATTAATTGAATACAGCTGTTTTCACTCATAGCCAAACCAATTTTAAATTTTTTTTTCAACTTGAAAAATCAAAACCCATTTAAAAAAATATGTTCTACCTGAATTGAACAAATTCCAAAAATCGCAAAAAAAAAAAAGTCCAAAATACTCTGACTCTACCCAGGAATTTCAGCTCTGGTTAAAGAGATTTCAACTGCAGTCCTTCACCCAATTAGTAAAATTAGAGTAAGGGAGACTAAAACAAAGCCTTAACTCATCACCAAATGCCGTCTGATGCCTGTGATGCCATTGCCTGCTCATTAACGCCCGCAGTCTGCAAGACAAAAGGCTGAAGTGGTTTATCCAGAGCCACCTCAAAGCTTCCCAGCAACACCAACACAGCAAAACTGAGCTTTGTCACCGCAAGAAGAAAAGGCCAGGGCCAGGTTTTTCAAGAGGAAGGGGATGGGGTAGCAAATACACATCACACAACCCTGCTGTGGCTTTCAGGCGCTGTTACAGCCCCAGCCTCACAGTACCTGGGACCTTAGGGAATTCTCCCTGAGGTCCCACTCTACAGATCCAGAGGAATAACCAAAACACAACGGCAGCTTCTGATAACTCAATTCTTGTGTATCCCTCATTTCTGCTCACGTATTCCATGTGGGCACATCCAGCCAGGTGACAGGGGAGTCACTGTCCATTGTGATACACACTGCACACTCCAGGATGAGCCCAACTTCCTTCTATTTCTATTCCTATCTCCTCACATCTTACCAAAGCAGCAGAGTTCACAAGTCTTCAACAAGAAATAAAAACAAAGGGATTCAATGAAAGTAGCACACAAGGGGAAAGACTAAGAGAAAACACCACCAAAGACGGGCAGAACTTCACAAGAGCTCTCTTGAGGTTATCTCTGAGGAGAGCAGGCTCTGGGGAGACCTCACTGCAGCCTCTTGATAAAGAATTGACTTTTTACACAGGCAGATAGTGATAGAACAAGTGGGAGTGGTTTTAAACTAAAACAGGGTATTTAGACTACATGCTAGGAGTAAATACTTTATTGTGAGGGTGGTGAGGCACTGGAATGCATTTCCCCGGGGAAATTGTGGATGCCTCATCCCTGGAATTGCTCAAGGTCAGGCTGGATGAGCAACCTGGTCCAGTGAAAAGTGTCCCTGCTCATGGCAGGGGGGTTGGAAGGAAAAGATCTTTGAGTTCCCTTCCAATCCAAAACATTCTGTGTTTCTGTGCTCATTCCCTGTTACATTATCTAAAATAGCTGTTTAACTCCTCTATGCTTCATTATACGGACCGAGTAGCAGCATTCCGTGCTGAGGAGGAAATGTCATCCCGCTGGTGTGTCAGCACCAACTGTGGCTGCTCCTGTTCTCACACTGCAGCATCTGTCTTGGCCACTGCCAGGGTAGAGTCAACAACCACTGGCTCCTACAGGCTGACATCTGCTGCTATCTGGTTATAATAAAGTGTCTTGATTTTATGGATACTACTGGCTTTGGAAGGACAAAATCTGCAAACTTTCCCCTGTATTAACAAAGAATCCCAGAACCTCTTTTTCAAAGGCAAATAGGCAAATCCTTTCTTTGAACAAAGATGACAGATCATTGAAGACACTCAGTAATTTCCTACTGTGGCTCGAAGGCACTTAATTTTCCCCAAACCTTAATCAATTGTATTCTATATTACAAACACCAACCAACATAATCAGAGCCAAGCTAGAACACATTCTTTGTGCATTCCCCCCTAGCAAGCACCGTCAAAGCTGAGACAATAATGTTCTGCTAATTTGCCGATAATTTATACAGACACCACTAAAATGTGCTTAATCCTCAAAGAGATTCAGTTGTTTGACTCCAGATTTCAAAGAAAAGCATGCAAATGCAGCAATAAAATGCATTCCGTTTAATCAAGTGAACACATAACAGACTGATTCACATTGTTTTATGGCATCAAATAACAGTTTCTGATGTGATTCCATGTGGAAGAAAAGGGGGGGGTTGCTGTAAGTATATTTTGGCAGAGCACTGGAAGAGGTCACAGACAGCTGATTTCCTAATGAAATGTTAAAGGCTTCCAAAATTTGTCTTTTATGGGAAAACGGAAACTTCCCCTCTACTACATCTTTAACAGAAAGGAGCAGCAGAAGTCAGCTCAAATATGTCAGTTTACACTTGCTCAATTGTTGGAAAATGCAGTTTTCTTATTTTAAGGTAAATAAAGTCTACAGTATTGGTTTGCATCCCACTATGTTAGCACTGCATTAGATACACCATTAGATTGCCTGGGAGAAGGTTCAACAATACCACAACAAACCATTTGGAAGCAAAGCTGAGAAGAGTCATTCAGCAAAGTCTGTCACAGCTGTCAAAAAAGATTCCATTCCATTTTATTTGGAAAATATAATGGAAAGAGAAGGGAACCAAATTAAACCTGTGTGGTATTAAGTCAAATTAAATATGGTTCATAAAAATTAAGGCATTTTTGCATTACAGGGATATGGGTCCAGTGATGAGAAAAGAAACAGTGCTCTAGAGAATGAACTGCAATTATGGAGAAAACATGGGGAGAGAAGGGAAAAAATTAAAGGAAATGTAGACAGATGTAATTTGATGGCAGTGAAAAGCTCTACCTATCACTGCAGATCTGCAATGTTCAGGAAAGACTGCAGTGCCATCAAACATCTCAAGTCCAAAATTTCAAATATATTTTTACTTTATTTTATGAATGTCCATCAGATATATATCTTTGATGCTACAACACACTAGTTGAATAAAAATCAACAACATAAAAACCCTCATCATAAAAGATCCAAGAAGTGAAATCCCAAAGCCATAACCATTTACTCTGTGAGCATATCATCTTTGACAATCATATATAAATGACATCATGACAACAAATACAATGTACAATAATAAGTGTGCAATGGTACAAAATATACAAAAAGGAATGTGTATTTAATATACATTCAACATTACTCCATAAAAATCTTTGTTGGGAAAGTGAAGTGCCTTTTTAAGACCAACAGAAAATGTACACCACTTCAGCCAAGATGCCTGAAGGATCTCGCATCAAAAGAGTAAAGCCTGTGTTCTTTGACTGGAACTATAAAATAACTGAGCTCAATCTTCCCTAATGACAAAAAAAATCTAAACTTCATAAAATTTTTGTCCACATCTATAGTATAATAAAATATTTAGAGTGCAGAAAATTCGGATAATTAAATTTTAGTTAAAAGTGGGCCCTCTTTCATTGATAGATCTAGCTCAGTCATATAAAATCAAAAATCTATATTCCTTATAGTAAAAAGACCGTTTCTGCCCATGAGTCTTTTCTGGTTTTGATGCATTCCACAATTCACATAAAATTGCTCTAATGGAAACATGAGTCTGACCAGAGGTCAATACAGGAATCGCTCCTCATTTTCTCCTGGCTCTATACAATAATTTTGTATAATTCACATAATTTTACTCAAGTATTTTTTGCCTAAGTTTCAGATTCCTTTGAGTTCAATGGGAATTTCAGGAAATTATTACTGTGGATATTATGAAGATCACATGCTTCTAATGAGGCTGATTTTATGAAAAAGTCCACCTAGCCTCCAGTTTGCAAGGCACTGCTTTGTGCCTTTCCTCCAGAGCTGGTACTTGCATTGACACAGACATCATGAAGATGCTGTGCAAGGACATAACCTGTGCTCAGCTCTGCTGGACATCCATCCATCTGTCCTTCTTCCCAGCTTGGGTCAAGGAATAAAGGTGGCTGAATATTTCTAATAAGCCTCCCGAGTGACAAAGCTGATCCCTGATTCCCAACAGTAGAGATTCGTGCTGCACCTCCAGAGCTCAGGCTTTGCTGGTTCCCAGCCCAGGGAAAGGTGACACATCTGCAGCCCAAGGGAGGACATGGAATCTGCCAAAGACCTCTCCTGGAAGGACAAGCTTCCACAGACAGGGACAAGGGCAAACTGCACTGTAGGTACCACTTTATTTCTCTTTGTAGAGTTTGGACCTGCTACTGCTTAGAAGCTCATGGGCCCAGACCTACAACTCACACAACAGCAGTTACCACATTTAAATTGAATAGCACTGGGTTTTAGCCCAACCCATGACAGGCATCAGAATGGCTTCAGTTTGCAGGTGCAACACCATTCATCTTGTATTACAGGTCAACACAGCCCATCCAGACCTTCAAAGCACTCAAATGGAAAGTATTTTCCCAAGTTCAAAACTCACCTGAGGCTCATTCCGAGTACCATTCACAATTTTGATTTCAAGAGAGACTCATAGTTGTGCTAGTAACCAAAAACACACAACCTTTGCAGAAGGTTGCAGGCCTCTCTGAAAATAATTTCTTAGGAATTTGAGTAGAAGGAGTAAGAAGAAAATGAAAGGTACCTATAAACCATATGGCATGCCTGAGTGATGCCCAGGTGAATGCAAAAAATTCATGTTATTTGCAGTATGTATATCTCTTCCTGAGTTGAATTTCATTCCCAGTATGGAATCCAAGTGTCTGCTTTCTTTTTTTTTTTGGCAAGGTACTCAATCATATGGTAAGGCAATCCAATTTTCCGGTTTGCTTCCTGTCTTCTTTCCTCCTAAATGGCCAAGCATTTCTCACCAAGATCACCACTACAAGGTGTGCCAGAATATGTTTAAAATATGGTCCTGTAAAAATAGAAATTAGGTTTGTTTCTTTGAAGGCAGCATTAATTCTTCATATATTCTGGGATCTTGAAGATTTCAGCTGAACAGATTCAAAATTATCTTCCTTTTCCTGCAATGGAAAAGACAGGTTCCCATGAACTGGGATTTCTCAAATTGTCTTATCACAGTCACTTCTTCTCTCAATATCCTTTGCCAAAAACTTCACTTTATTTTTACCACAGTCATTAAGTGCACAGTTCAACTCTTTAATATTTAATAACATTACTGACTCTAAAAATTTGCAAAATCAATAAAATTTGCATTTCATATTCATACTATAGGACAGGTAGTAAGAGCTGGGAAATTGCAAGATAAGCATCTGTATGGTTATCACTTATTCACGTGTTTCCTACAATAAATAAAATGTTTGAAGCCAACTCTGTGAATGTGAACACCACTGCTTTGCTCCTGGATTCTAATCTCAACTCTTCTTCTGGGAGACCCACAGGACAAAAAAGAGTCTACAAATCATCTGCCATCTTACAAATCAGGACTAGAGGGTTGAGTTTTCTCTGTTTTCATTTGCTGGGTGCCAGCCCAGGCCACTTGGCCAGCAGGCATCTGGGTGAGTGAGAAATGTGGACATATACATCCAAATAGTCTGGAAACCCTCTCAAACCACCTTCATAATCTGATTTTTAAAGCCACCTCGCTCAGATCAGGACAGCCTGGTGCAGACATGAGAAAGAAGGGGAGAAACTGTCCTTTGCTAGTCTAGTGCAGAGCATGTGTGTTCTGAAGAACTTGGTATTGTTGTGCTGGAGACAGCAGATGCAACCAGGACAACCTCCGATCCCAAACAGGTTTTTCATTCTTAGGCTTCTATCTTCTCATTAAAAATAAGTCATCCCTTTCTGCATTACAATCCCTTGGGTACTCAAACCCACTGATGTGACATGCTGGCAGGAATGCTCTTGCCTGAAACTTGAGCACACAGTTAGGATACTGCAGATTTTTTTCCTCTCTCATTTACATCTCTCCTTTTCCTCCCGTTTTCCTCCATATATTTTTTTCCATATTTGACATGCATATGTACCAGGACATGAACTTTCTCATCTTATGCATAAATGGAAAGTGATGCCTATAATATTTGTTTTCAGTAAATATATATTCAATTCAAGTTATGTGCAGGGATACAGGACACAGAGCTGAGTAAGCTAATGAGGTACTGGAAGTTGAGTTTGACAGCTATTGTTATCTGGCAGTAAAAAAAGGAACAAGCTTAGAAATATCTGACAGGCTTGTTGAAAAAGGAGAGAATACTCAGGAAGCCTGCTACAGTGGATAGAGGAACATTAAAAAACCCAAAGTAGGCATTCAAGTTGTCTGAATACTGAATTACTAAAGCTTACTTTGAGAAGAAAAAAATCCCCACTCCTCACAGAATCACAGAATGGTTTGGGTTGGAAGGGACCTTAAGGACCAGAATGGAATCAACTTCTACTTTTGCAACATCACCAGAAAATCTGATGTGATTTGATTTTATTTACATTTTCAATATTCTCAATATTGAATTAAGAATTAATATTGAATTTCTGCCCCTTTCCACAAGGAACAATATTGATTTTTCAGGACAAATAGTCAGGCTGGGGTCAAGGGAAAGGTCTGCATATTATCTGTGCAATGGTAACTTCTCCCCAGAGATATCTGGGGAACAGGCAGTGTGGCAAGAGGACACCAGTATAATAAAAAAAGTAAAAGAATGGAGAGAAGGATAGGGACAAAGAAAGGCAGCACACAAGTTTTAATTACATTGCACTTAATCACAGAATGAAAAAAAAAAGGAAGACAAGAAAAAAATCTCAAAATTCAACATTCTGAAATATTCTTTGAACAATAAACAAGAGTGTGATATTTTAAAAATAATTTTTATTATGATCTTTCAAGACACCTTCCTATGAAGGTTCTTCCTTTTAAGAATCTTTCTAAGAAACTCACTTCAACAAAACTGTTTGAAAGGGAAAATGTCATTCACCTTTATCCTGATCGTAACAGATGCCCCAGCTGGACTCCCTTAAAGAAAACACTACGCTTCCCATAGCACAGATTTCAAGGCATTTGGGACAAAGAGCAAAGTGCTTTTGGGATTTACCATTATGAGCCTCTGCTGCTGCTCTCAGAAACGTTCAAAGGACACCACAGACTCTCGTGCTATCAATTCAGACATGCAACAATCCACGTCATGTGCTGCAGGAAAAAATGCTTTTGGTATCACCTCACACTGAAACAGAGGAGGCTGCTGTACTGGGCACCAGGCTGAAATGATGCCTCCCCTTCAGCTGACCCCTACTCACAATTATGGTTCTCCAGTCAGCCACGGAGCCAGCCCAGGTCAGCTGCAGCCAGCTGCCTGCTGGCTCTGTTGCCAATGTTAATTTTTTGTATCTCTGTTAGTGCTGTTTGCCTTAGCAATGGAGGTGCCTGGGAGGACTGTGGTCCAGAGGTTTTCTCTGCCATTAACTGCTCTTCTCAGGTGTTACCCTTGCAATAAAAAATACTACTGAGATCTCTCTGTGGAGGGAGGAGCATTTACCCAAAACCCTGCAACATTTCTTAACTTATCCAGACTGTGGATTTCAGCAGATCACTATGGACTGGGTGAACTGTGTGTGGGAGGCTGCACCACTGTGCAAATTAGCATCAAAGACTCATCACATCCAGGCATAAACAAAGGTAATTATTATTGTTAGTATTAATATTGGTAATACTACTCACCTTCGTTGCCAAGGACTTGAGCTTCCCCAGCAGTGACTGCTTATTTGAATATACTATTTCCTCTTCATTATCTTCTCCTTCCATTATAGCACAGCTGTCAGCAGCTGGCAGCTCACACTCTTTTGAGTTCGTTGTCATCACTAATTTGGAATATTTATACTCCAGCCTAAAGATATAAAGCCACACAGAAATAGAATTTTTCACAAATGGCCTATACTCAGGGTTTTTGTAATTCAGATTATCTGCAGTTCTCCCACATAGTTACCTCTGAGGTATTTAGTGGCAGTTAGATACTTTTCAATCATTCAAGATATGTAACCAAACTAGTATTAATAATATACCAAGCTCTTGCTCTTCAGATTAGTCCTCTGTCCTTATAAAAGAACCATATTTTCCCAAAAGACAACAAATAGGTTGAGAAGGCTTCCTGCATGAAAAAGTACAACCTGTGTGCTGGCTCAGGCAACAACCAAAATAGAACTAAGCAATAGGGTCAAGAGCCTTATTTTAACCCAGCTAAAAGGGACTAATTAGACTAAAGACATCCTTTTGGTCTTTAGACCTTGAGAAAGACATGTTGCTTCAGAACCTAAAGTCAGCTTCAAACTCTCAAGGGTCAAAAAGAGAGTTCCTACTGGAAAATTTTGCTATAATAAATTACTCTGGATTTTCTAGACTTTCCTCACCAGAATTTTTCATAGGCATTGTTGTCAGAATAAAAATGAACTTGGTATATAAATGGATTGGTCCAACATGGAACTTCTCTTCAACACTGTCATAAGGTCAGATCCAGGAAAAGTCTTTCTGTTCACAGCATCAAGCTTTTAGCTTACTTTTATATGGAACACAATTTGCAGGACTTACTTCTGGTTCTTCTTCCAAAAATAGCATGTCAAGGCTATGAGCAGAACAGCTGTGAAAGCACCAACACCAGCTCCAACTTTAAGCCAAAAATCCACTGTTTCACAAGTGCTGGTCCTTTTTTCTGGTAAGGGAACTCCTTTAATGCAATGCTTTGGCTCATTCCATACATACAAGGTTTCCTTTCAAACAGAAAACACCAAAAAGTGAGCTGCTTGTAGGAAAAGAGCAAAATATTTACAGTTGGAGAAAACAAGCTGTTCTAGGTAGAAAGGTTAGATAACTTTTCAATGAAAGCAAACCAAAACACATCCTTCAGCTCTTCAGACTCTAGGTGAAGTTATGTTGTCTAATCAGTCATCCCCTTGGTTGTGTCTGCAGGCCCAGGCATGGCAAAAGGATTTCCTCTTCATTAGCTCTCCATGTGACACAGCATGGCTTGGACAGCTACTGGGAATGAGCTGAGCCTGCACTGGAATTGTTGATCAACAGGACAGCTTGAACCTGTGGAAGGACTTCCTAATATTGGACTAGCGAAGGCAGCAGCAAAAACATTGCAAGCCAGGCAGGATTAACTCATGAGCTGAAATTTGGAATACTTTCCTAGCCTGCCCCTGATGTTCACGGCTATTAAAGAACTGAAGTTGTCTGGGCACTCATCCTTCACAAATAACTTTCCTACATGCATGAGAGCATAGAGAGTTCACATCCTCACCCACACAGTTGGTCAGGTCTCCTCCAGGAACCACGCTGCCATTGGCACAAACATTCCTGAGTCTCAACACAGCTCCACTTTGGCTTGCACCCAAGCCAGCTCAGAGCCTGGACTGAGATCTTCCAACCCTACCTGCACTTACATATCAGTTTGCACACCAAATTTCAACAAGAGTGCAGGTTATACCCAAATGAGCCCATTTGCCTGGGAGACACAGGTGCTGTACCTGGAATCCTTTCTTGCAGGCTCCCTCAATCTCGTGGTAGTCTTGCTCCGTACAGAGAGGACAAGCTTCTGCACTTTCCCACACAAAGTAGAAAGTGCATCCATCACAGGTGCCCGCAGGGCAGGAGCTAGGAGGAAAGCAAAGCTGAGTAATCAGTGATAAAACAAACTCTGGGGTTTGCATCCTCACTCCACATTCTGCTGCTGAAGACTGAGAATGGGAAGCAGGAGAAACAGGTAAACATCCATCAAGCCAGCAGATGGAAAAATCTGGGGGGAGAATTTTCCCCATTTGTAAAATGCTTTCTCAAGTGAAAACAGATGTTGAGCTGTCAAAGATTTAAAATAACAATTCAGTTCCTGGCAGTGAGTGTTACTCATGCACCTCCAATGAGAGGGAGAGGGGAGAGGAACTACACACCTCTATCACTGCTCTCCTGCACTGGGTGACTGTTCCACAGGAATGCTGCTATCTGCTTCCTGCCATTGTTCTAATGATGTCTGGGTGATTTAGTCCATATGCAATGAACTTGTCCTGTCATGGTTAATTACTAGAAGGATGTTCACAAGTTAATGAAGAGATAACAGCTTCTCCTACTCTAATGGCCTGTTTTGTATTCAGCCTGCAGAAGACAGTTCTACTGGCAATAGCAGGACACTCACATAGCTTTTGTTACTGCCAATCACATCAGGTCTAACAGCAGCAATGGCCAAAAGTCTAGGCAAGAAGCTCAGTCGTATAAATATGAAATAAATTCATACAGAAAAATTGATTTAAAGTTGTGTTGGTGTATATCATTTGGAAACCTCAAATTCTGATCTGAAGCACCGAAAAATCCCCAGCCTTAAAAGCCCATCCTGATTTGAATACCTGACAACTGTCCTCTCTGAATTATAGAGCATTTTTTTCAACCTACATGGCAAGAGCACTGACAGACCTTTCTCCTCAACTGCTTTCATCTTATATTGTAGCTTCATGTGATACTAAACACCACCTGTGGAAGATCAAGGCGTTACATGCCACATTATGTGACATATATCTGATACCTCACTGGGTGAGAACAGCTGACTGCTGAGCTAATCAAAGGGGGATAGGAAAGGAGAAGTCAACACAAACTGAGATAAGGTACATGTCAGCTGTGTGCCATTTCTATCCATGCTGACACCTTTAAAAGCAAGGTAGGTTGTTCCTCCCTCACTACTGGTGCTTTATCACAGTTCACATCATGTTTAACACGTGGTACTGGAAGAACAACTGCAGCATTTTCACACAGCAACATAATTTGTAGGGCGTCAGGTCCCTGACAGAAACTGGGGTATCTCCAAAGATATTCAAATATCAATCACTCATCCATCACCTGTGAAGTAAATTCCTCCAAAGAGGAGGGTTATTAGAGTTGAGGGGAAGTTCTGAAGAATCACAGGTTGTTTGCTGAAGACTAACAGAATTGATTCTTTCACTGTTTTTTTTTCTCTCTGCAATTTTTCAGTTATGATTATGCTTGAAGTTATGCTTATGCAGGCATAAAAGGACTTTTGAAGAAAGAAGCTTTTTAAAGTCCCTTGAATCAGAGTGAAGAGAAAAAAAGGTCAGGCAAATTAAACACAACTGGTATCAGGCGGCCAGGATACAAACTGAAGTGATGAGACACATACATAAATGCATCTCAGAGTTGAACTAGACAGACAGGGCTCACACAAGCATTGCAATAGCAGAATTATAGTTCCTAGGACACGTTGCTCTTTTCCAGAAAAATAATTTCATCCGCAGCCACTGATGTAGTTCAAGGGAGAAAAACTGCCTCTCAAAGCCCCGACCAGGCAGCTCTAAACAGGAGGCCAAAGATTCAAACAAGGAATTGAAATAAAGGAGAAGTGAAGACAAGAAAACATCAATGCATTTTCTTTTGCCTTTAAGCTCAGAACAACCTCTCACACAGCCTGAACACAGATCAGCTGCTCTGTTGGGAGGTGACAGACACCGAGGAGAAACAAGTGAGACCTGCGGCGTGACTGAGGAGGGAGAGAGCACTCCTCGTTGCTATTAACTATAAAATTACTGATGAGTTTTGTAAAGATTACCTGAGGAGCAAAGGCTTTTTGGCACTGCTAGGATACAAAGACTGAAATACCTGGGCACAGAAAGCTTTCCTTGGTCTGGTTTGTTGGGGTTGCATCTCATAGTCACAACAGTCGCACGGCCGTTTTCACAGGAAGTTGTTGCTGTTGAAGACCTAATGTCAAACAAGAGGAGAAAACAAACATATTTCCACCACTTTAAATAGACATTGCTCTTTCATAGGTCTCTATGCATCCTTGTAGCTGCAATACTAACAAAATACCCTTTACCACAATACTTTTGACTTTGTCAGCTGAAAAGTTTGAAAAAAAAAATAAACAAAAGGAGCAACAGAAGCAGAGTAGCCTTCACCAGTGCATTTAAATCCCAAAGTGCTCTGAGATGCCACTCAGGCAACTGCTCTGGTTTTCCAGCTAGTTTGAAATCTACTGACTCAAGGAGTAAATTTTCCCACAAAACAGAACAGAACAATTGAAAAAGAGAATTGCAGGTGCTGTGGTTGGTGTGTTACTCTGCTGGAGCCTTTATGATGGCTCAGTCCTGGCCTAGCAAGATGAGAACCACACGGTCCTAAAACAGCACTGGGCAAAGGGGATTTAAAAAATGGACCTTATTCCAGCATGATAAACACTGTAAGCCAAGTTCAAAATATGCTCAAAGTAGGGCACTGGTGCAGGGTTCAGACTGCAGAATCTGGCACATAATTTAAGTATCCAGATAAGCATAAGGTGCTGATATCCCAAGTCCTATAGTCCATTAAGTCCAGCTTAGAAACACAGTTGCCATGAAGACACCAGCATGCAGACATCTGAACTGAGATGATCTCTGAGCTACTTCCTACCCAAGCTGGGGCACTCACTTCTATGGAGAAGAGTGAAGAACAGGAAAAGCATGCCAGTAACTGTGCATGTTGAAACACTTATTTTATATCTTGATTACTTCTTTTTTGTAGCATCAAAGTAAATACAAATGAAAATGAAAGAAAGAATACAACCAGAAGTGGATATTTTGAAGCCATACATGAGAAAACACAGAAAGTAACAGGACACTGGATGCCATCTGGATGAATCAAAGCTCTGGTATCATTTCCTACAGATCAAGCATAATTTAGATTTGAGCAAACAGTGTTTGCTGATTTTATAAGATGATCTTCAACATGCCAATCAATATCAGGCAGATACTGATTGAAGTTGTAAAGATTAAAGGTGAATTACATATCCCCCCTCACAGTTTTGACGTCCTTTAAACAAATTAAGACATTTGGCATAGCAATAAGCAGCACTTTTTACCTACTTGTAAAAGAAATGCACATCTGGTATTTTGCTTGGAGAGGGAGGAAACATATCTGCCTTGATGCTGATATTTTCCAGCGTTGTTTCAACAGTAGCTCCTAAAATGTCAGAAGTTAAAAAAATGGAGCAAACTAAGAATGGATTTTTGAGGTGTTCACATGTAACATTTTCTCAGTCTGAAAGGTGTGGATCTCAATAGCATTTAATGGCATTACTACACATTACACACTTTCTTCTAACTAATCTTTGCAGATTTATAGGTTCTCATGCAGTCTGATTTCCTCATACAGATGTAGCAACATCAAAAAAAAACCTAATAAAGCATCAGTTTAAATACTTTTTACTCTGTTACATTAATTTAAAGTACTCATTGGATATTAAGGAATCATAAAATAATTTGGGCTGGCAAAGGACTGCTGAAGATACCTGATCCAGTCACTCAAAGCAAATGCCCGGAATGTGTAACCCTCACACATCATAACCATGTAATGACCTCAGCAATCTGCAGTTCTGTGGGAACTACAATAAAAAGACTCAGAAGGATTATGGAATCATAGGCAAGCCTTGATGGCACATTTTGGAAAAAAAGACAGGCTGGTGTGTGAATTACATGGGCAAAAGCCAAAGAAAGGAAAATTCATGCAACCAAGGTTCTTAGAGATTCTTCCAACCCCATGAACCACAAACAAAAAATTTTGGTGCTCTGCTGCAACATTTTGGAAGAGGAATTGTACAAATTGGACTGCATCCTACTAGGGAATTAAAAATAGCTAGAACAACAAGAAAAAGTGGTAGCAATCAGAAACTGGTAGTAAGACTGAAGAAAATAAGTTTTCCATTTGTTCTTGAAACAGTTCATAGAATCACAGACTCATAAAATAGCTTGGGTTGGGAGGGATCTTAAAGATCATCTTGTTCCAAACCCCCTTCCATGGGCAGGGGCACCTTTCACTACACAATGTTGCTCCAAGCTCTGTTCAATCTGCTCTTGGAACACTTCCAGGGACAGGGTAGCCACTACTTCTCTGGTCAAACTGTTCCAGTGTCTAAACACTCTCACAAGAAATAATTTCTTCCTAATATCTAATCTAAACCCAGCCTCTTTCACTTTGAAGCCATTCCCCCTTGTTTTGTCACGACAAGCCCTTGTAAAAAATCCTTCTCCAGCTCTCTTGTAGCCAATTTAAACACTGGAAGATGCCCTGAAGTCTCCGTGAAGCCTTCTCTTCTCCAGGCTGAACAATCCCAGCTCTCTCAGCCTGTCTCCACAGGAGGGGTGATCCAGCCTTCTGACCATCTTTTGGGCCCCTCTTGACTCACTTCAGCAGCTACACACCCTTCTTATGTTAGGAAAGACAAACTTCAACCATCTTAAAATTTAGCAACTGAGACAAAGAACATGCAACAGAAACTTGGATATCTTGTCTTTGTATAAGGGAAAAATCAGGACTATCTGCTTGCTGGGAAATATGTTTCAGTTCATGGACAGATACACAATGAGTGAAAGTCAACATGGATTTATGGAGAACCTCTCTTGTTGAACAATCTGATCTCATTCCTTGAGTGCTGATGAAATTTGGTTGCTAAAGAAAGTTATGTAAATTTATTAAGTATTTCACTAATTACCACATGAGATTCTAATTAAAAAGTTAACAGTGTAATATCACTTAAGCACACACTCTGCTTTAAAAACTATTTAGCTAAGTCATTATAAAATTATCTGGCCATGGGAAATTGTCATCAAACACAATATATGTGTCCAGGCTTCTCTAGACATTGATATTGAAGTATGAAAATGCAAGATTAGTGTCACAGATCTGCAAGTAACTATATAATCCCTGTTGGTGAAGTGTGCAGATGAGACAAAGATTATGAGGATTAAAAATCAGATCCAGAGCAACTCGGTTGCTTGGTTCACTTGGGAAGATGGTCCCAAACTAAATATATTTTAGTCAAGACAAGTGCAGCAAAGAATGAAGACCAGCCTTAAGGAAGAGGGATTTTTCCCTTGGAAACTCTAACTTTTAAAAAACACCCGGAGTGGACATCACATCCAGTAAGTCAGCATGAAATCCCATGAGGCTGGAAAAAGAACGACACAGGGATTCTAAACACAGAAGTGATTTTTATTGCCATTATAGAGAACTAAAGACTGGAATACTATTCCATTCTAGGCTCTAAGAAAATATAAAAAGTTACAGAAGCTGTAGAAAGAACCTCAAAAATTATTGAGACGGCCAAGATAGATACACGATAGCAAGAGACTTAGAAGAACTTGGTCTACTTATTTTATCAGAAACAGACTGGGAAGGGTGCGACAATTCCAGTACATAAAATATTTCATCAAGAAGGAAAATGAGGATATGATATGGAGAAAGAGTAACAAAAAGCAAGAGCTGAAAATGAAGTCAGGGAAATTCAAATAGGAAACAATTCTGCTTTATAGCCAAACACAGAGACGGTGCTTGACCAGTGGAAAAAAAATACCAGTGACTGTGACAAAACTTGTAGCAGTGTACTTGGCAGAGGCTGCTGCTTTGGAGCTTCAGGACTGGTGGGAAGAAAGCCAAGGCAATGCCCTCAACCTTCTCCCTCCAATATCTGAACTCCCCACCTGAGCAGTGGTAAAATCCCATATTTCTCTTGTGTTACCTGTATCCATGCCTTGGATCCCATGGCTGTGCCCTGGGAAGCTCTCCCCTCCACTGGTCACTTTGAACTATGTGGTTTTCCATTGGGTGTTTCCTGGTCCCACCTCCCTCTAAAAGGCCCGTGCAGGGCTTCCTCGCTCTCTTTCTCCTGGGTTAATCCAGCCACCTGGATGTCTCCAGACTTCCTCCCTGGACCCTCACAACACAACACTGGATTTACAATAAAAAGGCAATTAACCCAGAGAAGAGCCCTCTGTAGCCTTTCATTCTCGCTGGTGCTAGAACACCACGCCTGGGGTAACTCTCAGTTCCAGAGGGGACAGCAGAAAGAGGTCATCTGCAGTAGCCAGAACTCTGTACTTTGGGAGAGTTGTAAAACCATTGCAACCCGTCCCAGCAGGGATTTCGCTCGCATGAAGGACACTGAAGCTACCTCGAGAGCGCCTGGATAAGCATCTTTAAAAGCTTTTATTTTTGGCAGTCTTAAAAGTCCAGGTTGAATGCTCTTCCAAAGATGTGCTTTTGTCAAATATGAGTTTCTGGGCTTAGTGCCAGGGAGAAAGTACAAACACTCTGTGCTTGTAATGGATAGGTGAGCAGACCAAATGACTTCATTGTCTAATCTGGCCTCAGCTTCTGGGAACCTGTAAGACGGACCAGTGTAAGACTTAATGATGTGCACACCCACGTGCTGCCCTAAGCCTCCTGCTTTCTTGCCTAATTATGTCCCAATAGTAGTCTCTCCTTCTGAATTGGTATGGGCAGAAACACTTGGACTGATGTGACTACAACAGTCATTGGTCTTGCCCAGAGTGAGGTGGATAGGGAACATAAAAGAAAACTAGAGCTTTTTAACTACATTTTCCAGAATTTTGTGCTGAAATGCTATGCACCACAGAACCCACTAGACCAGGCACAAGGATGAGTGAGTAATACAGACATGGAAAACAAAAAATGGGCGCAGCCCTTACTCTTCTCCTCCAGCCATCAGCTGAACTGAAACATCAGCAAAACACAATGGCATCTGTGCAGATCTGCTTCACAGCTCAGGAACCATCTGAGAATGATCTTAGGCTGCCCTTACACTCTTCCCCTGAAGTAATGCAGCTGCTGAGACAAGAAGGATTTACTCTGCAGCCCTAAATACATGAGAGTACATCCATGCTAATAACAAGCAGAAGACAAACCATGTACCTAAGAACCTGTCAGCAAGGCTGTTGGACTGCAGAGCCAGGGCTGTTCGGAAACCCTTGCTGTCTGACGGGATGATCGTGGACTGACAGACAAAAGCTCCCACAAAATTGGAAAAATCTTCTGATTCTGCAACCATGTCCTTCAGAGTAACATCTGTGATATTGTCAGTGCAAATTGCCATTTTCTTCCCCTGTGGACAATCAAATAAAAAATATATATTAAAAAAAAAGAAAATGGAGAAGCTGTTGGTTGCTGATAAGAAGTGAAAAAGTTTGGGAAAGGGGAGATTGCAAACTTCCTGATTGCAAACTGGATGAGATTCAATACTTTACCTGATAATAACTTGATGTCTCTATGTGTCTGTCACAAGAGGAACAAATTGCAACTTCAAACCGTGCCATTGTGAAAGCTCCGATTAAAGCCTCGTACAGACTCAGAAACACAATGTCACCTCTGGCAGGTGTCTTATCGGAAATCTGTGCTGTGCAGCATTCCCCGTTGTTTGTCTTGACAGCACAGTGTTTACTTGCAGAGCATAGTAAAATGGCTCACAAAGGAAAACCCTATTTCCCTTGCCTTTAAGTAACATACTGTAGAATACCTCTTGATTTGGGATTTAATCCAGATAAAATATTTTCCAAGCACAGATACATGAAATTCCTAAACAGATATATGGCCTTCAAGACTTCTTTAATGTTGTATGTCAAGATCAGTGGTAGAATCAGAGTGACAACAACGGAAGACAAATCACCAGACTCAGTTTTCCTGACAAAATGTCAAGCACTCACCACCAAACCATATGGTTGGCAGTACTGTAGTACCCTCGTGGCAGTTCAGGAAGTGAAGACCAGATCCACAGGGGAATGAGCATATCTGTACCACTGTGGATCTACCTGTCAGCACCTCTAATCCAGGTGGCAGTTAAACATACATTTAATCCTAAAAGTATGCAAAATGCTGTAAAGAAATGTGACTACTCATTTGTCTCAATTCATGCAAATCCTTTGGGAAAAAGACTTCAGAACTTTACAGGGCTGAGCATTCTTGTAAACTACACACGTTGGCTTTCATGGGACAATACACAACCCTGCTCTGAAAGGTCAATTTACATATGTGACAACATGCTTGGGTGCAGTCCAAGGCCCAGGCAGAGAAACCTTGACTCTGTAGCAGAGACAAACTAAACACATTTTTCCAACACTTTCAAAAGCTGTGATCAAAGTCAGCACTGGGCATCTTGGCCACTGGCAGACAGCAGAGTGACCAGGGGCTCTGCTGACAGCACATCTCCAGTCAAGTCATGAGGTAAACATATGGAAAGAAGTTGCCAGCTGAAAGACTCAGACTCCACTTGAGCTCCTTGGTGGCAGGATACAAAGGTCAGGTTGTGACACAAGTGATTTAAAGGCACAAGAAAAAGGAAAAGGCAGGGATGTGACGGGGGTTTCTTCTTAGCATTATTTATGGCCCAAAACACTGTCATCTCTGCTCTGGAAAATCACCTGGCTGCTTAAAAGTCCTCTTGCCCTGCAAAGCAAGATGCAAAGCGAAGTGTTTGCACAGTTTGGTGACAATTCAGCTGAAAGGGAGTCCTTTTCCTGCCTCAGTGTGACCCCAGAGCATCAATACAGACAACAAATTGGTTCATCCTCCCGACCATCAACACCAGCTGAGCTCACCTCATTCCCACACAGGCTGATGTTAAAGAAGTGGAAGAACTTGGTCCCTCGGGAAGTGAAGCTGGGTCCGCTCATCAATGAGCCCACCTGGCTGAGGTTGCTAAAATTGTAATTCAGGCTCTGGTTATCCTTGACATAGGACACCAGGCAGTCACTGAAGCAGGCAGAGTGATCCTGCAAAGGAGAGGCATCCATTAAAGAGCAGTTCTGGAACAGCAGCAATCCATTCCCCTGGGAGTTAAAGCAAGCAGGTGCAGACAGGACTGCTTTCCTTGTTAAGGCTGAAGGGGAACTCTGTCCTATTGCTGTAACTGATCTTTCCCTTAGGATTATTCCCATTCCTGTTTCAGTCCCTTGCAATCACGTATCAGGACTATAATGTTCCCTAAGCTTGGTTTTTCTGCTGTCTGCTGCATTAGCCAAGAGAATGCAATTTCTTGTTTTGTTTTGTTTCTGAATGCTTTTAGGATCTCAATGTTCCAGCTCAAAGACATGTAAAAAGACCAGAACATGGCCTCAGTTACACTTGCATTTTGTAAAGACAACACAAGAAACAGCTCAAGAAACAAGCACGGGATATGAACTCAGCTGAAGAAAGGCAGAATATGAACAAACTGGAGTTCTTCTAATACCTGTGCAGCACATGATAAATGTTTACCTAGGTTCCATAAAGAGGAACTTGCTACAGGTTTCTAAAGACCCAGAAACATCACTCAGTTGAGGAAGTCCCTGAGTTTAAAAGAGCAGGCATCTCTGACAGTTTTGTTGAAGTAATGTATATGCTCGCCCTGTTTGTACAGCTTCTTGAAATGAACCTTTTTTTGACCTCACGTTGTCACTTCTATCTTATTATTTACAAAGAGAAATCAGACTAGTGACATCTTTGGAAGAGGGGGCTCCTTGGTTATAACCATACTCCAGTGCTCACAGGCCACATGTCTGTAGTAAAGCACTAAAAGCAGCCCCTTGAGAGCTTACAGCCCACAAAACACTGGCTGCCCATCACCCAGAAACCCTGGAGTTGTGTACCTTGGTGCTCTTGCTGCCAGGCCCACACGGGATGCAGGCCTCCCTGCCGTAGACCTGGTGGATGGACAGGAAGGTGTTGGCCGGACACTCCCTGCACTGGCTGGTCTCTTGCTCGATGTAGTGGCCCGGAGGGCAGGGCACGCAGGACGAGCCAGACTGCTCGGAGCCCAGGGCACAGGCCCGGCAGGACGAGGCGACTCCATCCGCTGCGTTGGTCACTGTGATGGAGTAGATCTTTGCCATGTCATTGATGAACTGTCTGCTCTGGAACGAGAGCCAGGGAAAGCACCCCAGTGCCATCACACCGTGGCACTGGCACACCAACCACGTCTCTGTTGGTGCCTTAGGATTTTAGCCTTTCTATTTTTCATAGATTTGTAATCCTGCAGTCTTTCATTGTATAACTCTAAACTCCATATAGCGTCTCAGCCAGTGCTTTTCCTGTTTCTGTTAGACAAAATAATTCCTCTCTGGGCCTGGGAATCAAGGACATTTCACTGTCTCGTGACCCAAGAAATATAAACAAAAGTGAGTTTGGGGAGAGCAAACTTGGGGCAAATTACTTCATTACCTGAAGCTGTAATTGGAAGATTGACCCCAATATGCAAATGGAACAAACTTATTAAAGTATGAAAGTCCAATATCCATCATTCATTTCTGGGTGTGCCCCTTGGGGGTTTTGTTTGCCCTAAATGTACCTGAGGGCCCTTTAATAAACATAACCACTTTTTATTCTCCTAATTTTGTCTGGCTTCTGTTTTATAGGCTTCCAAAAAGGTATCTCTTCTCTGTGCACCCAGTGCACCAGTTCAGGGATCAACTTATTCGTGGCTCTGTCCTTCCTCATGGATTGTTTATCCACAGCTGCTTCCCAAGGGCTGCTTTTTGGTGGAGCCACTCGCCCCTTAAAAGAAGCCTGGGAGCTTCAACAGAGGGAAAGAGTTCTAGCAGTGTGTCCAAGAAAAGCCATGTTGTAAAGCCCCATACATAAAAAAGTACTTACATCTTGGCCCTCATTGATTCTCTGAAAGGCCCAGGTGAATGTGAAGGAAGCATTTTTGGAGATGATGTGAGTGTAGGATTGTTTTTCTTTACTTCTTTCCCATGATTCCACCACATTGGTATTTTTTCGATTAACATCCTATAAAATGGGCATAATTAAAAAAAAGGGTGGTCATACTACACTAAACACTAATGTTTTATGATATAGACATCAGCTTATAAAAAGGACTTCACAATTGCATTTAATATTTAATAGAGGAGAACAAACATTCTGCTTTCCACAAGTGACAAATTTTTAACTGAGAATGGGTATCCCAAAAGATGCTCTAGTTCATACAAGAGCTAAGCTCAAAGTCCTATGGCAGATTATAAACATGAGGACAGATTCAGCACAGTTGTTCTTTCAGATTTGAAATTCTGCTTGCATATAAGACTGCTTGCATAGAAAATGTGGGTACCAGTACACAGAAAGGGGAAGGCAAACATTCAGAGGAAAATTGTAGTTTCCAACAACTTCAGATAACCACTTCGTTGGTGTCTCTAGTGAAACTGAGGCCAATAAGACAGCATCAAGGTTTACATGAAAAAAGTCTGTTCAATCTATGTTTATGTTTCTTATTCTCCATCAGCTGTAAATGTTCCAGTGAAAGATGTTTTTCCTTTAAAACAGATGCCCTTAAATTACCACTAAAGCCAGACTCTTCTAAATTACCACCTAATTTCCACTCAGTTCTCTAAATTAAGAGCAGGTTCCTTTAAAGAGACACTAACAACAAAAAAAAGGACCAGCTTTCCCTTTCAATGGGAAGGGCAAGGGAGCAAGCAGATCCTGTTGCTTTCCTCAGCTCATGGACTTCCAAACAAACATCTGTCTCGTGCCCTACTGCTCCTTCAGGTCATTGAAGTCTAAATTTCCAAACTGTCCTCTTTCCATCCCTCTGTCCCACATCTTGACTTGTGACTGTTACTAGATGCTAACTCAACTGCACAAGAGACACTGATAATTTCATCAGTGGATTTAACAAGGGCAAATTTGGCTATTTAGTGTCCAATGAATTCTTTTAGAATAAAGAGATAACCAGGAATGGTTCACAGCTCATGGTGGAGGAATATTGCTTGGTCATTCATTAAATCCTTCCTGCAAGGGCACTGCAGGTACTAAACTAATGCCATACTTAATCTTAATTATAATAAAGCAAGCACAACTAATCACACATATGTAGAGGTATTAAAGTGACATGTGGAATACCAGGCTCAGTTCTCAGTCATTGAGAAAGAGGTCTCACTTACTGCCATAAAGTACAGCACACAATCTGCTGAGCAGATGGTCTCAAAAATAAAAGTAATCCGTCCGAGTTCTGACCCAGTTGCTCCTGTCACTGATGTTGGAGGCCTGTTTAACAGAGAGGGAACAAAACATTCACACAGTGCTCTCCAGACAGGCAGCAGTCAATCCTTCAAATTCCTTTTCATATGGTGAAGCCATCAAAATCCTGTCACAGAATACCTGTCCTTGCAGAACAGCGAGGCCAGGCTTCACAGTGACACTGCACTGGGCATTGGGTACAGCAGGGTGATTTTTTAAGTGTCTAAATTCTTTATGATGCAGTTCCCTCCTTGGTCTTCATTAAAATACTTATAGGGCAGGCTCCAGTATCCATCCCATGGCAGGTTTAGCTGATTGCTTTGGAATAATTTGGAAACAGAGGGATAGGAGCATCTTTTCTCAGTTTCCAGACAGCCAACTGGCTGGTATTTCAGACTGAAGCAAACCTTGCTAAAAACCAAGGTCTTACACACTTGCCTACCTCAAGGGACCAAGTGGGGACACGGGAATAAAATCTAAGTTTACTCTTGTGCCTTATTCACTATTCTCATTCATTATTCTTCCACTTCAGAAAGCAAAACTCAGATCATCACAGAGATGGTGTTAAATAAGTGTGAGACAGAGATAAACAAGAAATAGATGGAAAAAAATCCCATTCCTTACTTAAATCCTGGGATGTGCAGGTTCAGGATAAGGTAGTCATTGTCAGAGCCTCCTGCCCCACTCTGGATGTGATCACCAGCCACCTCCCAACCTTCACAAGACAGAAAAAAAAAAAATTCAACAAATGTATGGCAAAAAAAAAATCTATGTTACCATAATTTTTTAAGCAATTCAGTACTCCAGTGTATTTTAAAGATGCCTGGTATAAACTAACGAGCAATATCATAATGCTTTTGAATGAAAAATTTTAGCAATTGTATGAACTGCTGATTTTACAGGCAATTGTCACTTTTGAAATCAGCAAAGCAATTGAAATTCCCTGACCTGTGCTGTGCAGCTCAAGGGGGATGATCCATCTGATATCTTCAGGCTTAAAACAGATGAATCAATGAATCTCTGTGTTAAATGTTAAGCACGTATTTCAGATTCCCTCTGCTTAACACACATAATTCAGAGTTGGAGTTATACCAGTCTGACAGGGTGGATCAGACTGAGGAAAATCTGTCAGAGGAGGCTGGAGGTGGGAGAAGTCCCAAACAGGATCATTTTCACCAGTGAGCTGTGACTGCTCTCTGCTGAAATTTTGGCACATGTGCAGAGAGAAAGCTCTGAGTGCTAAATGAATAAAATCACAGACTGTAATTAAGTTTGCCAAAAGAATTACACATGACCTCGATGGGCATAGTTATCACAAAATGGAAAATTACATAAACTAGGGAGAAGTCAAATTTTTTCAGTACTTTTTTCAGTGGGGATATGAATACACCTGAAGATGCATTAACGACTGTGGTGGGACAGGTTTTTGGCTGAGGAGATTTCACATAGGCTGCAGCTCCTGCCCTCTTCTGGTGCACAAGAGATTTTTTATTTCTTTATGATACTGTAACATTGCTTCCTATAGGAAATATCAAGCCTGGTGTAAGTAAAGAAAAGGGAGGAAACTGTTGTGAACCACGCAGCAAAGAGCACACTCATTTTGATGGGTGCTCTGTTACAGCCGTGATCCATGCAGGAGACAGCTCAGGAAATCTGGCTCACCATTCATCCCATCACACTTCGAGTTGCCAACATTAAAGCAAGATGTCTTCATGTTTCCTGGCAGGATGTTCCACCACTTGTACTCAAACCCAAGAGCTGGTTCCGTCCCAGCAGGGCAGGCTTTGCACTCTGAGGGTGAGAGGGCAGAAAATGCTATCACATGGCCAAAGCATATCTCAAACAAGTCTTTAAAGAACATAGATACAGCTTTTTTTACTCTATGGTGCAAGTGATAAGCAAAGAAAACAATTTATTTCTTTGCAATTAAATAGTCAAAGACTTACCAGGACCAGAGGAGTGGAAATGAGACCAGCATTTTATAAATTGTAGATTGAACCTCATGGTAAGTAAACTGCAACTGGTCCCCCAAGTCACACTTTTTAAAGGATTCAGATGAAGGTTTGATAAACAAGAATTCCCACAAAATGCTGTAGGGGACTATTGGGCCAATAGATCTCAGAATCAACAAGCCAGAGTTTAGGCTAGACAGTACTGGCAGGGTACTCATCTGACTGTGCTAAAAATCAGATTGTCACAGGAAATAACTTGACATGGACAGGAGAATGGGTGAGGAGTAATTACTGACTGTAAAAGTTCTGATTTCCTTCTCAGAATCCCTTAAAATAACTCTCAGGATGTTTATATCAGCCAAGAAATGCATCCAGAACACAGCAGGTCAACTTAGAGCAGAAACTCCTGATAAGGACTTAGGAGAGAAAACAGATATCTGACTCCTGCTCGCCAATGTTATTCGACAAGTATTTTATGCAAAATGAATGCTAGCTTATGATGATGTGTCACTAAACTAAGTCACATGTGTGCAGATGACTGCTTTGGGGGATACATGCAAATTTTTTGTGGACTCCTACCCTGTGTCCCATCTGAAAATGTGCCTGGTGGGCACGGAGTACAGGAAGATGAGGCGTTGTTGTAAAAGCCAGGATTGCAGGGTGGGCAGTCCTGCCTCTCTCCAGAAGGAGGGAGGGTCAGTGCATCCGGGAGATCCTCCCTGCAGATCTTGGGTTCAATCCATTTGTACATGATCTGAGTCTGGAAGGAGAAGACACTGAGCTTACACAATTCACTATGAAACATCAGGACTAGATACACAAATCAAGGTCCCTCTTGTAAAATAAATTAGGGTATTCCCATTGTTTGAGGACAAAATCAGACCTTGCACATTGAGGGCAATAAAGGGAAGCATAAATAAGGGCAACAGAAGTGATTGAGTTCACAGGAGATTCCAAGATATCAGACTTTAGGGACAAAACAAAATTGTGAAGCTTAAAACAACTTTCTTGCTCTTTCTTATTTAATTAGTGAATTTGCCCATGAAAACGGTTCTGAGGAACATCATATAAATAATTCTAATAACTGGATAAGCAATTTGTACATTTTAACCACAGTAACACAAAATATAACTTCTGCATTATAAATGCCCTTATTGGGAAGGCATCTGTTAGCAGAAAGCACCACAAGTTCTGCATTTTTAATTCACACTGCCTGTTCTTTGAGAAGTACTCCATTTCTCTCCCACCATTTTTCACCTACCTTCACCCACCACGCAGGATCTCTCCCAACTCCTCTCCAGTCCCTCCACATCATAGAAGGAACAGTATTATATTATAAACAGTAACACGAGTCAGTCCATGGTGTTACCACACACAACAGTATCACCCCTCCACCATCGCCTCTCTTGGAGGACAAGTTCTCTGTCTTCAGGAGAAGGCTCAGGTGAAATGCATCACCCATGAAGTTGTGTTTCAAAATTCATCTTTGGGTCTATCTCTGAAAGGGTTTTATAACTCAAGATGAGACTTAGCTGAGTTCCACAGCTGAGAAACCCAACTGGCAAGAGTTTACCCTGTCCACAGCTCCCACTATGGGTACTTCCACCTTTCGGTCCCAGCAGTGCAATCAGGGATCCTTGAGGCTGGAAGCTCAGGTCTGTTGGAACACTGAATTCTGAGAATTTCATTCTTTCTCTTCTGGCAAGCAATAATTCCCAAAACCACACCTCATTTGATCTTAAACCCTGGAAAAGACTTCCCCTGTAGTGTGATAACTTTGAAATTACTGCTGTATAATTGAGGTTATGTCACTGGGTGAAATGGATAGAAATGTAGAAATTTAGGTTTATGAAATATTATAATACTAATGTTCAAAACTCAAGGTTTAGGTGTTGTTTTATAACTTCCTTTTTACCTTTGCTACTTCCCCTTTCTTCACCAAAAACATATGTTTCCTGTCATTGGTTCTAAAGTTCCACAATGCAGGGTAAGAAAAACTGATTATTGGATTTTCATTGAAAACATCCTATGCAGCATCTCGCTAATTGGACAATCTGAGATATAAATATTTGGGATGAGAGGTGTTCCAGGCCATTTTCCATGTTGTTATTAACGACAATGCACTTTTCTGTGCTGCTGAGTTATAAATAACACCTAATAAACATCTTGAGAACGAAGAAACTTTGAAGTATTTTTACTGCGTCTTATCTCGAGCGCCTGTTACAAGAACTCACAAAAAAGATGATTTGCCACGGCTGAGGCCAAGAGCCACAGCCAGAATCCCAGCACAGGTCAAGAAGATTCACCTGATGAATTTGATCCAGACTCCCTGTCACTCTGGGCATTGAGCTGCTTGCACTCAGTGTTGGACCTCTGGTAACACAGAGCAACTGAGGAAGTATTGATCTTCTTTGTTTCAAAAAATAAGCTGGAAGAAGGTTCAGTTCATGCTCTCTGGTTACTGGGAGCTGTAATTACACTGAGGCTCTCACTCTCCACCCCTGCCTGCACTTTGTTGCAGCCATGCCTCCACCAGGTCATGTTCCCTGACTGATCCACATCCTGACTGACCCCTGGACACAATGTCCCAGCTTGGCACTGGCCATGCCTCATCTCTATGGACTTGTCTGGCCACCTTGGTTGGATCTGGCTGCTGGCACTGAGTCTGTTGTGCCTGCTTTGCTCCTGCTGCCAGAGTGGCACCTCTTCCTATGGATCAGCCTGCCCTCACTGCTCCTGAACACATAGAGGATTTTCTGGAATATTGCTTCAGAAATGCTTCAGCAGAATCAGGGTGTACAGTGTCTAAAATGAAAAGGCTCAGAAGCTGGCAAAGCACCTGTGTGCTTGCCCAGAGCCCAGACACACTGCACACCACAGGAACCCTACTGTGCCTGAGCAGGCAGAAGGTTCAGTATTACCGCGATGCCTGTTATTACGGCTTATCCCGGTAATCAGTCGAAGACGCAGAAATAATGAGAGCCGGACTTCGGGCTGTGTTCAGAGCAAGGGCGGAAAGGGGGGAAACCCCTTTCGTTTAATTCTTATATACACTTTTAGAAATCACAGATCATTGGAGAAAGTTAACACTTCCGTCTAACTATATTGGTTACAAGAAGTGTCCGTCAAAGGGATCTGTGTCCATGGGAAAGGAATGTAAAAAGATAATTTTTACAACAACATAGCTATGTTTACAGAAATCGTCCTTGAGACTGTCTAACAGAGAAAACTAGCTATTTTACAGTGAAAAATGGGCAACAGTTCAGAGGGTGCCCATGGCCATGTGGTGAGGGTTTCTGAGGCAGGGCTGAAGCACACAGCCTGGGATTTTTAAAGCAGTGGGTAGATGAAAAGTCAAGAGGAGTCAAGTGCCTGAATGTCCTGAGGCCCCTTCGACACATGGAGTGGGACAGCAGGAGGGAGACAACAATCTATTGTCCAGTAAAAATCCTGGCTTATTTGAGTAACTCATGGATCAACAGGCTGGTCCTTTACAGCCACTGTTCTCCCGAAGGTGGCCTACAGAGGCAGGCCCTCTCACTGAGCTGCATCACAAGGAGAGATGGCTGGGGATACAGCAAACCTGCACCGATTTCCAGAGATGCAGGGCAGTGACAGCAACCCTGAAAACTCAGCCAGTGTCTGTGTGCCTGTGACACCCACTGCTGTTGTTGCACCTGGACAGTGAAGGGTGTCTGCAGACACACCCACTTTGCACTGTGATGATGTCCATAGGCAAAAGGAAAGGCCATTGAGGAGGCAGGAATAGGGTCAGTAATAGGAACCCATTCAGTGCTGGGGAGACTTGGATCACAGAGAGCAGTGACAGGACAATCTGGAGGAGGCTGCAATTAAAGCAGTATGTGGGGGTGCAGCAGTGAATACTGCTGCTAATTTCTTGAGTCATTAGAGACAGTTAACAGAGCACAAATCAGTGAGTCAGGTTGCAGAGCGTGCCGGCTCTGGGGATAAACTCATTGATGCTTCATTATTAAAGCACATGAGCTCTCAGCTGCATTTTGGAACTCGCTGATCAGGAGACTCTAAAATACTCCACTCTGCCAGCTAATATTGGGCCAGCAACATACAGGTATTAGGGATTTTGCAGTCCCATCTGGATCTAAGAGAGATGGGAAAGGAAAGAGACAAAACGGGCCCGACCACGTGTCCACACCTCTGTGGACTTCCTATACCAGTAAACAGGAGTTTCTTCTCTAAATTCCTCCAAAAATCCCACTTGACTACTAGGACAAAGGGAAGGAGAGCTCCAAAGCCAGGCTGCTTCACCAGCAGGTCCCTCTATGAAAGGCCAAGTGGATCTAAGGTCTCTGAGTGAAACCATCTCCTGAAAGTCCAGGTGATTTGAGTCATCCCATGGGGCAAGCACATTACCAGCAGCTAAGCTGCTGCACATGAACACTCCAGACTATGTATGCACCATTATTTCAACACATCATGGGCTCTTCTTTGATGCTAAAACTAAGGGACATGACACACATCATCCCTATGCAGCCAAACACTCTTCCACCTGAAACAGGGATGGTCATACCCAATGCTCCGGTGCCACGGTAGCACCTGATTATGCCTGGGCACTGCTGGGTCAGTTATCACAAGCCCAAAGTATGCCAGAAAAGATTAGTAACAACTAAAGAGGCGGATTTATTCGGGGACAGTATTCCACCCTGTGCTCCAATCAGCATGGAAGTATGGAAGCAGCACCAGTGACCCTGTCAGACTCACCACAACTGCAAGGAGTTTATCATCCCACAACAGGAGATCCTTTAAACAGACCTGTATCAGGCAGATCCTTACAGAGGGATAAAGGCTGCAGACAGGGCAGGCAAAGGACAAGCTCAAAGCCTCAGACAGATTTAATGCTGGAAGCAAACTGGGAAAGTAATTGGGAAAGGGATTCCTAAAAACCCTGACTTGTTTTCAACTGCAGAGATAGCAGTAAGGTCAATGAGCTTAAAAATAGAATCATGCCTTCTACTCACTTTTCCTTCCTTATCACATGGGGTATGGATCTGGAAAAAGTCTTTGCCTGTGCATGGAGGTCGCTCTATACACGCACTGGATCCCTCTTCTAAAAAGAAAAGGTAAGAAACAGGATTTTAAACAATCAAATGGTCCCTGGAAACAAACGTAGCAAGCTTAAAATCTGGAGATTAAAATGAGTCAGCAGAAAAATACAAAATGAGAATAAAAAATCAAGCTCTTAATGGACCCTGTGTGAACCTTCCCCTGAACTGAAGTGGGGGAACAGGGAAAATTCCAGCCATGCTCATACTGTCACACCGAAATTCATTGATTCAGTACACCCAAGGAAAATTATTAGGAAGAAGTTTTTTACTATGAGGGTGGTGAGGCACTGGAACAGATTACCCAGAAAAGTTGTGGATATCCCATTCCTGGAAACAGTCAAGACCTGAGCAGATGAGGTTTTGAGCAAACTGGTCTGGTGGAAGATGCCCTGCCCGTGGCATGGGGGTTGGAACCAGATGATCTCTAAGGTCCTTTCCAACCCAAACCATTCTGTGATTCACTCAAACTCGCACCCCCCCTCTTCACCTTCAAGCAGAAATTTATACAGTTTACCAAGCATGGGAATATGTTCTCACTTGATAAGGAAAAAAACCACCCTAGCCCCATAGAAACTTCCTTATGACACTGGCCCAATTTCTCCTCTTCCCAGATAATTTTGCAGTATTTCCATTCCCACTGCGAGCACAGGCACAGGTCCCCAAGCATCTGCTACAATCAGTGATAGCAGGAGCTATGGTCACTAATTCATTCTTCAAAAACTTTCTTAAAACTACCACAAGGAAGAAATCTGAAGACATTTTGACTATGAAGAATAGATTAAGACCATAACATTTAACCATCACCACCTAAGCACGGCTGGGAATGCACAGGACTTTGGGACTAGGGTTTGCAATTAGATCACCACGTCTTCCAACCACACAGGAGGCAGGGGCAAGCCAGGAGAGAGTATTTGGAAAGAACATTGCTCAAAATGTGTTAAGTCTGAAGGCAGTGATGAAGCAAATCCATGTCACTGCCAACCTACAACACAAAGTACCACGAGAGGGCACAGCACGACTGTTCCATCCTTCAGGAGAACTGCTCCCTTCTAAGGCACAGAACTCTCCATCCCCTCGCGTTTACATGAACAAAGTTCGACTGTGGCCTGTTATTTACGTGCCCTCTGCACATTTTGGGCAGTTATTCATTCCCCCCTTGCCTATCATCTGGAGACTGTCATTGCTGGATACAAATATTCTCACATCTGAAACAGCCTCCTGTACTAGGGCCCTCCTGGTTTTGCTAAATTGATTTGGTTTATGTACCTGCATAATACTTTTCTTCTTTACACTTGGTGCACTCTTTAGCTCCTTTCTCAGAATAAGTGTTCCGCGGGCACACCTGGCAGCCAGATGCACCTGGTTTGTCACTGAAGGTACCAGGCTTGCATGCAAAGCATTCAGATGTGTATGCAACTCCTGTAGGAGAAATTACAGGTAAAACACTGAGAGACACACTCTGTAACTGCTGCCTACCTGGGCTTATGGGTAAGAGCAAGCCAGGTGCATTAAACAGCATAAAAATCACACTCAGTTTCACCACTCCAGATACTTTGGCTTTGCTGATTCATCATTTAGGTCTTTAACCTTTGCTCTTCAATGCAAGTCTGACCCATCTAAGAACTTTATATGGCACTCCAAGTTTTATTACACTTAGAATAGGTCCAAAAAAGCAATCCCAGATTAAATAGAACATTTGAATATTAATCTGTCACTGTTATGATATATATCCATTTATCACTGTTGAGAGGCTTACCAATAACCACGGTCTTTCTATACTACATTAAAGAAAAACCTTTATTCCTCTTTCTCTCTATTTGCTAAGCCAGTCTTCTCCTGTAGACGGCAGAATTTACCAGATAAATTAATTTTTCAGCCTTTTCCTGACTGTGAAGTTTTGCTGTTGTGTTTCTACACTTTAGAGGAGGAGACAGGGGACAAGGGGCTAAAATAAGCCACTTCAGTGTTGTAGGCATACCAGCAGAAGTAGCACTTGGCAAACACCAGGACGAAAGAGGGAGATAAGACTTCAAAGCCAAATACTACTTACCTTCAATTGTGATGTTTTTCACTAGAACTGGTTTTACTACTTTGGAGCCCATTAGAATCCCTGTTGTTCTCCAGTATAATATATTGCTACCTGATTTCAGAGTTACCTGCAACAACACATGAAAGTTAGCATACATCCCCTCACCAAGACATTGTTTTATTTCCTGCTTCCATTACTCAAATTTCTTGTCTCCTAGCAGCTTTTCCTATGCTGTTTAGTGGGTCAAGTGGTAATGAGGAAACAGCTAGATGCTGTACAGACGTATCTGAGAAGTGCCAAAGTGTGCTTTATAAAAAAGTTTCTCAACAGCCTAGCTGGAAAAACACCAAGAGCTGTTTCTGACCTTGTTGTAAGCAGAATTTGGAAAAAGCTGTTCCTGCCATTATCCAACTATTCTTGGCACTCAGGAGCTTTTATCTCTAGCTTTATGTTCTGATACAGTCAATCAGTTTGTTTTTAAAGCCTTGAGATACACTTTCAGAAAGAAACTCAACATAACCCAGAGTTCAAAAATACAGTTCACAAGTGAGTTTTGTTTCACAGCTTTAAAAATCAAGCCCTACCTGCATCTAATGCTACAGCATCAGTAAGCCAGGCACAAGCCATGGCTGGCCCCAACAGTAGTCCCATCCCTCCTGATCACTTCTGACCACAAACATCAGATGAGATGCAGAAAACAATCTGTTTTCCAACTGCCTTAACTCACTTGTTTTCATGGCATGGTTCAGCAAGTGGCTGTACAACCCCTGTGCAAGAGTGGTGGGTTGTGGCATCATGGCTGGGATAAGGGGCAGGAGGAAAGCAGGACAACTCTTCCAGCAGCAGTTTTGGTGCCTTCTGCCTTCAACTCACTCTTGTAGCCACAGTGCCACTCATCACTAAAAGCAGCAGGCTCATGAAGCCCCTGCCTGGCCTGCAAAGCTGTACCACGTTACTCGCCCTGTACAGGATGCCTACTGTCAATACAGTGACACTGGCCTGAAACTGCTGCATTTTCACAAAAGAAGAGGGATAAACTCTAACAGCATAAAGGTCCAGCATAATGCAGCAGTGTGACACAGACCTGGCAGGACCACAGTTTTTGTTCACCCAGAATAAAAAGTTAAAAAATTATACAAAGTGGAAATGCAGCATATTGTATCTCCCACACCCAGATAGCTTCTACCCACAGAGGCAGAGGAGAGCTGGGTTACCACACATAACAGCAGAATTGGGACCATACTGAAACAGAACACATGTAAGGTGAGGTACCCAACATCAGCTCTGCTGCAGCAGGACTTGCACACTGACACCAGAGGCTGCAGCAACTGCAGAACTGTGCTCAGAGAAGCCACCTTGCCAGGATTTGCAGAGCAGAAAAAACCCTTCAGGAGAGCCAGAATCACTACCTCATCTAGCTCACGTCTACCCTTCAGCCAGCCATCCCAACAACTTTCACAGTCAGTGATGACACCTGCACACCCAAGATCATGAGCTCAGACAGCACCATCTCCCGTGGAGATTCTGCCTCCATCCCTCAGCTCACACAAGTGAAGGCCCTGGCCTTGGATCTGCCTCTCAGCTCATGCCACTCAGCCCTGCTCACCCAGCTCTCCAGCCTCCCAGTGTTACCTGCACCGGTCTTGCACCTGAGCTAACAGGTGCTGCCAACCAGAGCTGGCTCAGGAATATGGTTTCTCCTCCAGGAGGATAAGCAGACCATGGAAAACACTGCTGTCTATGCCCATAAAAGCCTTTTTCTTCTAGCATAATGTCACCTGTGCTGGGCCTTTGCTGACACGGCTCTGGGGACAAGGGTATGATGGACAGTGGCAGCCAGGCCTCAGCTGATGATTTGGTCTACATGGTCTGTTCACAGAGCAAACTCAGCCAGCTGGGTCATGGGCCAGCCAAAGGGCTCCTGCTCCCACCATGGACAGGCTCATATCCATGCTGCAGGAGCCACCCTGGTGCTGCCAGTTTGTTTTATAAACAATTTCCTGTGGAGCAGAAGCTGGGTGCAGTCCAGCTCTTCCAACTTCAGAATAAAATGCCTGTCCTGCTTGTCTCCACATACACACCCCACTCCCACTGCTCTGCCAATACAAAGGGAATAATCTCATGTTCTCATGAGCAAACAACTGTTGTACAAGATTTCAATTACATTCATGCAAATTGACTGTGGCATGCAGATTTGCATAAATCTATTTAACCTCATAAAGCACTTGATTCAAAGCCCAAAGAAATCAATAAAAAGTCTTGCATCTATATAATTTCCTTTGGGATCAGCCCCTTAGGGATCTCCATGACTTTTCCCCTCAGTGTTAGGAAAGCTGTGCTTCTTCAAATGCATTCACAGGACCTGGTGTCTGGACAGAGGAAATCACATTTATAATTGGAAAAAAAACTTCATGAAGGAACTTTTCATACACTTACAGAATGAGAGCCCCATTCCCCATTGTCTGTGAGCTTCACCCATTTGTCTGCCGTGGACTCCATTTCTTTGCACTGGTCATTTTGTATCTGTTAATAAAAACACAAGTTCAGTGACCACAATCAGGTCCATCTTTCTGTCAGCACAATGACTGGTGGGAATTATAAGATTCAGCTCTGTTCCTCTTGTCTACATTTTTAGGACAACAGCTGCCTTACTTACGCCCAGCTTTCAAAATCTGCTAGAGCCTAACAGTACCTCCAATTACTCCCCTGACACAGATGACAAAAAAAAAGAGCAAGACAAGAGGATCTCAGACCTGTTCCTTTACTTTATGGTCAGACAAGGATGCTGAGCATCTTGTCTTGCCTGGTTCGTCCTTCTCCTGAACCCATCAAGACTTAATTCTCCAAAATCCAGAGGCTTCTAAGTCAGAGGGGAGGTGGGAGTGGATGGGCCAAAGCTAGAAGACAAAATGTTTTCTCTACAGTCAATATGTGCTTTGTCATTGGCCTGCTGCCACCTGCCTAAGGGATGAGAGCAGCATTATCAAGGCAGAGGTAACATGCCATGGAGAGTCTGTCCTGGAAGAAGTGTGAGGTTGGTTGTCCCTTGCCCAGGCCCAGCACAGCTCAGAAGCATTTTCTGACAGCAGGGTTTGGTGCACTACTTTCTTCTTATAACTGTCTTCTCAGATGAAAAGGTATCAAGTCCCTTTGAAGCATGAGATCACACACTCAGCTTTTACTGCACCAGGGAGAAAGGCCAGTTCAACACTTTCAGGCACTTGACCTGGAGTCAAGGATCCTCATCAAAGTAGCTCCACATCAAGTCTGAAATAAGTTGTACAACTCCACATCCTCCAAAGCATCTGTACACTCAATTCCCACTTAGATCAACAGCCCTGAGGAAAACAAGTGAGAAGAAGCACCTACATAGAAGGCAGATCCCTCATTATCTTGTGCAACCTGAGCTACAGCATCTTTGTGTCCTGGTTCCCATCTACAAAAAGGAGGTCTCTGCTGATCAGGTGCAAAGGGCCTCAATAAGTAAAGAGAGCCAGGGAAGGGCAGAACAAACACTTCACCATTTCCCAGCAACCTGCCATTGCCACTGAAATGCCACCATCCAGAGATAAAATGTCATTGTAAAATATATTTATGCACAAAGAGATGCTGGAGAAAAAAAAATACTTTTACGGGAGTAGTAAATATGGTTTCCCTGAAATACCAAGGCTGACTGGGAATTTATGGGCATTTCTGTAAAGGACTGCACCACTCACTGCTTCTGGAACAGGGAATGATAAATTCAGAGAAGGTGAATGAGTGGGATATGGATAAAAGCAATAATCAAGAAGCTATTTTCAAATCCAGTGCTCAGAAAAACAATATATTTGCCCCATTGCAGGAGCAGATCTGCCAGTCAGTCAAGCAACTGGAGCTGGGATTCATAATCCTGGCACATTCACCTGACAGCAGAAAGCACATTTGCTGGTTTCCTCCCATGAAGAAGGCAGGATAGTCTAATACAAAACAGAAATGGCTAAATAACATTGTCTGCACACTCTGTTCCCAAAGTGCAACAGCAATCTATCACACTGATGTAGCAGCATGAAGGTGCCACCAACAGGTAATTTTTGCCTTCCTTTCCCAGCTCTACTAAGGATAAGGATACTTTACACTTTTCCCCAAACTTCAAGAAATATTAACAAACACCAGCTAAGACTTCTCACTCATGTGAGGTGCCATGAGCTGTGTTTTTCAGATGAAAAACAGAGCTTGTCAGACAGACACAGAGGCAGCAACAGAGAAGACTGAAAATTTCCAGTCGTCTCCCTGTCTGAGTCACCCTCCCATTACATATTCTTCTGTCCCAAATGGCAGGTACAGCATGACAAGGACGGTGACACAGGTGTCAGTGGAACCTTCTAAAGCATCTCAGTGACATGGGGCATCTACAGCCAGCAGATCCTGGTGCTGGGAAGCCCTCTGGCTCCCTGGACACCCATCAGTCCATCCAGGTGGGCAGAGCAGGGCTGCCTTCCCCATCCTGGTCAGTGCTGACCACTCGGTATCAGCAGCTTGGGTACAGCACGGTGCAAGCCCAGCCAGGCTGCTCCCATTTCACAGCTAGTGCTCCCAGCCCCTCCATTGTGCAGTGTGGACACATCCTCAGAGCCTAATTCCTATTGAAACTCACCTGAATTTCCCCTGCTTTTTTTTTCATCTTAATTACTAAATTACTAGGACACAAATTGACCTAAAACTCAAGGTTTCCACATACTACTGCTTTGGAAGAAGTCTTTTTAAATGTCAAGTCCCTTCACAGCCTTCTTAAGTCAAACAGCCCAAATGGAAGCATCTACCACCAATAACTGTCTTGTAAAATTTTGGCTGGACTAATTGGGGCGCTCATTACCCCTAATGGAAAAAACCCAGGACACAGCAGACAGGATCAGTTCAACCTGAGTTTTGAAGATGAAATAAATGCCACCAGACAGCACAACTGACAGAAAGAGGAACAGATTATTTTATCTTGTTCAGCAATAACAAGCTGAGGGCATATGGGGAATTTAAAAGGGGGAAAAGCTGCTCTAATGATCTTTATCTGGGTTGAATTCTTACAGTATAAGGTTGGATTCACCATGTAAAAGGCCTTACAAAAAACTCAAAGAAGATGTTGTTGTCTATGTACTGGTACTCGAAGAAGACAGAGCCGGATTTCTTCAGGTGCACAGCGTAGATGAGAGAAACTGTACAATCATCCCTGTTTGACTCGATGTAATTCCCTCGAGGCGTCCACGAAGAGCTGATGAACATAAACAAAACAAGCCTCGACTGAGATCACACACACTGAGACTCTTCTTACACTACTATACAAAAACATGTTACATAATACAGACTCCAGAATCCCACAACAGCTAACTGCAGTGAATTTTGTAGATTTATTACTGCATTTCCATTTATTTTTCAGATATAATAACTGTGTTTTATATCTATTTTTATATGTTACATGAAGAATGTAAAATATAATACTTTTCATTAAAACTGTGCATGGGAAAGGATATGGTACAAAAGATTTAGGACTCAGCCTACGTAAGAAAGGTTTATCAACCACAGATTCAAGATACCTTCAATTATACTCAGGAACAGCCTTCTGCAAGCACCACAGGGCTCTAAATAGGCTGTAAAAGGACCTTTTAGCCACATTTACTATACCATAACCCTGGAACTTTGCAGCTACAAGTATGAGCAGCTCCAGGCTGCTCTTAAACTCCGGGGCTGCTGATGAGCCAGGAGACCAGTGAAGAGATGGCTGCAAATTTCACCTCCCGGCCATCCTTGTTTGCCATTAGCAGGGCTGGTTCCCCCTCCGGAGCTCAGATGGGTCATTAGCAGCTTTGTGCTGCTGAGCTGTCTCAGGTTTACCCCCAGATGCAGAACCCAGGTGCAAACAGAACCTCTCACTTGTTGCAGCTGTCGGCTTTATTCCCAGATGAGCCGAGCGCCGTGTCCATGAAGGTCGCCACGTTGGAGAATCCTGCTGGCAGCTCATCCCACTCGTCAAACTTGATCCCACTGCCCAGGGAGTAGGTCCCCTCTGCACATTTGCTGCACGCCTGGTTCTTCATTTCCAGGTACTCACCAGAGGCACAGGAGAAAGCTGGGGAGACAATCATTGACAACACAGGAATGGATACATTAATCCTTATTAATTTCCATTCATTTTTTTGCTGCTTAATTAATTAAGACTGAGCTGCCACTAAAGGGAACCAAACAGAACACATCAATCCCAGAAACGCAGCAGCTGGACTAACAACACTGGCTGCAAAATTGAGATGTTCACCCAGTTTTTCACAAATGTGGCAGCACTGAAACCAAATCCCAATGACAGTTCCTGATTTGCTGTCTCCATTGGGAAAACAAGATTTCAGAAACAAAATCTCTATTGACAGACTGTGTCCAAAAGCAATTTGTGAAAATGAGGATTTATAATGGAGTTCTCCTGACACTTGCTCACCCAACTGTTACACCTTGAACTCAATTAAAACCACCAGTACTTGAGAGCCAGAACAGACTTGTCTCACCCACTTGTACGGCAGCTAAGAAGGGTGTACAGCAGCAGGCTCACAGCAATACAACACTACAAACCTTGGCTGAGAGTAGCAGACATAATCCAAAGGTCTCTTTGTGTTTCTCCTCACATGAACTACGTACAAAGCCTCAAACATCTTGCCTGATAGATCACATGGTCTTGGAAAAGTCACCCATGGGTCTGTGTCTAGAAGATGAGGACCTTTGATTGGGGTGACATTAACATGCTGAGAAAATAACCACTGGCTGTCAGCACAGCAAAGACAGTATTCAAAAACTGTGTAAATAAGGGAAGTATAATTAGGAGGTATATTCACAAAGTGCTTTTTTTACTGATGGCTCTAAAATTATTTCCTCCAAATAGCTGTATGCTTCCTGCCCCCGATCACATCTCTGCCTGCTTGGGGAAGATTATTCCCATTATGAAGAAAAAACATGGACAGCAGCTGAAGTCCTGTATGCCCACAGAGCCCCACACCTGTGCCAGGAATCGTAACTTCTGCCTGGACACTCCTTTCAACAGCAGGCCATCCCACTTTGCCTCAGTCCCGTGCTGCATCATGTCCTCTTTGAGACTGAACATCCTGAACGGGAAACAAATGAGCACTTTCTGCAGCACACAGTACCTCCTACGCTGTCTGCAGATTTTTTAACTTAACTATGCCAGTCGAGCCAAAGCAGGATCCAGAGCAACACACACAGCTCACATCCCAAGAAATGATGGAATTTTCTACTGCTTCACACATGCCACGTTGCACAGTGACAGATATTTCATACACTCTCATTGACAGACATAAACTCATTAGCCTGAGAAACTGCAGGGTGATACCAGACTGCCAGCCAAAGTCGTGAAACTGGCCCAAAACAATGATGCAGGCTGAAGTCCCAGCAAATGTCAATCCACAGATGTGCCAGTGTTGATCTAACTGCAGAAAAACTTGTTTGATTCTAAGTACTTTGATAAACTTATGGCTCCATAACACCAATTTTCATGTGAATTTTCATGTGAACAGTTCAGGCTCCCATTTCTGTGCCAGTTCCTGAAGCATTTATTTGTGTAATTGTCCTTGATGGGTGGCACTGGAAGGCAGATAAAAGATGAAAAGATCTTGATGAAAAGATCTGCCATTTACCTCTCGGTTGTATCAGCATACTCTGAATTTGAACCAGTGGCCTTGAAGCCAACAGATCTCTAGTCCCACTGCTCACTGGTGATGGACCAAGAAGGGAAGTGGGCAGGATCCAGGCAGAGACAGGTGTTGGGGTGGGGACAAACAAGGAAATCCTGCCACAATGGATTTCTGTGAAAGACTGACAGACAGACAAAACATCCACCCTCAGTGAGGGCAAGTGGTTCACTGTAGGCAGTGGCACATGAGGTACAGCTAACAACACCTCACCTGACTGATTCTGTGAACTCAGCTCAAGCCTTAGGATGTACCTGCAGCTGGGGTGGGAAACACCTTTCTTCACAGACTTGGACAAAAGCAGGGGGCACGTCCCTGTGTGTCTGAACTGCGACCACACTTTGCACAGCTTTTCACCTTAAATGCATAAAGATGTTCTGACTCACTGCTTTGGCATTATTAATACTATTAATACTATTAATACTCTTTTTTCTTTCGAAGGGTGCAGAAAGAAGCCATCAGGAAGCAAACTAGAGAAGTGAGCTCTCTCACAACATATTTGAATTCTTTAAAAGTTTCAACAATTTTTTTTCAAAGAAAGCTACATAGCAAGAAATTGAGAGTGCTGCTTAACCATTCGAGAGTCATGAAATTCAACTAAGGAGTCAAGAACCGTGAGCAATTCACTGCCATAATGAAGATGCTGAAGGCAGCAGAGCCTCCTTGTCCATTGCAGTGAGATTGAGCAAAGAATATTACTTTAAATGAACTAATATATTTTAACCCCTTCAAGACTGATCATTTAAGAGAAATAAAAGGGTATAAGAGATTAGGCCAGCTGCCACACAGGACAAGCCATCCATCTCTCACCTTCCAGGAAACAGATGAGCCTCGTTATTACCGGGATGCCTGTTATTACGGCTTATCCCGGTAATCAGTCGAGACGCAGAAATAATGAGAGCTGGAGTCCTAATGTTCTTGTTCAGAGCAAGGGCGGAAAGGGGGGGAACCCCTTTCGTTTAATTCTTATATACACTTTTAGAAATCACAGATCATTGGAGAAAGTTAACACTTCCGTCTCTAACTATATTGGTTACAAGAAGTGTCCGTCAAAGGGATCTGTGTCCATGGGAAAGGAATGTAAAAGATAATTTTTACAACAACATAGCTATGTTTACAGAAATCGTCCTTGAGACTGTCTAACAGAGAAAACTAGCTATTTTACAGTGAAAAATGGGCAACACCTCGTTCTTATTTAGGTGGGGAATTACCTTCTTTCCCTCTCCTAAGAATTGTATTTCAAAGGCAGCAGCATTTCCCATCCAAACACACCCCCTTGCAAGCAAACTGGCTCTGAGCATGGCAGCTGCTTGCCAGGTTCAATTTGGGGCTGAAAGTGGCTAATGGCAACATGAACCACTTTCAACAGTGGAACAGATGCAACATTTGGTCTCGTTCCAGGTGGTTGGGAACAGCTGGAAGGGGATGGGGGAGGAAATATGGTGAGTGGTGAGCATGAAGATGGTCTCCTCTGCTAGTGTCCCACAACTTGGTCTTCCACCCAGGGGGAGACCAAAAGCCAGGGCAAACCCTCTTTAATCCAAGCAGCATCAGCTCAGGAGCTCGTCCCAGCTGCAGACTGGCAGGTTGTGGCCCTGTCCCCATGATGGGTCACAGGCACTTGTGGAGGGACAGGGCACAGACAGATGCTCCTGGGGCGCTCCAGGGGCGTCACTTCCTCATAGCTGCTCCATCTCACCAAGACGTAGCTGAGCACAAGCACAGCACTGCTCAGCACCCACAGGAACAGCCGACATCACTGCAGCACAAGATGCTGCCAACAGGAAGGGCTGCATCACAACACAGCAGGTTAAGGTGTAATGCAAATGTTTGGGAATCTCAATACTCTATTTTAGGTGTGTGCTCTGATTCATCCTCCACTAAACCCTCCCTCTTGCTTCGGAATCCAGAGGAAAAATGAGTCTCCCACATGAGAGGAAGACTTTGTGAACACCACTGAGCCCACAGCCCATTTGTTTAGGCCTTTGATACTTAATTTCCAGAGAAAACACCTCTACTGAATAACTGGACATCACTATTCCCTTTCCCTCTCTGACTGCAAACTTCACTATTACACCTTTCAAATATCAGTTTGGGTGCTACACACCAACTTACACAGAGCAACACACATTGTGAAAGCTGAATGTGCTCTTTCTTCCTGTGAAGAAAATTGAGAAAGGCATTAAAAGATGTCATGACTTGCCCCATCATGGGCATTTTTAAAACTGGAAGAACATTTCCAGAGGCAGTTAGGAACAGGAGGACACACTGTGGTGCTGGATACACTGCTGCCTTTGGAGCTGGTGCAATTATTGGTGACTCACAGCTGTAGCTTTCTTAAATAAAAACAGATAAAAAATGTTGTGGATTGGATGGGCAACTAGTCTTGCTCACAAAAAGATGCTGTAAAGTACTGTTTAACTAGACCCCATCACAGGCAGCCATGCACTTTCATACAAACATGCAATAAAGCTGGCACCATATCCACTTCATAAAAATTGACATGAGTTACAGTACTAATTGCCACCATTGTAGAAGTCTTGTCAAACAGACCTCATTTCATTCTTTAAAAGGATTACAAGTGGCTTGATAAAGGTGACAGAGTGGATGTAATAGACTTAGGGTTTCTAATACAGTTAGCTTGGTTTTGCATGTCACTCTGATGAAGAAAGGTAGTGCTGCACAATACCAGCAAGGCACATCTTAAAGGGATTAAGAATGGCCTGAGAACAGATCTCAGACAGGGCTGTTGATAGGAAACCATCCTTGAGCAGGGAGGAAGGGGGCAGTTGTGCCTGCCAGGACTGGGTCAGATGGCTGCCCACATTTTCATCAATAACCTGCAGGCAAACAGAAAAGGAATGGTATTAAGACTGACAGGTGAGAGACTGTTACCAAGCCTGAGCCCACTCAAAGTCAGTGTGCTTTAACAGAGTCAGAGGCAAAGACAAGCTGCTGAGGGCAAGGAGTGCCAGCCCTGCCTGCAGAGAGCTGAAATGCATCCCAGAGAGCAGGAAGCCTGAGGGTCACAGTGGACCCACCATTCATCAGGAGCTTCCACTGTCAAGACATCCAAAACTGGCACTAATGAGATCTGTGGATAAATGTGGAGGTGGAGATCTGTAGGGTGAGACGCGTTTTACAGAGAAGATTGTTATAATGCTGCATATAGTTGTGATTTGCCATTTTTAAGATGCCAATACAAAACAAAAGGAATTTAAATGGTTTTTAAATTAGGGGTGATGTGCTGCAGTGAGAGAGCTGAAGTGCTTAATCTATTTAGTTTATCACCAGAAGACTGAGAGTCAACTTGATTAATATAGAAGCATCTCCAGAGGTAGAAAACACAGGATCCTGCTGCACTCTTTAATCAAGCAGAGAAACACACAAGAAGAGCTACCTTCTGGAAGCTGAACCCAAACAAACTCAAATTGGAAATAATGCACAGATTTTTAATAGGAAGAATGACTGATTGCTGGAACAATCTGCCATGGCATGTGACAAACCCTTTGTCTCTCAAGTGCTTCGTACCATAACTGGATACCATATGGAAGAAAAGCTCATGCCAAATACAAATTATCAGCCCCACCATCAGCCCACTGGGTGTATTTTAATGGCCTGTGAGGTCAGACTGGCAAATCCAATTAAATCCACTACCCCCAAACTCTGTGAGCCAAGATCCACGGTGTCTTCCCTCGCTCCTAGGACACACCACTGAGGATTGGGGTATCCTGAAGCACAAGTCCTGCCCACTGTGTAACCATTCCAAGGAGTGCTTGCAATACCTCACTTGGCCGATCTGATTGCACTTTGCAATCACTTTGCAGACACGGAAACAGCTCCCCAGAGGGCAAAACAGACCATAAACATGATTGTCTCATTTGCCCTTTGACTGCAAGGCTCCAGGGTCACATTCTGTCTTTTAGTACAGCTGTGGCCCTCCTGGTGATTTTGGTGGACTAGGATCAGTATTAGTTGGCACATTCCTGTTCTAGTAACTGACCTTAACATTCTCAATTTGCTTTACTCTCTGATGCTGGGTCTGGACAGGATTATCATGCAGACTGACAAACAGAATAAATCCTCACATGTACATGACTCCTCAGCTTCTCCTGAGGTCTGACACGTTCCTCTGGAGTGTTTTCCCATGCTGAGTATCTCGCAGACACTGACACACTGAGAGATTTCAGAATATTTGAGATTTCACCAGATGATTAACCAAAGCTGTCTCAATACCCTGCATCCTGCAACACCAAATTATAATGCATTCTCCTGCTCTCCTCCTTTCTGCAGCCCTGGCCATTCTGTCTCACCTCTTCCCTCAGCTAACTTCCCACCCCACACCACTTGGACCCACTGCTTCTACCTCCATCACCCTTCTCAGCAGACGTTTTCCTCCAGACATTTTTTACTTAACAATACGTAAAACTATTTCAGGTCTTTTGTTTATTCTGTTGCCACTGAACGGTGTATGTTCATATGTATCCTTCTGAGTTCTCCCTGGCTCTCAGTACACTACAATTTAAAAAAAAAAAAAATACACAGGACTGGATTTTACCAGATTGTAACAACATTGGAAGAGGATAGCAATTAAGCAATTCTGCACAAACCAATGAATATATAAAGCAAAAATAATCTCAAACACTGGCTTTCCATCTCTCCCCTCTCCATTCCTGTTTTGTTCATCCAAAGCCCCACTCCCTAGGATTCAGGTGAGATGCTGCCATCTCCTGCAGGCAGACTCAGGGCTGAATTGTCTCAGCCTCCCATGGGCAAAGGTGAAAATTGCTGCTCAGAAAGGAAATACGAGGTTGGCAGCATCAGGCAGCTGTGCCTCTGAACGGCTGCTGTTTCCAGTAGACACATGCCACAAGCCTGGAGGGGAAGATGTAGCCAAGGACAAGCACACTGAGGATTTTCAGTGATACCCTGGGACATTGGGGTCCACACAACATGGAACCAAGGACCAACAACAATACAGAATGAGGAGAAAAAAAAAAAGAAAAGCCAAAGGATGAGAGGAAATCATTGCTTCATTATTAATGTCTCCTATAATCTCACCAGCTTCAGAATGTCTTCTGTGAATAATTTATACAAGGCTTCTCCAATAGACTGTGAATAATTGCTGTTTGTTTTCTACAGTCATTATACCCCAATGTGTTACCAAGAACCAGACTGAATCTTAATTTAAGGAAAAAAAGTCTGTCTAGGCTGTTTAGGCTTGAATGATGGTCACACTGAAGCCTGATGTAGTCTGGGGAAGGGTACCTTGTGTGAAGAGAGCTGCTGTGGTGTCTCTGGGCGTGCCTTGCGACCGCGCCCGGCCCCGCCGCGCTGGGACTGTTGGTTCCTCCCCCCCCATGCGGTGTTGGTCCTTCCCCCCACCCCCCCGCGCGGCAGCTGGGGTGGCACAGCCCGGCTGGCAGGGGCCGGCCCCGCCCAGGGGAACAGCTCATTGGTTCCCATGCCAGGTGCAGACAGCGACTGATTGGCCGGCGCCCCTGTCAATCATCGTGGTCCTCCGCAGTGATTGGCTCTCCCGGCTGCCCTCCCCTCGCCCCCATCATATAACACGCCCTGAGCGCCATTTTGGCGTCTTCTCCGCACCATGTTCCAGTAATAAAACCTGCTGGTGATAAGCGGAAAAGAACCCTTTCTCGTCTCTTTATTTCCCTGCATAAATTAAACCGCTGTGCGTGAGCTAAGCCAAGATTCTGCGGGAGTCTCGACGCTCGACTCGCCTCTGATCGGAGACTAGATAAGGCCTGAGTCGCATTATCTAGGCAAACGGGACCGACACAAGAGACTCTGAGTTACTCACGCTTTCTACCCGCGGCAGAGAGCTTTCCTTTTCTTAGGAATACTAATTTTTCCTTTTATCCAAAAACACTATGAAATAGAGCAAAGCTTTTTCCAGCTTACCTCTTTTCCTCAGCTGGCCTGGCACACAGGACACTTTTATTATCACTTTACTGCATCATTTGGACACTGAAAGGTGTGGGTTTGGAATGGAAATAAGCAATTTACAGCACTGTCGTGTAGAGTGGAGGAAGGTAGCTATCACCAAGAGGTTAGGAAGCACATTTGCTGCCAGGGCTTCAACAACCATCCCAGTGGCTTAGCAGTGGCAGAAAGCAGACCTGGAGGTGAGTGAGCAGCTCCCCAGCCCCTGCTGACTCGAGCACGCATATTTCGATTGCTCATCAACCAAAGTGGTTGGCACGAAAGGCTTCTAGTGCCATTTGATGTCTCCTCTACACACACACACACAGTCCTTGCCTCTCATCCCCCTACCAAGTCATAAAAAAATCTCAAGGTCTTGCCAGCTGCTTCCCTATGGAAAGAGAAATCAGCGACCCAGAGGGATCTCTTTTTAACTTATTTAATTACATAGCATACACAAACAAGGTGAAGAGTTTATCAAAAGACACTAAGGCCAACCTTTCCCTTGGTAGTCTCAATACCCACATCAACATGCAGGTCCCAGTAACTCTTCTCCAGGAATTAAACTCTGTGGGTTCATTCCAAACTACTCAGCTTTTTACACTATTTATCTAAAAGAATCTGTGCTTCAAAAAGCCAAGAATGTGACTTGTTCTGCAAAGACAGTGTCTTGCTTATGCACAGAGTAAAAATTCTGGATAAAATACTTGTAAAACTGGGATATGTCTGAGGGTATCAATCCACATTAGGAATACATCCACATGGAAATGCCATGGCAAAGTGCAGCCTCAAGCCTCTGTCCAGGTCAGAAACCTGATACCATCAGTAAGACTCACCCACCTGACTTGAGCAAGGAACATGACTTAGCAGGGATGCTCTAAGAGGAACAGGAATAAACATCTGCTCGAGTGCTTTGCTAAATCACAGCCTTTTAGTAGCAACTCTCAAACTAACTCTCAAACTGTTTACACCAGTGCTGGCTGAACAGCTGTGCTCCATGGCAGCCCTGCATTAATATATGTGTGCATAGAAAATCTGCAGATGCCCACTGACTTCAGGGAAGTTAGGAGTAGGCCCAGTTCTTACCTGCTTGGGACACCCAACTGTACCAAAGTCTGAGAGAACTCAAACCCTTCTATTTAAGTTTTCTGTTATGAAAGAAAAATGGTAAAACTGCTGATCACCTTAACTGCCTTGAAGCATTACAAAATGTACAGTGTTAAAAAGGTCATTTGCCCTAATTGAGTCTGTAATTAGCAGGAAGATCCGTATCTTCTCCTGTGGTATCCTGGGAGCAGATTACACAAGTTAGAATACACTCAACAAACACAGCTCAATAGCCATAAATCAGGTCAGATTTTGCTCTCAGAGTCCAGTAAAGCCCATTGTAATTGAGGACAGTCTATTTTTAAGTCAGTGGAGCTTTTCACATGTTTTTCATTTGGTACAGGTTCACATAACTTATTTCAAACCTGAAGCACATTTCTGATTTCAAAAAAGTTGCTCCTGCCTTAGTGGCACTGGGCAAAGGTGCACTTAGCTAGGCAGAGCCACAGAATCACAGAATCAATAAGGTTGGAAAAGACCTCTAAAAGCATAAAGTCCAATCATTAACCCAACAGTGCCAACTCCATCACTAAACCATGTCCACAAGTACCACATCTACACGTTTTTTGAACACTTTCAGGGATATTGATTCCACTACATCCCTGGGCAGACTGTTCCAATAATTTGATCAAGTTCTATATTAGCAATATATTTTTTTTGTTCATTTTTCAAAGAAATCTTCCTGATTATAACTGGCATTTGGATCCTGACTGTAGCAATGACCCTACCAGCACTTTTTCCTCTTGAACACAGCAAATCCAACTCCTCTAAAAAATGCTCTATTATTCTCACTATAGTTTCTTTACAACACACACAGCACCACTAAAATGAGCAGATATTTATGAGATAAGGTGCAAACTATTCTTGCTTAGGATGGCAAAAATTAACCAATATTCTGTGCAATAAGAGAGATAATATTTGTACATAATTTGAGGTCAAAATGTGAACCCTTTAAGCTCTTTTTTGTCACAGAGTCTGCTGACACGAGCATATCAGTGCACCTGGGCACAGTCTGAAGCAGGTATATGGGAAGGGGAGGGGAAGAAGGAAGGAGGGAAGGAAGGAGGGAAGGAGGGAAGGAAGGAGGGAAGGAGGGAAGGAGGGAGGGAGGGAGGGA